>CM046850.1:13882554-14396051 GCA_025618425.1 Heliocidaris tuberculata | reverse complement strand
TCAACAATATGTTGTGTCAAATAACAGTTTCCCATATCGGATCGTGAGCTAAGGAGATAAGCTGCACCTTGAGAGATAATGGGGAAAATACGAAATTTTGTGTACAAAACATATGGAGAGTTGTACTACTAAACCTGTCACTTTGAAGCACCATTGCTAATTTGAGGATCGCCATAGAAAGTAAGTTGAGACTTTTCAAACTTTTTCATTGCGTAACTGATTTTGATGGAACCTCTTTTAAATTGCTTCCCTCTATCCTCTCTTTTCATTCTCCTTTAATACAGAGCCAATCGTAATCCTTAGTTTTTGACTTATGGAAATCATGCAAACATTCCCTCCTTTCCATTACATTGAATTAAAATAACATGTTGAATTCTGTTTAGGAGTTGGGGCCAGAAGTAGCAATTGTGCATGTATTGTAGATGTACATGTATTTTGAAACAGTGATTGTTAATGCTGTCTCCTACATTTGTAAGTGTAACACTGCAATGCAGATTGTACAAGACATGCAAGACCCCAGTCCATGTGTGCCTTATAATTTTTATGGGTGAAGAGGCCAGTAAGCCTCAGAATTGGTCCATAAGATAACCTACAAATGTACTAGGAATCTTGGCAGAACTAAAAATCTTTGAGAAACATTTACTAGCGGTGTCGTGGTCTGTTGGATATGTCTATGGACAAAGGATCGAAGTATGCGCAGTAGAGTATGTAAAGTCGCTGCTCTGCAGAAGTTCACCTCACTATTCTTATTATTATAACTAAATTACATGAACACTAAAAAGTTACAAGACAAACTTAATGCTTTATTTATTTTCTATATTTTTTAAAATCAATAATGGGTTTAAAACTTTTTTGGTATTTACTTTGTCTTTATAACATTACATCTGACATCCCATTTTACTCTATGTTAATCAGTGGTATGAAGTACTGTATTGATGATTTTGTTTTTTTTTTACACAAAGAATGTCTGCATGAGGGAAACAGTGTTTATTCAAATTCATGCAATAAAATGAAGGTTGAAATCAATTGAAAACTAGTCAAATTTAATCATTTTGGGCTTTAATTTTCTTATTTTCATTGTAGAGGTAACCAATAGCCTGATGCCAGAAACTGGTTATCTTAATGGAATGTCGAAATATACAGTGGAACCTTGTTATAACAAAGTCCTTAGGACCAAGGAAATTGCCTCTTTATACCAAAACCTTGTTATACCAGGGCTAAAAAACAATAGAATACAAGGAAGTGGCACCGGCAAAATCACCTTATTACGACGTCTGTTTAATTTCGTCCATTGACCATTTAGTCCAATACTCAATCAGTTTTGTAGTCTATAACCATTTGATCTAAAAATCATATGGTCCAATAATCATTTGGTCTAAACCCATTTAGTCCAAATACCACTTGGTCTAATACTTAGTTCGTCCAATATTGATTTGGTCCAATACCCATTTCAGCTAAGGCCAGTTGGTCTAATATCCACTTGGTCCTGGCCAAATCATCAATACGTCCAATTACCATTTCGTCTAATCATCATTTTGTCCATGGACCAATTGGTCTAATGCTCATTTTGTCTGAAGACCAGTTAGTCTGATAATCATTTGGTCCAAATGTCAGTTAATCTTATGACTGTTTGGTCTATTACTCGTTTAGTCCAATGTCCATTTAGTCTAATACTACAAACAAATACAGCCCTGGATAAAATCATTAGACCAGTTCCATTTGGGGCATACAAGTAGTGTTAAGTCCATTGTCCGTGGAAGTAGGAAAATGATTATGAACAGCTAATTCACGGGTTAATGGACTACTACTAACTAGAACAATTACCCCTATGACAGTTGCCACTAGGATGACTACAGCCAGGACAAATTCCAACCCCCCCCCCCCCCCCATTTCCATCCCCCTTTTTCCCAATGAGAAAGAGTTTTGGACCACCTAATGGACTATAAATGCCCGAGAGGTGAATGTCAAGTGTTACTTCTCTTGGTCTGAGCACCATGACCTGCTCATTATTCTGTAAGCCCATTGAGAGACATTGAAACTAAAGGCAACAGAAAATTAAAGTTATCAATAAAAAAAAAACATTCTTGCAACACGAATGGTTGGTTCGCCTTATTCTCTCACTTTTTCTCTTCTTCCTTTTACTTTGCATCACTTAGTTTATTCTTGCTTTATAATAATCAAACCTGCTTACTTAAATATCACCCTGCGTGATATCTGATAACACTCGGAAACAACCAACTTACTTAACTAAGGACGTTTGAGGGCAAATGATATTCTCAATACGGACTGCACTGCAATTTTCAATACAGTACACTGTAGAGTATACTACATGTACTTTTGATTGGAATCGGAGGTGTATTATCGTCAAGCCCTCTTATAATGGCAGCAAGTAGATAACCAGACTAAGTCTAAGTGCATGCTACTCTCACTTATACGTCACATACAAAATAATTTGTTATCAAATTGGATAAACTGAAATTAAAAAAATATGGACGTGGACAACTAATTTCTGAGGTAGTTGTGAGCCACTTCACTCTTTAATAATCTTTTAATATTTCAGCAACATGAATACAGGTATAATACATGTCTTGGCTACATTTTTTAATGTATGCATGTGGTTGGTACACTTCCCCACCCCCCCCCCCCCCCCATATTAAACATTAAATATTTTTAAAATAACCAAGTTATTGAAATGAACTGTAATTAATGATATACATGTATATTTAATGTACTATGCACAATCAAGTGTACCGGTATGCATGTTTGCATTTAACTTTTCAGTTTATAAAAATGGCATGTAGCATGAATGGAGAGATATATATAAATTGATCTACTTCATCAATTCATCCATTTCTGTTACACAACTACAATTAATGAAGACTAATTGACAACAAATACGCCCAAATGGTAATGTAATATGTACCCAAAAGAGTCGTCATCAACAAATGAATAATATAAAGATTGCAAGGCTACCCCCACTTTGGTGTCAAATTTTTTGTCTCTTCAAGATGCATATACCTCTATTGTGGGAAGAAGTTATTATGCCTTTAGTCTAGAGAATAGGAGGAGGCGATAGAGAAAAATTATATATGATGCATAGTAGAAAGAAAGCACAGTTTTTGCCTATGTTTCACCTTGTCTGCATATCCTGAATGCTCTTTTTACCTTTAAGTATCTCTTGCTCTCTCTATATATATCTCTTTAAGTATCTCTATATGGCAAAGTCCAGGCCTAGTCCTCAGAAAGAAATAAACAAATAAATTAATAATTAGGCAACATACCATACACAGCATATGTTGGATTACATAAAAGGAGGTATGGCAAGAAAGACATGCTCTCCATTACACTGTAAGTGTCAGAGTTCAGCTTTTGAATACATTCATTACAACACCCATCTACTTTTTGTTAGAGCTGGCTGACCTTCCAAAAAAGTTGTCTGTACTAAGCACATATAACATAAACTATAAATTCAACTGCTTTCATTTTATCTTTGGTTAACAACTTCAGGGCATTTCAGTTTAATCTCTTTCAATCATTAAATGTCTGGATGTGCTCACTAAACCTGATAAAAAACTTGTAGTCATAATATGAAAATAAATATATCTATTATCGGTTAACATGTCAAAAAACATCTGTTTGTGTATTAATCTAACACAAGAATGCAGTTGCATACTGTACATGAGATGAAAGAACAAGGTCTGAATAGGCTAGAAACTACAATAACACATGAAAAGACGTTTGGCTAATAATGTTACTATACATATCTAATGAAAAACACAAAATAAAATACGTGCACAAATAATCATAATGCCTTTAACACTTTGAAATGTCATAGAAAACTGCTAATCTACTGAAAAAACAAAACAAATAGTATTTATAGACATGAATATCTGGAAGAAATAAAGCATATGCAGTTCGTTCTTGGAAAGAAAAAAGTAACTCATGTACTACTTAAGGAATGAACACTTCCGAGAAAGTGTGAAAGTACAAGTATATCTCTTCACACACAAAAACAATTCTGAATCAGGAATGGATATCCTTTGAGGTAGCTAACATTAGTTTTATAAATGATAGAGCTGCTCTTGTAATCTACATGACAACATTTGCACTGTTTGGAAAAATCAATTCATATACAAGTACAGCTATTAAACCCTAACATGTTTTTAAAAATATCTGTACTTCTTTTCAACCTTTTTCATGTCATTTTATAAGATGAAAGAATAAGATCAGAATAGGCAAGAAACTACAATAACACACATGAAAAAATGTTTGGCAAATAATGTTATTATACATATCTAATGAATACAGAACACATCATAAAATATGTTGCTCAAATAAACAGTATTCTCTAGATAATGCCTCCAACACTTTGAAATTTCATAAAAAACTGCTAATCTACTGAAAAACAAATGGTATTTACACACAGGAATATCTGTAAGAAATAAAGCATATGCAGTTCATTCTTGAACAGAAAAAAGTAACTCATGTACTACTTAAGCAACTAACACATCCAAGTAAGTAAGTGTGAGACTAAAAATATATTTCTTCACACATAAAAACACTTCTGAATTAGGAATGATAGCTGTTGTTCTACAGGATTTCCCCCAAAATGTAAGCAATTTGTTGAAGAAGAGATAAGTCTGCAGCTAAAAGTAATTTTTAAAGGAAATTGCCTTTTTTTTTTGCATATACTTTCATACCTTTTGGTATTTGTTTGAAGGATGTCGATTGACACATTTCTTGCAAGGTTCAAAATGCATTAAATTTTCCACAATTTAAAGACAGTTTCATATTCTTTCTGAAGGTAGAGAACTTGATAATATATTGTCCTCTATTGCTTTTGATTGTTCTTAAAATGAAATGATTGTTGTTATAAAGGCCTGTCAAAACAAAGTTTTCTGTTATGATGCAATAGCCGATTGGCATTTTAAATTCATCTCAGATGGTTTGTGCATTTAAATATCATGAGATAACACAATTGGACATACCCCATAACCCCATCACATGTGGTGGTGGAAGCAAGAATTTTTTTTTTTTAAATCATCAATTCACCAGTGTGAGTGAAAACTATTTGGATAATGGGTTATTCATTAAATCGTTTCTTGAATAAAAAACTGGAAAAGGAAAGGAATCCCTGCATACTGAGGCGAGTTAAGATATTGATAACAATGGCACTTCCCCGTCACAAACCCCCATTAACAGGTGCTTGTTTTCTGAGAACATTTTTGTTTTTGCTATCAAAATACAAGGGAAATGCCCATGCAGTCTTGCCTCCATTGCGCAATTATCGGTACGAAATTTTCACTTGGTGACAGATTAAAGGTTGGGGCAATTAAGGGGTGCTCCCCTTGAACTACCCCCCCCCCCCCCCCAATGTGGGCCAGGTACCCCATTTTGTATAACTTAAATCCCCTTCAACAAAGATTTACTGGACGGTGAAGCTCATTTGAAATAAATATGTATGTTTTAAAGAAGCAGAATAATTATGTGTACATGAAATAATTGCCATTTGGACACTTTTGGGGTGCTGCCCCTCCATAAGACCCCTAGAAGATAATGATCTACTATACTTTTGACAACTTGAAGTCTCCTTCCCCTAAAAATGTTTCCTACCTAGTTTGGTTACAATCTACAAGTAGCAATAGGTTTTACAGAAGAGGGAAAAATGTCAATTTGGTGCCACAGGCTCTTGGGGGTGGGGGTGCAAAGCCCCCTTCCCCCCCCCCCCCAGCTCCACTCCCTCCTTAAGGGATGGGTACCCTATTTGCATTCAATTACATCCTATTTGCCTAAGGATGATTCTTACCTAGTTTGGTCAGGACCCAGCCATGCATTTAAAAAAGAAATAATAGGGGCACTTTTAGGGTGCAGACCCCGAGCCCTCTTGGGGGCAAGGTAACCTGTTTAAGGAATTGAGGTCTCCTTCCTCTAAGGATGATACCTACCAACATTACTTACAATCTTGTAACAAGGCTTAAAGAAGAAGCAGCAAAAAATAATCTAATTACTGCCATTATGGGTGCTCTTGTGGGTGGAGCTTCCCCCCCCCTTCCCCCGGTAATATGGGTATACATCCTCCTTGCCTAAGTATGATCCCTGCCAATTTGGGGGTTGAAATCCACCACCAGCAAAGTTTTGAGAAGTCGTCAAATGTATGTGTACAATGCACATACATACTACATGTACATGTATGTAGACAAAACAAAATTTAACCAAAATGTTAACCAAGTTAAATGGTCAGTAGATGACCTTTAATGTGATGAAAATGTAGGATATGGGTACTCATTTGAAAGAGAGTGACATAAAGACAATCCCAACTAAGAATGACGTCAAGTTTCAAAGAATTTGAACAAATACTTTTGAAACAAAATAATGATTCAAAAACTTAACCTCAGATTAAGTTTTTGGAACGAAAATTGAACATAAATTGACCTTAATTGACCTTTACATTTGACCTGAAATTTCTTCAACATTATTTGTGATACTCTACGACCCTTTTGCGCAAGTTCACAGAAATTGAACATATAGTTTTTCCAAAACTATTGACACCACTGTTGGAAACGTGGCACCAATGTATCGCTATTTGCTTACACAGGCAAGACAAAAACTATTTTACGCTTTTAGATTCAATCTACATTACTATATGTTACTCAGCAAAACAAGAAAAAAATTGACGAAATGAATGGCAAGAACAACGTACTGGGCAAATATTTTTCCTTACATCTCAGATAGCAGCTCATAAGCACTGGCAAGAGTTTGTTACTTGAACAAAGCAAATGAATCCAAACTCAAGTACAAAGCAATATTTGGTCCTGTCAGATCCCAAAGTCTGCTGTTGGCTCAACAAGTTCACAAGTTAATCATAGAAAATGCATGTGTTCGTTATGTAGTATAATAGTAAAACGTTTTTCTTTTCGTTTTGATGGGTCAAATCACATATATTTGACTACATAAGACTAAATGTAATGCACAGTGTTCATAAAAGTTGAAAGGGTGTAAAAAAGAAACCATTTCCTTAATTTTAGTATGTAATTTTTGGATACACCTGTGAGAGTTGAACACAACTAAAAAATGGTTCGCTCTGGGACGCCCGCATTTTCAAGATATCAAATGTTAGTGTTGTTTTTAAAGTTTTTTATGGTGGCACCAGATGGTTTGCTTGATCATGAATATTTCACTGACAAAATGGTTTCTGAGCTTAAAATTCCTAGATATGGTTCTATTTAGGTTGATAAAGTACAAAATGATGACTAATTTGGAATTTCCATGGAGAAAACTATTAGAAGGGGAAAGAGATTTACCCACCCCTGTCCTGATGACACAGATTAATCTGATTTATGTCATCTTTTCAATATCTTTACAACACTATCGAAAGACTGTAGACCGTAGTCTCCATTTCAAGGAAATAAAGTATCGTTGTGGACGTATGCAATTTAGATGCATCAAGAAAAACACTCTTCCCCAAAAATCCATGACTTTGACCAGCACTGTGTATTTCCTGTAAACTTTCATTTATTTATTCACCCCTTACAAGATCTGATTACCTTAAAATATTTGTAATGCATCCCAAGATATCACAAATGGAAATGAAGATTGAAAAGTATTAGGTACATGATTCCTAAAACAAGTCTGAGTCACATAAATGTTCATTACAATAACAGTACAATAGGCTTAATAATCAAACACAAAAATTATTTTACCTATAAACATTCACAACGACCTGACCTCTATAACTACTCTTATCAATCCGATCTATAAAAACAGACAAACTAGTGGCCAGCGCAACTTCAACTTCAAGGGGATAATAAAAAATGAAAGTAATCAGTCTAGGTCTTGCTGATTGGTTTCAATAGTTTAAAAGTGTTGTCTACCCCACATAATTTAATGGCCAGGTCCTTGGCATCCTCTGCCCTGCATTTTGGGCACTGGGGTGATGTGGCCCACCACTCGTCTAAACAGGCACTACAACCCAACAGGGACTTGCAACAGCCTGATGCTACTGGCTTCTCCATTCCATCTGTGAAAAAGGGATAATGTGCATATGTCAGAAGTCTTCAAACAGGATAATAACAATCTATTAGAAAGTAGATACAAAAAAAGTAAATATATAAACTTCTTCGTCATTGGCATGTGCTGGTTTTCTGAAAGAAATTTCAGAGTATACATCTCAAATTACACTATCTGTCTGAAGATGCAAATTTTCACAGCTCCAATGAAAACAACTTTACCCAAGTGACTTACACAGGCTACATGTTATCATGAAACTTGTTTTTAAAGATAAAGTTGAGTTTTTTTTGGGGGGGGAGGGGGGGTGTTCCACAAAGAGTTAAGTTGAATTCGAAGTAGCAATAGCACTTAAATTCCTAGTTGATTGCTGCATCAATGAGATTGCGCTTTAAATACCGGATGCGCATTGGCGCTTATGCATGACTCTAATAACTCTTTATGAAACACCCCCCTGGTCATGTGATTACACTGTGAAAGAAACTGTCTCAAAACAAAATGGGAAAGGTTGATGATGTCTACATAAGAATTTATGTATAATGTGAGGTTTTCGAATCATAAAAATGATAAGAAATAGACCATATCTTGCTGAAAAATGCATGCACTGCACAGAGAAATATGGGATTGCACACACAAGTGGTGTGAATGTTTGGCCAGAATACTTCAGCTACTTCTTGTCATATTTCGAATATGAGGGCATTTGAAGAGCAGTCCTTTTCAGGGGACGTTTCTGCTATGATGTTCTTCAAAACTGACATTAAAGGAATGAGAAAATCTGACAAATTATTTTTGCCTTTCCCAGAACTCAAGCTTCTCTTAAAAGGAAAAGTCCACCCCAGAAATTAGTTGATTTTTAATAAAATAGGAAAAATAAGAGAAACAGATTTTAACAAAATCCAATGAGAAATAAGAAAGTTATGAAATTTTTGAAGTTGTGATCAATCAAACACAATTTGGGAACTCCGTGACATATCTTACGAGCTCCTCTCACATTGGCTTATTACATAAATTCTCATAAATTTTTATTTTCTTAGTTTTAGATGAAGGAATAGATTTGTTTCATACAGATTTGTGTAAAAACATGTGCGCAATGATTGGTGCATGTATGATTTAATATTTTTTCTAGAGAAAATGGTACAGGGCAAATGGGAGAGGAGATCGCAAAACACGTCACCGAGTTGCCAAGTGTGTTTGATTGATTACAACTTTCAAAATTAAAAACTTTCTTATTTCTAATTATATTTTGCTCAAACCTTCAATGATCCGTTTCTCTCATTCATCTTATTTTATTCGAATCAACTGAATGCCAGGGTGGACTTTCCCTTTAAGAGGCAGAAGTTACGTAATGCAGTACTCCATTGCTGATTTTCTAAAGATAGGATTGTCTGATGTTTGTGTCTTTGATACAGTACTCCTCTTCATACAAATCCATTATTTCTCACTACACCATTCTCTTCATTCAAAATGAAGTCAAGACATCAGGTCCTTGTCATTGTTCCAAATATATGTTCTTCATTGATATCTTGGCAAATAACACTGCAACATGAATTTATACACTATAGTTTAAAAAGATAATTTCTCATGAAGTAAGACAACAGTCACTCTTTAGGAAAGTGCTTTACCTGCAAGTGTGGTATCATCTGATATCTACATCTTCAAGACAGATAACTTTGTATCAGAAATCGATTCATCTGTACTGCAGATTTAAGTGGAAATACAACAAAAAATATAGGCTCCAGCATCCTAAGTTGCCATTAATTATTCAATTAAAAATATAACATTGTAGGTATGTTTGCAGTAGGCCTACCCTTGCATATCACACAAGACAGAGAATCCTGCAAATGCCGTATGTCAGCCAGACTGCAGGGCAGCAGGACCGACACCTTATCCTTCTGTGCTGCAGTGGAGGCACACTCCACCAACTGGAGAAGAGTATCCTCTACCTCCACCAAGGATTCTCTTGTTTCAGCCAACTTGGGTTTCCTGCACAAGTGAAAAAAAAAAGAAAATGAATTAAGGAAAGAACAATTCATGTCATAACTTGATCAAACAAGTGTTCAAACAAGAATGTCAATGATATCTCTCTCACCCTGCATTGGGCAACACAAATTTGCGCTGCAGTGGTTTGCCCTAGGGTAAACCAAAACATCAATACCAAATTTTTGTTCTGCACATTGACACAGTTGACTCGTATGAGATTGCGTCAATTTGAAGCTCTGCACATGCGTCATGTCGTCTCTCTTGTCCACTTGTCAGATCGAGAATGCTTTCACCATGGTTCAGTTCGTCTCTCTATGGTGATGCATACTTGTTCCAAGTTTGAAGTTAATGGATCAAATGGTTCTTGAGATATCATGTTAACAAGGCTAAAACCTGCAATTTCAGAATTGACCTCTTGTTTTTCTATGGTGAGACATAGTAGTACCAAGTTTGAAGTTCATACCTCAGATGGTTCTTGAGATATTACGTTAACGAGGCTTACACCTGCAATTTCAGAAATTGACCTGTGACCTTTGACCTTTGACCCACATACCCCAAAATCTAATCAGATCGTCTTCCTATGGTGATGCATACTAGCACCAAGTTTGAAGTTCATACCTCATGTGGTTCTTGAGTTATCACGAGAACGAGAAAGCGGGACGGATGGACAACCGAAAACATAAAGCCTCCAGCACCACCTTCGGTGGGAGGAGGCGAAAGCCGCGAAAGAAATTTTAATTTTTACACGCAACAGCATCATGGCACATAAGCATCAAATAAACATAAAGATTCCCCCACCCCAACAACCCCAAACAAGACTAATTCAAAAGCATGCAGTCAGCAAATATGCCTCTACCTGAAAGAAAACCAAGTGGTTGTGACCTGTTGTATGCATCGCTTTGTGACTCCTTACATCCAAGCAAAAAATGTAAGGGATATTGACCTCCATTGTATGATCTCTAACATGTGATATTTTAAATTATCTTATTTGAATTGACAATTTCAAATTCTAAAATGAATATCAACAAAAAAATCACTTAAATAACTACAATAAAATGAAAATAGTTACTTTGCCCGGTTATTGATCTCCTTGAAGCTAGCAAAGTCCACATCTGAGACTGCCTTCAAAACGCGGGACGGCATGGACCAGAATCCCCTCTCTGAAATGTTTGAAATTAAATCAAATATCAGGAATATGTATTGATTAACGTTTATTAATTCAAATTATATGGGAACAAGATGAATGCAACTGCATCTCCTATGCCTCCGCCTAAATTCAGTTAAAGGGAAAGTCCACCCTGATAACAAGTTTGTTTTTGAAGCAGAAAAAATAAAGAAACAGATCAGTAAGGTTTGGGCAAAATCCGATAAGAAATAAGAGTTATGAATTTTTGAAGTTGTAATCAATAAAACACAAACTTTTAAAAAATTTTTAAAAAATATATCATTTCATGTGAATTGATCTATATGTGACCTTTCAACTACGTAAATTAAAATCTAATGAGATTGTCGCACTATGGTGATGCATACTAGTACCAAGTTCGAAGTTCATACCTCAAATGGTTCTTGAGATATCACATTAAGGAGGCTAACACCTGAAATTTAAAAAATAGACCTCTACCTAAAATCCAGTCAGGAAACCTAAAGTCTTATCTTTGTTGCCTTGGTAGTAACCAAAAAAATCTCACAAAACAACCATCAGTATAATTCTTTTATGTGAATTTCATGGAATGCATCATACATCACCTCCTAAAATTGAATTTGGCAACCTAAACAACTGTCTAGGTACCTTGGCAGGCAACCAAAATAAAATTTGGTGAAAACCATGCAGTGAACACAGAATAATTAAAGTTTTCTATAGTTTGGATACTTCACTCGAGAGTTAAGATTTTGTACAGTTTTGTTCACTGCCCATTGAAAATGCTGGAAATTGGCAACTCTCTCACTCTGTGATGTCACACTTGAAAAAGTCTCCATCGATTGTGTACATTGATTTTCAAAAATCTTATTTTTGCTAGGAAATCCATTGAGTGGTTGACCTACCTTTCAGAAAGGCAAACAGTATCATTGTAGCCCTAATACTTCATTAACAAGTAAGGGGATATTCTGTTTTTTATGAAAAATGAGTGGGTTTTTTTTGGGGGGGGGGGAGGAATTTGTATCCAATACTAACAGACAGATGTCCAGCTGAGACTTCACAAAGACTGGCAGAGTTTAATACTTAAGAGTCCTTCATAATTAGATTTATAAATTATCCGAAATTGAGCTAACTTCCAATGATGCAAGTTACACTCATGTGTTTCACTAATATTTTTACATTCACTTAATGCAAAGATAAATCTGGGGAAATTTCCAATTTGGTTAGCACGTAACCATGCTCCAACTAATTCTATGCTTTGGGTAAGTTGGATCACCTAAAGTGGTCTTATTGAAGATGGATATACATCATACAGATAAGTAAACCACCAACCTTTTTAAAAGTATGATCATTCCCCCCCCCCCCCCCCCCCCCCCCCTCCCCACAAAATGAATTTTAAGAAGACTGTCCTGGGCCCTCTTGCATAAAAAGTTGCCTTTACTCGCAACTCAAAGAATTAAATGCAAGTCCCAAATACATGTACGCAATACTGATTGATTGAAAAACTAGTTCCGTTTATTTTTTTGACTTGCGTTTAAACGCAACTTTTTATGCAATAGGGCCCTGGAATACCTACCGTAAAAATTAAAAAAAAAAAAAAATTTTAATGGTTTATTTCTGTTAAAAATAAAATTTGTTTCTGAAAATGTAAGGTTCTATTCATCTACAATTCTACATACATGTAGATTTGATTTTAACTATTTGAATTTTCAGAAAGAAGCACGTCACTTCGACAGTGTAAGTGATTTTGCTTTGCTGGACAAATAGATCAGACTGTTCTGTTTGTTTTGATGCCATTGGAAGACTATGGTGTAGACTTTATTAAAAGAAATAATAAATAGAATCATTATAGTCTTTAACAACACAGATTAACAAAGAAAAAACAACATCTCCTCCATGCATTTACCAAAAACATGTGATTCCCTTTTAAATACCTCAAGAAATCATAGACCTAAAATTCACCTCTAGTAGCTGCCGAGTCCGCAACCTCTCTGTTGCCAGAGTCCAAGATTACATATTCCTCAACTGACATCAGCTCTTCTTGTACCTTTTCCCTCACACTGTCAACGTTGAAGTCGCCTGACCTCAGGGAGAGTAGCAGAATTTTACTGCAACGAAAGGTTCCTCTCTCTAATTCAGCAATCTGAATTTTTCTAAGGAAACAAGAAAGAACAAGATGAATGCGACTGCGTCTCCTATATGCCTCCGCCTAAATTCAGTTGATGGCTCAAACTGTTCTTGAAATATTGTGATAACCAGAATAAAAAGCCTCTAATTACATGTTAATTGACCTCTTTGACATTTGACCTTACACCTTATAACCCAAAAGTCTGATCACTTTATCTCCTCCTAGTCATGAATACAAAATAGTTGAGATATGGTGATAACGGTAAAAAAACATTTCACATACACCTGTATAATGACCTCAATGACCTGTCACCTTTGACCTACGTGAACAAAAATCTAATCAGTTTGTCTCATTATGGCGATGCATACTAGTTCCAAGTGTGAAGTTAATGGATCAAATGGTTCTTGAGACATCACGTTAAGGCTAAAACCTGCAATTTCAGAATTGACCTCTATGACCTTTCACCTTTAACCTACATATCCCAAAATCTAATCAGATCGTCTTTCTATGGTGATACATACTAATACCAAGTTTAATGTTCATACCTCAAATGGTTCTTGAGTTATCGCTAGAGCGAGGCTAACACCTGAAATTTCAGAAATTGACCTGTGACCTTTGACCTACATACCCCAAACCAGGGGCCCGTTGCATACAACTTGCGTTTGAACGCAACTCCGGAAAATCAAACGCAACTTTATTTTCAGCCAATCAGAAGTGCACATTCAGGACTTGCGTTTGATTTTAAGAGTTGCGTTTAAACGCAACTCTTGTGCAACGGGCCCCTGATCCTCTTCCTGTGGTGATATATACTAGCACCAAGTTTGAAGTGCATGTGGTTCTTGAGTTATCGCTAGAACGAGAAAGCGGGACGGACGGACAACCCGAAAACGTGGGCGGAGGCATAAAAGGAGAAACATCAGTAGTAATGAAGGTTTCAAACACATTCCTCCTTTTTGTAAAACGTTATCCACAACTGTGAAACAATACGTTTACATGTGCAGTATGGGTCTCAATTTGAGGGGAAGAAAGATATATTACTGACAAGAACGAGAGTCTCCACAGACACCTGAATCATGAAAAAATACTTAGTTATGATATTCATAAGACACAGGTCCCTACCTAATGTAATGCTATATATTTCAAAGATTCTCCTACTTCTCAAAATGCATTAACACTTCAACAAGTCCTTTGATTGCATGGTATAACTAGTCCGCCTCCCACTCAGAAAAAAAAAAAAAAAGAAATATAATAAAATAGTGCTTAAACCTCATACAAGCACTTCGACACTGAGTTTTAAAAATTCTCAAAAAATCATTTGTGCACAAGAACAGCAAAACTTTCCTTGAAAAGCAAAAGAAATAATAATGGACAAATTTTTCTTTCACCATACATGTACGTAATTTAGCTCAACATTTTCTAATAATAAAATTTTGCCAACTTTGTTATACCAATACGAAAACTCTTGGTAATATATCCCTGTGAACGTACCTCTTTACAACTTTGCCCCCACTTGGGCGCTGCATGCCCGTCAGGTGGGATGTACCTGTAGATGAGCCTGAGAGAAAGTGAGGACAAGAAAAAGGTATAGAAAAACAAAAAATCATATGACCTCTATAGCCACGAGATCTGATTTCCTGCACGTTTTAGTGGCGGGGGCTTAAAGAAACTAGAGTTATTACAAAATGAGACAGACATATGGACAACCTAAAAAAAATAAAGCCTAGGGATACTTTAAAGTGGAGGCATGAAAATGTGTCCCAACTTAAAGGTACAGTTATGCATTTTGGGGGCTAGGCCAAAAAACAGCCCTACGTGTAAGTGTCATGGACAGCAAGATAACAAGAAAAACAACCCCAAATTGTCCCAAAATATAAGTTTTGTATTACTGTGCAGTACATAAGTACAACAACAAAAAAAAACAACTAAGAAAAACAAAAGGAAAAGGGGCAAAAGTCTCTTTAACCACCTGAACCCTTACTGTACTGGGCTATTTCAAGCTCCTCTTTGACTGGGGGGGGGGGGGGGGGGGGGAGGGCTTTGAGGGTCCCCCCCCCCCCCCCCCCCCCGATCTCGACATGACAAATCGCCAAGAATCGCATAAAGAACACAAATCCTGTTATTTTTATGTAAATTTAATTTTTTCAGGCAATAAATAATAAATATATACGGAACAATGTACATTTCGTTTGATGATCAAGTAAAGAGATGTCTTGGAGATTAAATTTTTATGAAGAAGTTCTATCTAAATCTAAAAAAAACATAATTAAATAAGAACCTATTTTGAAAGTGATTTCAATTCTTATATATTTCTTTGTTTTTCATCTGTAACTTTTGAACTGCTTTTTTATGTCTGCTGTTTCAGAGTGTTATCTGAACAATTAATTAGTTAGAATAGATGATAATTATAGCTTGAAGAAGAAATTATAGGTGATTAAGGAGGAACATGAGGAAATGCAGTTTCCCATTCTCCATTTTCAGGCTGACATGAGGTCAGAAAAGGTCACGTGACTTGGTAACAGTACAGTTTTTAAACTTGGTGTCAAAAGATGTGTAAGACTTGAAAGAAAAATGTAAGAAAGTGGTGCAGCGTGAATGCAGCAGTTCAATATGTACAGCAAAATTGTCTGGGGAGAGGCCTCAGAGGCCCATCCAGCACAGTAAAGGTTAAGCAATAATTATTTTGCTTAAATTCCAAAAGCCTTTTCAAACATATCATAACAAATTTATGCACAAAATAGATTTACATACTTTTTTAATGTGGATTTGCATATGGACCTTTAATGTATGTTAACAGATCATAACCTGCCCAGACTCGGCAGCTTTATGCACGACCAATGTGTTTTAGTAAACAGATAATTAAATCTGACAAATATTTACCAGCAACTGACTGGGCACGATAAGGCACTGTCTGTCCATGTCTTGTATGCCCTGCCAATGTCACTGTGGGTGACACACTGTTTGACTGTGACTGTGACTGTGGATTACCACACACTTTATAATGTGTGGTACCTGAAAGTTCGATGGAGAGGAATTTCCCATCTTCTGGCAGCAAGGCATTGTTTGAATCATTGATGAGGAATATTGATTCCGGTTGTAACTAGTAAAGAGAAGAGGATAAAAAATTATAAAACTATGACTAATCTAGGTATAATGATGAGAATAATTGAGAAACAATTCAGAGGCAAATCTTGAGCAACATCAATAAAATTGATTTAGACTAAAATAGCACATATGCAGACTGGGAATGGGGACAAATATAAAGGAGATATTTTCCCAATGATTAAAAAAAAAATTATATATAGATTTATATATCAATAGAAATGATAGAACACACAGAAACAAATTAATCAGTCATTCTTCATGAAATGTAAAAATTATTTTCTAAATCTTTTGCCCAATCTTATTCTGGTGTTTTTACCTCTTCATTATGGAGGTTTACTGCTGCCAAAATTGACAAAGCCCCACTTAGGGATGGCTCCCCGAGCGACGTTTGCCTAGGTCAAACTGTAAGCTCTAATCCAATCTTGGAGAAGTCCTCCCACTACTCGGTGAGTATACAACATGAAGATTAGAACTATATTGTACGTGATTACACCAACCGAACGAGGGATTGAGACCTATTTCACAGAAACCACAATGACAAAGTTAGGGTTAGGGTCACTGTTCCCACAAGACCTTTTTGTTGTAGTAGTGTCATTTGTCCCGGCTTAATAACACTTGAGTCGTGCATGTTACGTGAGTAAAACGAACACGCCAAAAACCTTTTTCCATCTTCTTATTTTGGGTATCTCTCACGTTTGAAGAGAGATTTGCGAATTACGTACCGAGTACGCGAAGCACACTCCCTGGGGGGGATGGTGGAGGGAGGGGGGAGTTTGACCCCTCCCGCAAAAAGCGTGGAAGCTTCAACGTTTCGACTATTCGGTATTCCCCAGACAAATCAAAGTAGATCTAAGTTAGGTCTAAGCATGGGTCTATCAAGTAGTAGTACAATAACCTTGCATGTGTGACTCTAGGATAAGACTAAGGTACATTGGAGGATCAGAAAGATTTTAATTTTCATGTTTCCAATCTTGTAAATTAGATGTCCTAGATCTATTGCCACAGACTATTGTGTATAGTAGCCGTGTAACAGTTAGATTATGAATTCACCAGCATAACTAACACTAACAGTTTTCACACCAGGGGGTCATTGCATCAAACCATCACGACGACAAGATCAGCGACATCTCAACGCTGTCCCTCTGTAGTATTGGTCCTCTCCAACTACCGAGTGTCCATACAAAAACAATACACTTTTAAACGGCCCCCAAATAAAAGAATTTAGTGAATTTTGGGGGAATATTTATATATGGCTGAAGGTCTCTTCTATCATATGACACCAAGAGTCCAAAAATATTTCATGCTTGAGTGAGCACTGCTCACTTTTGTAAAGGACGTAAAAATTAGGTTGTGCATGAATTAACTGTCCATTTTGGCTGAGATGAGAAGTTCTCCAGCTTAGAAATTGCTCATGGTACGATGAGTTTATGATAGATTATGATGGATATGGGTTTGTGCGGTGTATGACATGGTGTTATCTAATCAAAAGTTTATGCATCAGTGATCATAATTTGACTGTGGAAGTTTTCAAAGCATTACCCACTGTTGATCTGTGGTAATTAATAATGAATCATTAGGGTTGGGATTTGTGCTGGGTATGGCATGGTTTATGTCACCATTATTCAGCAACAGAAATTTGATAATTCAGAATCAAACACTGATCTAATCAATCAATAAATCAAACATTGATTCAATAAATCAATCAATCAAACACTAACTTTAAATTGGAACAAAAGTTTTTAAGATCTCTTTAATTTGTGTGTAGCCAGATGGAGATCGAATTATGTAAATCAAATATCTTAATGATTGAAAACATGAAAGATAATATGAAGCATCTGTTGTTTGGAAGGACAATTGCTTTTAATGTAACAGATTATGCTTCAGGCATCACTGGGTACAAATGGGTATTAATTAGCAAACTTTCTTCATGGCAAATGAGTTTTGGAAATGCAAAATGGTACAATTTTGGGCAAGGAAAGATGGGTAACCCTATGGTTTGGAATGGAGCAAAATACCAACAATGGACCTATGACAATGAAAAACAACTCCCGGAATTGTGACACGTCACACACACACACACACACACACACACACACAACCAAACACACAATCAACCCCCCCCCCCCCCCCAACACGAACTACAAGGAGCAACGCTACAATTACAAGATATCAACACCAGATAATATTGTAGGCCTACTGAGCAACAACTTCCATAAATTAAAAAGACAATTCATGATCACTCATGCATAAACTTTTGAATTCATAAGCCATATCATTGCACAAACCCATATCCATCATGATTTATCATAAACTCATCAGACAATCAGCAATTTCTAAACTGGATAACTTTTCACTTCACCCTGACAGCCAATTCCTGCACAACCTAATTACTTTTTATGAGGCTTTACTTAGCAGTGCTCACTCAACATAAAACATTTTCAGACTTTCTATTGTCATATGATAGAAGAGACTTTCCATATACCGGTATATAAAACATTCCCCAATTTTTATTTTTAATTGGGGGCCATTTTTAAAGTGTATCGTTTTGGGAGGGACACTCGGTAGAGCATGCACCGAGTCCAGGGGCAGCCGCCCCGGCTCCGTCTTCGGCAACGAAGCTCCCTGGTCTGGAGTTCGCAAGCAAAGGTTGCATTTTTGGAAGTCGTTTACTAAATCTAACAGTTAGAATAAATCCACTTATTTCAGCTTACCTTGAATATGCGGGACAAATTCTGGCAGCTAACATCACTGTGCTGCAATGTTAAACGAAGGGTATCTGTATAGAACACGCTAGAAAAGGCCATTTTAGAGAAAAGCACATGCACATGAGACGCGACGTAAACGAATTAGAACGTATGCATGTACAGTTCACGTGTGGCCGGCCGGGCCGGGTCGCGCAATCATAGAGCGCGGGCGCGGGCGGCCGGCCGGCTAGTCGATCATGGCTTAGGAGTCGGATCGGTGGGATTGCATATCTGCTGACAAATCAAAATTAGCGCGCCAGCGGGAAAGTTTAGTCTATGTTCAAAGCCAGCATAAATTTAGCAAATACAACAAAACCTAGTCTCAAATATACATGTAATATCTACGTATCGGGACTCAAAGGGGTAGAGGGAGGGGGAGGGTGCACAAAGCCTTCAATTTCAAGGGGCGCCGGGGGCTGGGGCATATAGAGAGCTCCGCCCCTCGCGCTAGCCCTCCGATTAAAAAAAAATACCGTAGAGGGCAGTCTTCAATTATTCAATTATTCAATTCCAAAAAGCAAAAACGGAAAAACAGAAAAACAGAATCAGAAAACGGGTGTTCAATTTTCAATTTGGTAAAACGGAAAAACGGAAAAACAAAATCAGAAATAGTGTTTAATTTTCTAATTTTTAAAAAGAAAAATAAAAAAACAGAAATATGAATCCAAAAAAGGTGATCAATTTTTTATTTTTGCAGGAAAAAAATGAAAAAACAATTCTTTTAAAAACAGTAAAACATAAAAACAATTAGTTTATTCATATTTTCGTTTTCCAATTTTTCTGTCTACAAAAAAATATTAACATACGACCATTTTTCTGTTTGTAAAACGAAAAATTGAAACGGTTTTTAGTCAATATTCTGTTTTTCCTTTTTCCGTTTTGGGATAGGAAAAACGAATTATCTCTATGTACCTTGATTGTGCCCCCCTCCCCCCCCCCCCCCCCGCCCCACCCAAGTTAAAGTCGATACACTAATGATGCCCATACACTGGTACACTGAGCCCAATGCGTACACAACTCATACGTAAATGGAGCTATTATGTGTATATGTAGCAGGCAATCCGGCACTCTTTAAATTGGCAATTCCACGCACGAGAGAATTTACTTGGTGACCTTCTTCAGTTCACGCCAATATATTTTTTTCGCCGTAGAGGGCAGTCTTCATTTATTCAATTATTCAATTACCAAAAGCAAAAACAGAGAAACAGAAAAACAGAATCAGAAAACGGGTGTTCAATTTTCAGTTTGCAAAAACGGAAAAATGGAAAAACAAAATCGGAAAAGGTGTTTAATTTTCTAATTTTTAAAAATAAAAATAACAAAAACAGAAATTTAAATCAAAAAAAGGTGATCGATTTCTCATTTTTGCAGGAAAAAAATGGAAAAACAATTCTTTTAAAAACAGTAAAACATAAAAACAATTAGTTTATTCATATTTTCGTTTTCCAATTTTTCTACCTAAAAAAAAATATTAACACACGACCGTTTTTTCTGTTTGTAAAACGAAAAATTGAAACGGTTTTTTAGTCAATATTCTGTTTTTCCTTTTTCCGTTTTGGGATAGGAAAAACGAATTATCTCTATGTACCTTGATTCCTTGTGCTAGTCGTTTGTAGTAGTAATGTTTTCCTCCATGGTAGGAAGCTATGCCTGTGTACTTTTGAGCAGATTTTGAGAGAGGAATGCAATGAAATGCAGATTTCAGATCAATTACACTTAGTACTTTTGTGTCAGCGTTGCCGATTCTTTTAAGGGTTTCCGAAAATAGGGGGAAAGGGTGATTTCTTCTCTTGACACGTGAATTCAGGAATCTAAAGTCTGTAACAACTCTCTTTTCAGATGTGTTCTTCTTCGATAAGAGGAGGACAGGGGAGGTGTATGGTTGGTGGCCTATTTCCAGTATTCCTAGTTTAACAAGTTTTGTCAATTCCTTCTCGATAGTAGTCTTGCCATCTTCAGTAGTAAAGTATGGTCTTATAAAGAATGGATCGTCATTAGTTAGTTCAATATCTACTTCAAAGTCAGGGCAGCTTGAAATTTCGCCATACAAAGAGAAAGCATCCCTGTTTTCCTTTAGTATGTCTCTTATTTCTTGTTGCTCAGGAGGGGAAAGCATACTGTTATTCAGATCGATATGTTTACGGATAATTTCGTCCTCCGTCATGTTAACAATGGGGTCGTCAGGGTCAAGGTGGGGATATTTCCTAAGATTGTTTTGTCTGACCGAGTTATCATTAACATGATGTTGTCTAGTGTACAGGTTGTCATTCAAGTTCATAGTCATGTTCAAGCAGTCCGTTGGGAGTTGTTGTGTGGCATTAATGAGTCTTGTAGTATCTAAGAAGGCAATGGGTCTACCCTTAGAAAGGGTCACAGGTTTGTCGGTGAAGTTAGTTACTAGAACCCGAGTCCGTCCTTTATGTAGGGAAACAATGCTTGTAGTGGGGCAATGTCGGGATAGGTATTTGTTAGCTGTCAGTACAATGTCCGAGTTACGTATGTGGGGTGGGGTCCTACCTTGGAGAGTCAGAAACGTCGAGTCATTTGGTGCAACTGTTACAGTAGTGGGTGGGGCAAAGGAAATGTGCTTTGATTTGATTTTGAATCTATTGTTCCTGAAGTGGAGGGTCCCATCCAAATCGGAAAGTGTGTTGGTTCCTAGTATTAAGTCTACGCCTACTAGATTGTTTGCAATGAGTGCAGTGATCTCGAATTTATGTCCCTGGATTACTAATTGGAATTGCACTGCCTTGTCCGAAGTCAAGAATTGTCCATTACCTAATTTGAATCGAACAGGGGCTACTTTAGTTGGTACTAGTTTGGAAAGATAGGGGGATGATTTCATGAGTCGTCCGGATATAATTGATTTAGATGCACCGCTGTCGAACAGTACTAGTGCAGTCGTCCTATCTGGTAGTCGTCCCTTTGTAAAGTTACGTTCTGTCAGTTGTAGGTCAACTTCGTCAATACCTAAAGAAGTCGAAGTCATGTCATTGTCGGGCCTATTCGTAGGCGGGGAGGAAGAACAATGAGCGCTATCGGCTCCCTCCCTTCTCAAAAATCCTGTGGGCGTGGTTGGTGTAAATGGTACTGTCCCTGTTGGTATTGTAGGGGTTGTTGTTGGTGGTGGGGATAGTACTGGTAGTCGCTACACGTAGGGGCGTAGTATTGTGGAGGAGGTGGTGGCGGTTGTGTCATGTCCTTCAGTCTCTTGCGGCATTCCCGCCAAACGTGACCGGGAATGCGACAGTAGTCGCAAGTCAGTCGTGGTCGAGATGGTGGTCGTTTTTCTCGTTTGTCACTACGATATGGGCTTCTACCGCGTCTGTCACGTCTGTCATAACTATTGTCGGTTTGTCTATCACGACTGTCGAGGGTTAGTGGGAGCCTGGGTCGACGTCATGATTATGAATAACTATTAGGGCAATTAATGCGAGTGATAGAGGTATATTGGTATATAAAAGATCCACAAAGTATCACGTGTCGATATGACCAAACAAGGTATGCCTTTCTATCGAATTATTCAAACTAATCACAACTTGTTTGTCAAACTTGTTTGACAAACACAAGGCACGTTTTGTCATTCAAAAAACACCCATAGGCATATACCCCTCCCATATCATTCACATTCAATCTAACACTCATCCACACCCCCATACACACACACACACACCTCTAATCAACGTCTACAAACATCTAATTTTCTTCATATCTTTCGTGAAAAGTGGGGGGATGATTGTACAGGCCATCCCCCCTCCTCGAAAAGTGGGGGGGGGGGGATATATCCCCCATCCCCCCCCCCCCGATTTACGCCAGTGGGTAACACACGTTTTCGGGCTCTCTTTGCTTTGTCGTTCAAAATTCTCTTACAAGCAAAAAAAGGTTATCAATTTCAAAAGGGGAGCACAATGTACACTTTTCTTTCAAAAGGGGGGCACGGGCCGGAAGTGCCCCCCCCCCCATTCGCACGATAGCGATTAAATCGCTATCTTCTTCTTCTTCTTATGGGTATTGCTCAAACAGGCAAGGGTAGTGTGCGCAGATGGTGTTTATGCAATTTGCATGAGAGAGAAGTTTTGCTTATTATTTGTTTTGCTCAGAAAGGTGGTTATGGACTGCTCCCTACTTTAACCTAATTGTCTCTATCGATTGATTTTACAGTATTAGGCAGATATCGCGACTTTATATACCTGTTGGACAGTTGTCCCCATATTTGTAGATGCAGTATTTGCCTGGCTGCCACACCCAGTGGGACTGGGTATCAACGACAGATACAGTTTTCATGCAGAAGTGGTGTTCCATATTTCCCCTTTGCCAAGAGCCGTCCAGGTGCAAAACTGAACTCCACTCGTTACTTGGATTGCTGTCTTCTGTGTCATGATAGCGATATCCTGTGTCCCAGGTGAACTCGCTGTCAGGGCAACCGTCCATAGGTTTTGGAAGTCCGTACTGACCGTCCTGCCATGTCAGAGGAATGATGATTTCTGGGTCTAATTTTTAGTCGATGATGATTATAATGATAATAACAATGATAATGATGATGATAATAATAACAGTAATTATTATTGTAATAACAATAATGGACCTGTATACCCACGGTAGCGTTATCAGTAGCCTATACGGTTCTTCCGACGGACCCTGCAAGCATGATATTTTTCTGATTCTCGCTTTAGCCAGGCTTCCATGATTTAAGGCGCTGAAACATTTACTGAATTCTTCCTGTTCGGTATGGCCATTCACTTTACCCGGGTGGAGGGTGTCAAATACAGATTAATGTCTTGGCAAAGGAAATTAATGCCGTGGCCGGGATTTGAAACCCGTACCAAGTCCAGTGCCTTATCAACTTGACCACGACATCACAGAAACAATCTATATGACGTTGATAGTAACTTAGAAGACCTGAAGATATTGTCAGCTTTTGTGTATAGGTAGAAATAAAAGAAAGAAACGGTAAATTTTTCTCTCCTTTTTCTCCCCCCCCCCCTTTTTCGCCATTAAATTTTATTAGGGGGGGTGTCCCCCGCACCCCCCTGTAGCCACGCCAATGATAGACCTTTATTTTTGTTTTCAATATCAGCGAGAAAAAGAAAAGAGAAACAACGTACCACTGCTTGGTGTTATCTGTCTGAATGCAGCATATCCTTGCATGGCTGTCAAGAGATTGTTCCCTACATCTGCCCTTTGGAAGGAGTTTGTGCAATACCCTGCGTCAACGTAGTCTGAGAACCTGGTCCAATAGTCTTCAGCAAAAATCTCGTTTATGCCGATCACCTTCAAGCCGATGGGCTCTGTTGAAACAGAGGGACCATCACGTTTTAACAATAATTTGAAAAGAAGAAAAATAACGAAACGATCTCCACAAGTTTACGAATCCCTGCATGCTTGTATGTCCATAGATAATGCGGCGCTAATGCTTTCGTACGCCCTATAGGGTTAGGGTTAGGCAGGCGAGTAGCCAGGGGGGCGATGGGGGAGGTCGCCCCCCCCCCCCAAAAAAAAAAGTGAGAGCGAAAAAGCGGGGGAAGTGAGAGAAAAAAAGCCTAAAAAGGCGCTAAGAGCCGTTCTTTTCTCTCAAAACTTTGCTAGAAACGTCAAAGTTTTCGCGCTTCGCGCGGGAAGGAGGAAACTGCCCTTCCCTGCAGCCACCCCTGTTACATACAGTGCAGTATTGCGTCCAAATAACTGAAAAACTCCCTGCACCCACCCCTGCCACATACAGTGCAGTATTGCGTCCAGATAATTGAAAAGCAGTCCGGGCGTCGAACTACTACTTTTCGCCTAAAAAAGGGTGCTACGAGCCGTTATCTTTCTCTCAAATTTGCTATAAAACGTCAGAGCTTTCGCGCTTCACGCGGGAGGGGGAAAAACTGCCTCTCCCTGCACCCACCCCTATTACATACAGAGCAGGATTGCGTCCAAATAATTGAAAAGCAGCAGTCTGGACGTCGAACTAACTTTCCTCCTAAAAAAGGTGCTTTCTCTCACATTTGCTATAAAATGTCAGAGCTTTCGCGCTTCGCGCGGGAGGGGGTGGGAACTCCCCCCTCCCTGCACCCACACCCCCCCCCCCCCCCCGGGCGTGCTCATCACCAATTTCGCCAATTTCGCTTCGCGTGCTCACAACCGCCCCCCCCCCCCCCCAAGTGAAATCCTGGCTACGCGGTTGGGGTTAGGGTTAGAACCCTATGCATACGATGATACAACGTACGAACGCATAGGGTGTGTACGAAAGCACATTAGCGACGATAAAGCCACCCTGACACTAGTTCAGATTCTGAACGATTTTATTTTAAGAGCAATCTCCCCATTACGCGATCTCCCACTAACTACTGCCAGGCCGAGGATTGCGTAATCCCCAAAATTCGTAGGGCGAGGAATTTGTTTTTGCTATTGTCAATATATATATATATTTATATATATATGTATATATATATATATATATATATATATATATATATATATATATATATATATATATATATATATATACATACATATATCTTTTTAAACCCTACGGAAAGTGGAATCGTAACAAAGCGGTTTAAAGGCGAATTTGAACGTACGTTAAGGTTAATTTGAACAATAGGCCGCGATAAAGGGAATTCGCCTTTACGGTGATATATATATATATATATATATATATATATAAACATACATATAACATTACATAACATAATAATAGTGACGAATGTCATATTCTAAACGTCCGTTCTAGGCTCAAATTATCTCACCATTCAGACTTGCGCTTCCGATACTGTACGAAGAGAATCTGCTACCAAAACTTGTTCCGCTGTTCATGGCATTGTTGAAGACATCCATGTCAACACCGATTGAGCCGCTGTACGGACCATACGACCCTGAGACACTTAAACTGGCGTCAATCTGTATTATGGCAATCGTAATGCCCGTTGCACACAATTCGTCGTTTCCATTGCGTTATTACCTACACTAATTAAGGCAATTATTATTATTATTAAGAATTTGGCGTCACCTGTGCCTGGAAGAGGAAAAGCGAACTGAATCCCTGATAACCCTTAGGTCTCTCCTCCCGATATAACTGATATTGGCTCATGGACCAGTAATTCGACGTAATGTTTCCACTTGTTCATGTTGCATTCAATTAATTGTTTGGGATGTCACTCTCACATGACGCGTTAAAGACCGTTTAGTCGCTGATGCATGCAGTCCTATATACGTCACCAAAATTACGCCTCGTGTGCAACGGCCATAAAGCTCGGCTCACACGAGGCGTCATTTTCTGACGTTAGGACTGCGTCAATGACTTGTACAGTCTTTGTACGTCATGAAAGAGTGATATCGTTTAAAAAGTGATTGCAAAATGAACGGTGCAAATTCTACATTTAATAACTGGCGTATGGGTTAATTGCCTTCACATTAATGATTGGCGCAGGTACTGACACAATCGAAATGACGCCTCGTGTGCAACGTCCATTGCAGGTACTAATGGCTATGACGTAAAACGACAAATTTCACAATAGTGTCTAAAAAAAATGCGTACTCAAATCAAACAGGAGATTATAGTTGACCTAATGATGGTATATGAACTTTCAGTCCATACAAGAACCGGACATAATTATCCCTGAATATTATGCCTTCGATGTTAATGTTCGTTTGATTATTCCTTTACACTCCATTACGTAATACCGTGGGATTATCACTTGTGATGAATATAGACGAAATTATGTATGTTTTTTGACGTCTTAAAGGGGGAAAGAAGATTTGTGTTGGAAATTGAACTTTGATTCGAGATGATTTGGTTCATTTCGTATCTTACATGTGTTGAAGCATATTTTACAAACGATGACCTGTCTTCTTCGTAGTTTTCGCCAACTCTGGTTCCTACATCCAATTCAGTCACCACGTGCTGTCAAGAAATATCAATTAAAAAAAAAATCTACTTCAACAACTAAAAATATTTTTTAAAATCAATTTTTTAACCTACACAGACATTTTTTGATCCATGTTGTGGGGGTGGGTGGGGGGGGGGGTGGGGAGTGCCTCTCTTTACCAATTAACCACAGTGCTGTCTTGTGGGAGCACTGTAGTGTGGTATATTGGTAGGCCTATATACGAGAGTTCCTGAGTTTGATCCCCTCTCCGTGCCCAGATTTTTTCACTCTCGACTCAGGTGCATTAAAATGGGTACGTGACAATGCTGTGGTAATAATAACAAAGAATATTAGTACTGATGATGCTTCTCTTGGTAAATAAGACCATATTGTTGGCATTATTATCATTATTATTTTTATTATTATTATTATTATTATTATTACTACTACTATTATTATTATTATTGATATTTGTGTTGTTGTTATTATCATCATCATCATCATCATCTTCATCATCAATGCTATTATGAATTTTATTGATTCATTGTGATAACCTTTGAAAGGCTGAGGGCAGGTAAGGGAGCAAGGATCGCCCTAAGAGACGATGGATTCACGGGGCGTAGCAAGCGGGATGGGGATGGAGGTGTACGATGTGGAGATGAATATGAGAAACACAAAACACACACACCCTACTACCTAACACTTTTGACCATGACTAAAAAGAACATAAAATGTACCATGCCCCACCCCCCCCCCCCCAAAAAAAGACCCCGTCCAGGTGCGGTTCTAAGGGGAGGGGGGGGGGGGGCTTTAGGGGCTAAACCCAATCCCTAAACTTGTTCAAGCCAACAATAAATTTTTTTCTTTACTAACGGAGTCATTATCACGTTACAGAATGTTAACTCAAAATCTGCAAATAGAGATAAAATACAAAGTTGTAGAAAGAAAAAAAGACATAATTAATGCTATGGTCACAACTGATTGTGCGTGACGTCCGCAACTGCGATTGGCTGTGGGCCAAATCCTGCGATTCGTCAGTCCTTCTTTTGTCATGGTCACAACCAGTCGTGTACCTCTCTGCATATCCTCTTGGGCGTCTTGCACCTTCCTCATTAACATACCCCTTCTTCCCTGCAAGAAATCTTGAGGCAACCGACGCGCGATATGTCACGGCTCCTTCGTGGGACCTCCGCAAGAAGCCCGTGCGATGTTCGCAAGAAGCCCGTGCATAAAGTATGAGGGCTATGCGTGTCACGTACGTTCATCAGAACATGTAGCCACACGCAGAGATTGTTGGATATGTCCAACAGCCTCCTTGCGTGTCCCGCGTGTTCCTACGTGCTTCGAAAAGAAAACAACATGCAGACCCGTACGTGCGAGCGCGACGAAAGGATTTTCTGCGAAATTCTTCGTAGACCACACGTACTGAGGTATACACGACCGGTTGTGATCAACCCTTCAGGGATTACTTGTTCATAGGCCCCCTGCCCCCACTGGCCCACTTTATATTTTGCCAGTGTTTTGTGTATTTTAAGTTGCAAAAGATCACTTTTTGCCACTGCTATTTCAATGTTTTAGTCTATAATAATAATAATAAGTACCAAATTTATGAGTATTACAATACAAGAAAAGAAATACATTTAACATGTTCAAATGACAAAATATTTTATTCAAGAAAATAAAGCAAAATTTGTTACATCGAGTTTATTTACCGTTCCCCATTTATTGATGAAAGCCATGTATAAATCATCATTGTATGAGTTTGAGAGGCGGCAAGCGTCGGCAACGAAACCCTCATTGAGTCTGTATTGGTGTTGTGAGGCAAGCTCCATCAGGTAACGTGCGTGACCGAGGTTCGATACCGTTTCATTTGAGAAGAACACAGAACCTTGACTAGACGTTCGGTCTTCGACTCGATCGTAGCCTAAAATATTTAACCAAATAGTTAGCTTTTCGATAGGAAAACGGAATTAAATCAGTATAGTTTAGCAATAAGGTTATGTAACAGATAACATTTAGGTATTTAGTTAACAACTACAATAACAGAATGTGCTGGAATTAAAAAAGATGAATAAGACAATTTACGTTGGCATAATTTAATGGTTTGGTATTGTGTTTTCCGGTTTTGCAAACCATCTCAAACATCTCAAATTACTGCTTTTGAGATTCATCCGCCTGCACAGTCATTTGCTAAAGATGATATTCTTACCCCCCCCCCCCAAAAAAAAAAAAAAAAAAACCCGAATAAGGCCTACTTTGATATTCTTGTTCAGTTAAAACACGGATACGTCTAATTGTACTTAATTTCAATATAACTTTCTTCTCAAAGGTCCTCAAAATTCCGACATCTCATTTTATACGACATTGAAAAACAAATTATTTAACGTTATAAAATTGAGGTCTTTTGTTTCAAACTACATGTAGAGGTGTGGAGTTCCCTTTCGTCTAAGAGGAAAGTAAAATGAATGGATCCAATGACCTCTAACCTAACTCGAAAAAAACACCAAATAAACAAAGAGGTTCCCTTTGCCATAGAAATATTATCTCTTCTAATTATCCACGTTCTACGGAGATACATGTATGTAGTTATAATCAAGCCTTCCCAATCGCTTCTAGCGTGTCTATCTAGACGGTTTCTTTCTTAATGTAATCGCATGACCAGGATAGTACTCAACTCCGAGCTCTCTCACTTTAGCCTATACTACGACTGTACCAGGCTGGAGAAGAAGAAGAAGGAGGAGGAGGAGGAGGAGGAGAAGTAGAGGATTTAGGAGGAGAAGGACTAGAAGAAGGCGATGAAGAAGGAGAGTAGGATCTTCATGACGAAAAGAAAAAGCAACTTACGTGTACTTGCAGCAAACTCGACGTTAGCAAAAGCGGCCCTACGCAAATCCACCCGCAAATCAAAGCATTAAAGTTCGTCGACAGCGACACGTGACACGCGTGTCGAGGTTCGAAACCGTAACTTTGGCTTAAAACGTAACTCGCCGCCTATGCTACCAGAAATAAAGTATCTGCCAGTGCGTACGCGCGGGCAAGCAGCACATTCGTGTATGCATACATAAAGTGTGGCCGGTGTATATTTTGTGTGTTCACAACCCTGCTCTCTGCATGGTCGCTACCTCGTTGCAGCAGCCTTGTCCACGATTAATGCGAGAACTAGGCCTATCCTTTTCTAAGATCCGGGGAGGGGGGGGGGCGAATCGGCCGCGGCCCCCCCCCCCCCCTTTCGTTTGCTAATGACCTTTTTTTTTTTTTTAGTAATCACGCACAAAAAATCGGCACCGGCACCCTCTTTTTTTGTTGATGACCTTTTTTTTTTTTTTTTTTTTTAGTCATCACACAAAAATATTCGGCCGAATTTTCGCCCCCCCCCCCCCCATTTGGTGAATCCTGGATCCGCCACTGAGCCTTCATGTATCAAATGACAGGAGAATGAACATAACATGAACATGTGTCTTTCTCTTCTTCGCCCTCCTCCATCTCCCTCTGGCTTCTTGTTCTTGTTCTTGTTCTTTTTTCTTCTTGGTTCTTTTTTATATATTTTCCTTTTTATCTTCTTCTCCTCCTCCTCCTTCTTCTTCTTTCTCTTCTTCGCCCTCCTCCATCTTCCTCTGGCTTCTTCTTCTCCTTTTTTCTTCTTAATTCTTCTTCTCCTTTTTCTTCTTCTCCTCCTCCTTCTTCCTCCTCCTTCTTCCTCCTCTTCTTCTTTCTCTTCTTCGTCCTCCTCCATCTTCCTCTGGCTTCTTCTTCTTCTTCTTCTTTTTTTCTTAATTCTTCTTCTCCTTTTTTTCTTCTTAATTCTCCTCCTTTTTCTTCTCCTTCCTCTTTTTCTTTTTTTTTTTTCTTCTTAATTCTTTTTTCTTCTTTTTTTCTTCTTAATTCTTCTCCCCCTTTTTCTTCTTCTTTTTTCCTCCGGCTTCTTTTCTTCTTCTTCTTCTTCTTCTTCCTCCATCTTCCTCTGGCTTCTTCTTCTTCTTCTCCTTCTTCTTCTTCTTCTCGCCCTTCCTTACTTTTCTGTTGTTTTATAACTCGTCTTCCAATTATTAGTATCATTATAATTATATCTTTGTCGTTGTCATAATCATAGATTATATTCATACTACCAATTAAAAATCCTACTTTTAATCATGTTAATTGAATGGTGTGTGGAAAGAAAGACCGAGATGTTACAGTCGCGCACAAGTTCTTGTGAATTGGAATCACTCGAAGTGAGATCAACTTTTGCAACGCGGAATACTAAAAAAATTGTAAGGTTAACATTTCAAAATGTATTTTTTGCAGATCTATTCGCATATCACGGTCATCTGTATTTTCTTAACTTGTTCATTGGGCAGAGTTTTAAAATCAAAATTATTTTGTGTATTCAAATTTAACTCTTCTGCTAAAATATTTTACGCTCATTCTAAGGATGGGAGCAATTACACCCTTCCAAAACCATTTCCCAGCATGCAGGGCTTCTTTTTCCCCAAAAAACTGAGGTAAACTTTGGTAAAGGATAAAGCTCGGGATCTTCTGAGATCTCAAAAGCCTTTGCCTATATATTTACTGGATAGTAAGCCTATATATTCAAGAACCCTTCAACTATTTGAAGGATTTTAACCGAATTTGGCACAAGTAGGTATAAGAATGTAATGATGAAGTAATTAGATTTTCGGCTCAGGGATCAAAGATCAAAGGTCACAGGACCAAAAATCTTGTAAAAATCAGAACAAAAAAAAAAAATCGCCCAATCATTGTGACTGGGGTAACTTCAAAACCATTCGAAGGATTTCTGACCAAACTTGCTCAAACTGATTTTATTTTGATGAGAGGGGCAAAAAAAAAAACAAGGCCGTACGCACAAATTTTTTTCGGGGGGGGGCAAATTTTTTAACAATAACTTAGAACACTGAAAGCGCCGAGCCGAAAGTTTTTGCTTTTTCCGACCTGAAATTGAGCGATTTGGTGCATATTTGGGGTGAATTTAAGAAAATTTTAAATTATTATGAAAAAATATATCATTTTGAAAATGTCAGGGGGGCAATTGCCCCCCCCCCCCCCCCCGCTGAGTACGGCCATGGCCAAAAATATAAATACAGAGGTAAAGTAGATTCACTGTCGACTGCGCGCGGTCGAAATTTATGCCTCCGCCATTGCCATATCAGAAAAGTATTCTAATAGTAACCTCCACGACTACTCCGAAAACTCATTCAGTTCATGGTTACATGTTCATCCACAAATCTTTCTGCCTTGTGACCTGTGACACCCCCCCCCCCCCCAATTTAATCAGTTCATCCTTACATGCCCTTACAAAAATTGAGCCAATTTATTTAAAAAAAAAAAAAAAAGGAAGATCTTTGAAGTTGTTGCGGTCACAATCTGTTTTTGGTGATTTTTTTCCATTTTTGTTAAATTTGTGACATGTGACCTTTGACCCCTTGAACCCAAAATCTAAACAGCGGATCAAGGATTTCCCCCCCCCCCCCCCCCTCCAAAAAAAAAAAGGAGGGCCGAAAATTAAGCTGATTTTTTTTTGTGATGGGAAAAAAAGGTCATCAGGAAAAAAAGGGGGGGGCGGAGCAGATTTGTTTGTGTGTGATTACTAAAAAAAAGGTCATCAGCCAAAAAAAGGGGGGCCGGGGCCGATTTGCCTCCCCCCGGATCTGCCGCTATTAAGGCTCAATTTTATGGTGAGTGATCGATTGTGTTTGCATTCACACACACAGGAACACACGCACAGACACGCACACATACACTCAATATTAGTATGAAAATCATTTTAATATATATTATGATGGTTATAAATTCAGGCTTGTTTTGATCTTATTTCACTGAAATGATATCTGCATATCTAATGACGTACACAAATAAAGATGTGAAAAAAAATTAGGCTTCAAATTCAACATTTAGTGTTTTTCAAAGAGCTAAAATGTAAAATATACCCTCTGTAGATACACTGTATAGTGGAATCATTTTCCTAGTGATAATAAATAAAATTTTCATAGATATCTTGATAGTGCATGTGTGTCACAGTGTCAGATCCTTTATTTTTTCGTTTTTAAAAATGAAAAAAAATTGTAATTTTCTAACAGATCTACCAACTCACTTGGGTATAGGTAAATTTCATTTCCTATTTTCTATTGCCTTTCTCATTCAATCTCTTTGGAAGAGGTGTCATAAACATGTAGATGACAACTCTAGAACATGCATTTCTTTCCCAGTACTTCCATGTTTGCTAACCTAAGTATTTCGAGTTAATTTCTTGTAACAATTCAAATTTTATCCAATCACTGTCAATTGTTCTAATTCATTAATGTATGGAACCTAAAAAGTAAAATGTATAACTGCTAAATGTAGAGAATCTTAGTTTTCCATAGATATCACCCAGGATATCATTTATACTGAGTGATTGCCTAATAATTTGGTCAAAATAGTTGGAAACTTACTCATCATGATATTTAATTATTAACATACATTCCACAGTATAACAATAAAAACTCTCACTCAAATCAATGATTACAAAAGAACAAAGCAACAACTTTATTAATCTATAAAAATGGCAAGGTGTTTTCAAGGAATGATTTCATGGATTGCTTGATTCAGCACATAATAAATGTACATTTGTGCAATAACAATATTCATTGTCCCAAATACCTTGTTATAGCAAGTTTCCATTGTATAAAGAATGGAAATACCAACTACCATCAAGCTATTTTCATTATTGTACGTTCACTCAAAATTATCATCTTTCTTACCATATAAGAGTCTGGCCTTCCTTGCCTAAAACTCTCTCAGCCACAGCTCAAACAAAATATTCACTGTATGCCTTTAACTTACAAGTCATAATATTGAAAAGCAAGTACTAGTGAAACTTCCTATCCAAGTATCACTTTAGCTATCTGACCCTCTCTGGCCTACACCTCCCCCCCCCCCCCCCAAAAAAAAAAAAAGAAGAAGAAGAAGAAGAAGAAGAAGAAGAAGAAGAAGAAGAAGAAGAAGAAGAAGAAGAAGAAGAAGAAGAAGAAGAAGAAGAAGAAGAAGAAGAAGAAGAAGAAGAAGAAGAAGAAGAAGAAGAAGAAGAAGAAGAAGAAGAAGAAGAAGAAGAAGAAGAAGAAGAAGAAGAAGAAGAAGAAGAAGATGAAGAAGAAGAAGAAGAAGAAGAGGTGTACGAAACATAGGAAAACTTTTAATTCTTTTCAAATGTTATCAAAAGTTGCACCAGGTAGAGAGAATCAATAACATGACCACAAATTGTCAAAGGTAGGGGGGAGGGGGAGGGGCTGAATCAGCAGCTGCCCCTTCAGTATACATATAACATAGGTATGAAGTAAATACATAGTGATGCCATGGCAGCAAACTGGCAAGATAAATAATCTAGTGGAATATAACAAGGTAATATTGCAAGTATACTGTACTTTGTATTTTTTTCTAAAATGATCATAAGGCAAGCAACAGAAAAGTGCATACTTCTTCTCTGATCATCTCAAAAATTCTGAGCACACACTAAATGCACTGTATAGCATATATTACAACCAATAATGCTTTTTTTCCAGAAGAAAACATTTTGATCATGGTTTAGCTAATATGAGACAGTGTAAATTTCACATTTCCTACTTGAATTTAAGCTCACCAAACTATCCATTCTTCTAACTTTTCAAGCATCTTATAATTTTGACCCAATTTATGTTTCCTGTCAAGAATAGACTTTGGATTAACTTTGCTTAATGTCTTTTAGCCAGAACATAGTTTTGGTAAAGATAACATCTGAACTACATTCATTTTGGCCATTGCTATATTACTCTATCATACACATTTGCTGGTAGATATCATTTATTTGTAGTTTTGAGCATTTTAAATAATTTCTATTCAATTCTGAAAACAATAATTTTCTGTAGCTACCAGAACCCAAAATTATCTGAAATGTCCTATTCTCACTAAATGGTTGTCATTCTAATTTTATTTGGTAATGATGGACAATTACGAAGAAGAAACCTCTTCACATTTTCGGTCCAATAAATTGTGAAGTCATGAAGATGCCATAAAAATAATGGCCAAGTTATATGAGAAACAAATAATATACACACATAAGATACATGATAAAATATACATTACTTACAAAGAACATGTAACTTGAAACAATAAATGCAACTGAACATGTGCCGAAATGCAACAGACCATGATAAAATATACATTACTTACAAAGAACAAGTAACTTGAAGCAATAAATGAAACTGAACATGTGCCGAAATGCCATTCCAGAATATTTATAAGATTAGAATTTAGAATGCAAAAGCCAACAGGCTGAACATCAATATACATCCAACAACTATAATCCTATATGGCTTTCCACATTTAAGCCAATTCAAGCCCCCTTATGCATGAGGGTAAAAATCTAAATATAAACAAAGGTTATTTCACCCTCCGAATTTTTTATCATAGATTGATGCATAAGGTATAAAAGTTAGAATATCACACATAAAAAGTGCTCAAAATTTAAATCACTTTCAAATAATGATAGTTTTATCCAAATCAGAGGGGCACAATTTCTAAACAATGGTTGGGTCTTCTGTACCGATGGTTTGGTATTCAACCATTTCTGTATGTTTATTTTGTTTAGTCCCACAAACACCTTTTGGATGCGCTTGGCCAGCTTTGCCGCTCCATCGCCAACAGTCTCCAAGAAGAAATTTTCCAGGATCTGATTAATCTCTTCACTTCTTATCATCATACGGACCGATGAGTCTTGTGCCGGGAAAACAAGACGCTCCTCGAGTGCTCCCGACACTGGATTGTACATCCTTCGAACTGTCACTTCTGGCCACTGGCGCAAGAATCTTGAGACTTTATACCAGTCCTTATGCTCCTGTTTCGCTTCCTTTGTGGCCCCATGGTGACCTCTTTTCAGTGCCTGTAAGATCCTTTCGTAGGTGTCTGCATCCAATGCGGGCGGAGTCCTTGTCCTTTTGGGGATACTCTGAAATTAAAAGGAGAAAACATATATCAAATATCTAAAAGTGTTGCTGAATATTGTTTCGACACTACATAATTCAACCATTAATTTCTTAGAGCAACATTGAGCAGGGTCATGGGGTCCCAACCTTTCTGCATATATGGGCAATTTCGCAGTAAATTGGACATGTGTGCACAAATTAAAAATGATATTTGGCTCAAGTGCTTCAAATAATTAGGTAAAACAGGAGTTGAAGTTATAAGATTCATAATTTTTAAGAGCAATTTTTTTTGCCATTTTGATTTTTAAAATGGTCACAAAAGCATGTCAACTTTTTGATAAAAAAGAGTGCATTAGCATGTTACTTTCATGCAATATTTCCACTGTAATGTACCATACTTCCTACATGCATTCTTTCACTTGGACGAGATTGGCAAAGAAGTATTTAAAAAAAAAAAAAGAAAGAAATGAAAAAAAAATTCTCAGAAAGGACTTTGACGTATTTTTGGATCAAACTGTTCATGAAGGGCATCACATCATTTACCGAAAATATGGATATGTTTATTTATGTATATTTATTATATTATAATACAATAGCACTTGCTCTTAATTATTACTTCTGGCTCTAAAGTATATTTCTTAAAGTGTAACCTGTCTTAAGGTGTAACTTGGCTACAAGGCTGACATGTCATAAGGTGTAGCCTGTGTTTAGATCTTAACTTACTCTTAATTATTACTTTGTTTAAATGTGAATACTTGCTAAGGTTCAATCTGGCTCTAATCTAAAGTACATTTTTAATCCTTCTTAAAGTGTAACCTGTCTTAAGGTGTAACTTGGCTTTCTAAGACTAACAAGGCATAAGGTGTAGCCTGTTGCTAGGTTTTAGCTTACTTTAAAAATGAAAACTGGCTCTAAAGTATAACTCTTCTTAAAGGGTAACCTGTCTTAAGGTGTAACTGGGCTTTAAGGCTAACAAGGCTTAATGCTTTTGTCCTACATGTACATGTAACATTCTAATCTGGCTCTGAAGTGAATCCTTGAAATTTAATCTGACAACTGCATGCTCTTCCAAGAAATAAATCTGCACAGTAAAACACACTTTGATTTACACTCATTACACTGTCCAGCAAAATATGAAGAAAACCAAATGGGGGGGGGGGGGAGAATATTTTATGCCTTTAGAAAAAATATGACCAGAGGACCTGCAACTTCAAAGTGTCCCCTTACTCTTAATTGTTACTCCCGTCTAGAGCGACTCCTGCCTAAGGGTTAATGTTACTCTGAAATAAACCCTTCTTAAAGTGTAACCTGTCTTAAGGTGTAACTTGGCTACAAGGCTGACATGTCATAAGGTGTAGCCTGTGTTTAGATCTTAACTTACTCTTACTTATTACTTTGCTTAAATGTGAATACTTGCTAAGGTTCAATCTGGCTCTAATCTAAAGTACATTTTTAATCCTTCTTAAAGTGTAACCTGTCTTAAGGTGTAACTTGGCTTTCTAAGACTAACAAGGCATAAGGTGTAGCCTGTTGCTAGGTTTTAGCTTACTTTAAAAATGAAAACTTGCTCTAAAGTATAACCCTTCTTAAAGGGTAACCTGTCTTAAGGTGTAACTGGGCTTTAAGGCTAACAAGGCTTAATGCTTTTGTCCTACATGTACATGTAACATTCTAATCTGGCTCTGAAGTGAATCCTTGAAATTTAATCTGACAACTGCATGCTCTTCCAAGAAATAAATCTGCACAGTAAAACACACTTTGATTTACACTCATTACACTGTCCAGCAAAATATGAAGAAAACCAAATGGGGGGGGGGGGGGGGGAGAGAATATTTTATGCCTTTAGAAAAAATATGACCAGAGGACCTGCAACTTCAAAGTGTCCCCTTACTCTTAATTGTTACTCCCGTCTAGAGCGACTCCTGCCTAAGGGTTAATGTTACTCTGAATTAAACCCTTCTTAAAGTGTAACCTGTCTTAAGGTGTAACTTGGCTACAAGGCTGACATGTCATAAGGTGTAGCCTGTGTTTAGATCTTAACTTACTCTTAATTATTACTTTGCTTAAATGTGAATACTTGCTAAGGTTCAATCTGGCTCTAATCTAAAGTACATTTTTAATCCTTCTTAAAGTGTAACCTGTCTTAAGGTGTAACTTGGCTTTCTAAGACTAACAAGGCATAAGGTGTAGCCTGTTGCTAGGTTTTAGCTTACTTTAAAAATGAAAACTGGCTCTAAAGTATAACCCTTCTTAAAGGGTAACCTGTCTTAAGGTGTAACTGGGCTTTAAGGCTAACAAGGCTTAATGCTTTTGTCCTACATTACATGTAACATTCTAATCTGGCTCTGAAGTGAATCCTTGAAATTTATTCTGACAACTGCATGCTCTTCCCCAAGAAATAAATCTGCACAGTAAAACACACTTTGATTTACACTCATAACACTGTCCAGCAAAATATGAAGAAAACCAAATGGGGGGGGGGGGGAGAATATTTTATGCCTTTAGAAAAAATATGACCAGAGGACCTGCAACTTTAAAGTGTCCCCTTACTCTTAATTGTTACTCCCGTCTAGAGCGACTCCTGCCTAAGGGTTAATGTTACTCTGAATTGAACCCTTCTTAAAGTGTAACCCGTCTTAGGGTGTAACTTGGCTACAAGGCTGACATGTCATAAGGTGTAGCCTGTGTTTAGATCTTAACTTACTCATAATTATTACTTTGTTTAAATGTGAATACTTGCTAAGGTTTAATCTGGCTCTAAAGTACATGTACATGTACAGGTATAACCCTTCTTAAAGGGTAACCTGTCTTAAGGTGTAACTTGGCTTTAAGGCTAACACAGCATGAGGTGTAGCCTGTTGTTAGGTTTTAGCTTACTTTAAAAATGAAGACTGGCTAAGGTTTAATCTGGCTCTATAAAGTACAACCCTTACTTGGCTTTCAGGCTAACACGGCATAAGTTGGAGCCTGTCTTTAGGTTTTAGCTTACTCTTCAATACATATTACTTGGTAAAAAAGAATGAATACTGGCTAAGGTTTAATCTGGCTCTGAATTAAACCTTTCTTAAATTAATGTAAAATGTCATAAGGTGTAACTTGGCTTTAAGACACAGTTAAACGCAGTGGCTAACTGATCAAAAAAGTTCTCAACTGAGCTTCCTGACCTGCATAATTATGTTCAGATGGGTGAAAAAACTACAGAGAAAGCAAAAATAATGAAGATCATGCATTCATTATTATGATATCTATGAATTTGCTTTAAAATATGGTGGTATACAACCAAACACAGTAGTCTGTGGAGGGGATATTTTAGATTTTCCCTTTTTTGAAGCACTAAATGATGACCTTAAATTCTTATTTTTTCACAGGTTCATTTTTACACCTCATCACATACTCTGTACATAAGATCATTCAGCTCAGATTTATTAAATCTGGAAACTGTTAAATTTTGCCTAAAGTTAAAGTTTAAACATGGCTTAATGTTTTGTCTTAACATTATTATTGTAATCTGGCTCTAAAGTGAATCTCTGAAATTTGCTCAAGCAACAGCTGCTCTGAAAAAAATAAATCTGCATAGGTAAGACACACTTTGATTTACACTCTCATCTTTTCTACACTTTCTGTCCGGCAAAATGAAATTAAAAATGACCAAAAAACATGCCTTTAGAGAAAATATAAGTTAAATACCCTCGCTTAAACTCGCCCTCATTTTTCGAGGGCAAGCTGTCCGTGGGGCGACCTGTACTCTCGAGGGCAATTTTGTCTCGGGCCAAGTCGGATTTCATCAGGGGAAGACGCAACGAGCCAAATCCAATAGAGTATCACCTTTTTCTCGGATTATTTCACAAAATCAGTAAACTAAACATCGGTTAGGAATAGATTACACTAGTCTATATAGGCCTAGATGCCCAATTAGAACTTATTATGTTAGGATAGAAAGAGGATAACATGCTTTTGAGGGCATTTTAGCTGGATATGTTGTGACCCGATATGGGTCAGCTCAGAATGGTTTCATGGGCAACTCCAATGAAGCAATCTGTCTCTACGAGGGGGCTGACCAGATTAAGTACCAACATTATAGCCCCACGAGAAGAGACAGATCCCATCGGTCAACGAGAGGAGACCCTGTAGGCTGTAATCATGATTGGATTCCAAAGCTACAAGGCTAGCCTAAGGCTAAGCCTTATGCAAGTTAGACCCATGGGCCATAGCTTTGCATACATGTGTGCGCATGTTTTTTGTTTTTTTTTTTTTTTTTGAGTCTAGATTCATTTGTTCAGAAAGCAATGCAGTAGACTGTAAAAGCTGTCATTATTGCGAGGGTTTTACTTTTATTTTCGCAAACTTTGTGAGTCACATTCACAACTTCGCAAAAATTCCTACCACTTCAATGTAGAGACTAGAGTAGAGAGAGGTCTAGTACTCGCCTAGTAGTATAGGCCTAGACTCTTTGGACCGTATTCTGAAGTCTGGTCTAGCCTAATCAATCCAAAAGTCTAAAGTCGAGTTTAAGGAAGGCATAACAAAGACTTTAGAGTTAGACTCTTGGTCCAGTTTAAACCTTCGTAAGACTTGACTTTAGACCTTGGCTTTGGTTTAGACCTTCTACTCTACTCTAGTTAGACTTGACTTCAGAATACGGGCCTAGATATCCTTAGACCGAAAAATCAGTCTATTTCGGTCAGGAAATGTTCCGCTGAGACTTCGTCTGGCTTCACGGAATGTCAGAAAATGTTGAAAAACTCCTCCGAACAGACGGATTTTTCAGTCTAAGATATCCTATGCCATGGCATGCATATGACAGGTCTAGACTCTAGCTTTAGCACTCGCATCGCGGTAGGACCTTTTTTGTTTAGTGAAACTTAGCAGTTCACAACACCTAGTAAAAAAGAGTCTTAAAATTATGATTATTGTAACAAAAAAATATATTGTCCATGAATTATGTGTCTTTTATTATTATCTTTGCTGCCAAGATGTTTTTTAATCCCAAGAGCGCTCAAATCTTTAATTCTGAGCATATTTTTGCAAGGCCCTGTATAATTTGGAATTGTATTACAATTTGTAGATCTAAATCCAATTCAAAACACTGGAGGGCCTCACAAAAAATATTCTCAAATTAAAGATTTGAGCACTCTGGTGGATAAAAAATAACACAACAGCCAAGATATAAATGAAAGACAGATCATTCATGAGTTTTTAATTTTTTTGGTACAGAAATCATAATTTTAAGATTTATTTTTTGGTTGTGTGCTGCCTAGTTTCAGCAGGGTGGTCCACCAGCACAAGGTTATATCATAACCTTGTGCATTGTATGAGTGGGCTTTAGTAGTGACATATGCAAAATCGCGAAATTAACACCTCGCGAATTTTAGTGCTAGTCGGTAGTCCAAAAACAGCGAAAATACTAGTAGGCCTATCTGCTTTTACACTTATCTAACACTACAGTTCTACTGACTTTACTCACTGTCTCTGATACACTGCTGGGGTCCTTCTTCGGCTGATCATGCTGATCGTCCACTGGATGAGCATGAGAGCTTGCATACAGAAGCAAGACTAACCAAATTAAAGTTGACAATATCATCCCTGTTAATTGTTATCAATTAAGAGCTAGAGCGAAATTTAAAAAAAAACTACAAAACGAGTGAAAAAAAATTGCTAGAATTCACAAAACCAAGACCATGCGATCAATGCGGATATGGCACTGCATGCATGCACTACTGCACTGGACTACTATACGGTGCACGGTGTCGAAAGAGTGCGTATCGCGCGAGTGCGGCATACGCGTACGTTTTGCATCTTGTTTTTTGAAGAGCTTACACGGCAAGTTGCGGAATAAAACAAGTACGGTTTAAGGGCGCGACAGACGCGGCTTATCGGTTTTGTTGCACAACTACAACACATCCTACGCATGATAAATTTACATTTTGGCGCATTTTTTTTTTCTTCTCTCCCTTCCCCCTTGGGGGGGGGGGGGGGGGTCATAGCAACAGCCCTGGCTGCTCACATAAGCCAATCAAATTTCTGATATCAGTTTCTTCACCCGCACGCATATGCAACAACCAATGTTATTCAAATGAACTTTCACGAGTTTGACCTGTAACAATAACTATCACAAAAGAGATGGCCCATAGCAAAAGGTCTAAATTCATCACCCACTCGTGGCAAGTATGAATTGACATTGTTTGCAAGTTCAATACTAATTAAATCATAGACAGGAAATTATTCACAACTCAACTGATTTATCTCTGCATAAAATTGGGATTCATGATCTCACATCTCACTCAGCTGTCATTTCCCCTTTTTGACAGAATATCAACAACAAAAAAACAGACTAAAGATGAACAATCAATATAGAGGCATCAGATAACTCATACTGAAGTATCTATTAATTATATTATATACATTGATATAAACAGCAATGATAATACAACAAACATAAACAGAACAACGATGTACTTATTCCATGGCATTTATTCCACACACACCCACACCCACGCACACAACCACACACACAACCACCCCCCCCCCCCCCAACACGAACTACCAGGAGCACCGCTACAATTACCACGGACATCAACATCAGATAATACGGTATTGTCAAAACAACTTCCATGATCAAATGCATAGACTTTTGAATTCATAAGCCATGTCATTCACTGCACAAACCCATATCCATCATGATTTATCATAAACTCATCAGACAATCAGCAATGTCTAAACTGGATAACTTTTCACTTCACCGAAAGTGGATAGCCAATTCCTGCGCAACCTAATTTTCATGTCCTTTACAAAAGTGGGCAGTGCTCACTCAAGCATAAAACATGTTCGGACTTTTTGGTGTCATATAATAGAAGAGACTTTCAGCTATCCATATATATAAAAATTTCCCCCAAAATTCGATAAAACATTTTATTTGGGGGCCATTTTAAAAGTGTATCACTTTTTTGGGGACACTCGGTAGTAATGATATAATTATTAAGTTAACCTGCTAGAAGTTATTGCATTTCAATAATCAGAATGCAGATTGCATACAGTAAGAGTTGATAGGTCGGGCAAACCAAAATTATGCCTCACATACCAACACCTAATATATGTATATGCAATTTGCATCATGACTATTGGAATACAATAGCTTTTTTTCATGTGAATATAAAATAGTTTTTCATTAGGCAAACGTATAGAAATTTAAATAGGGCCTACATTATACGAAAATGGCCTATTGGCTTCAGACAAAAACATAACACTTCCCATTACCGTGTCTACTGAATAAATTTTCACACGATTGGAATCTTCAGGATTTCTCCTACGACTTTTACACAATAAATTGGCTGCAGCCCTCGAGACCCTCAATTAAAGTGGGGGAAATTTTGACATCGTACAATTTTGAAGACACAAAAGAGGCTTTTTGTCAAGCGGACATCTATAGTCGCTGGGGAGGCCGGGGGAGGGGGGGGGGGCTGAGCACTCATATGTCGAAGTGTGCACGTGCCCCCTCTCATCGAATGACCGGGCCATATCGAATATGTTTTTTTTTCAAAAAATGAGAGTCAAGAGAGAGAAAGAAAGAAAGGGAGATGGGGCCTAGGAATATTTTTTTAATGTTAAGACCGCTTCCACACCGTTACCTGCCCTGTCTCTTTGCTCCGCTCTTAATGTACCTGGTCTTCCCCTAATGACAGCCAGTGCCCCCTCTATGATTGGACCCAAACACTACTGATCAGGCCCATCCGAGGATATCTTGCAAGGGTGAAAGCGCGATTACGAACGCGCTATATAGAAATCGCGTGTACGCTATTCACCTTAGCTTGCTCTGTTAATTCAGACTATGAAAATACGTGTCAGTCTGTGATGATCGTGAAGGATACATAGCGCACGCAAAGTTTTTCATGGATAGTTGAGTAAAATTGTAGAAAAAAAAAATCATTTCCATCCTTTGGATTTATTAGGACTTTTTATATGCTATATAGAGGAGACGCACGTGCCAGATTTTCTGCTGCAATTTGTGTGAGGTTCATGCTTTTTTTTTCTTTATAAAATGACTCCACTACAACTACAGGTATCCTTCCGTTTCAAACATCGGGCCCGGTGGGGGTGGGGGGGGGGGGAGTTTATGGAGGTGGAAAGCAGAAAATATCTATTTGCAAGAGGGCAAAACAAGACAAATATGAATTTGAAAATAAATTCAGAAAAGGGTTCAAAAACTGGCTTAAATAGAAATTTTATGAGGAGTTTTGGAAACATACATTTTAGACAAATGACTAAAACTATAAACGTTGTTTGGAAATTTTGAAAAGAGTCTGAAGTTAATACTTTTCAGGCATTATAAAAAATACTCTTAATTGCAATAGGGCTATGAATTCCCACTATTTGGATTGAAATTATATTGGGAATACGCAAGAAGACGTGATGCACAAAAATATTATTTTAATTGTAGCAAATATAGGCTTTTATAATTCATATTTCATTTTATACGCCCTGTAAGATCAATGCATATGGAAACGTGATGTACACTTTTTCACATTAATTTTGATAAAATACGCTCAGTTTTAGCTCAAATATACGCGTCCAGAAACTACTTATTATTGTGTCAACTCGCCGTAGTTTTCTTAATGTTAGCTCAATATCAAAAAGTGAAGCAGTTCTATAAAATTTGACTTTTCAGTTTAAACGTCATATGAATCAATCTGCATTTCTATAACAATAAATAACGTCATTTTAGTTTTCTTTAAAATGTTTTTCCCATTTTTGTGTGAGCGAGGGCTGCTGGTCAAGGCCTTTTCTGCCTTCTGCTCTTGATAACTTCGCGCCAAATTAACCAAGTCAAAAAGTGAAGCAGCAGCTGAAAGTTCAAATCATTCTGATTCTCATGATGTGACAGCTGTGTTGATTGGTTGAAAAAAACCATCGTAATTTTTTGGTTCAATCTCTGCTTTCGTCTTAAAATTTTACCTTCTTCTTCTTCTTCTTGGATTAGGTTTAATGGCGCTTGTCATTCAGTTTTGAATATTTACGCCAATTGCATCTAGTCGCATTATTATGCTGCTTGTATTGTATTATTTTGCGCGTTTTAGGCGTTTTACCCCCCCCCCCCCCTCACGTAGCCATTAATCAAGGCGCCTTGTGCTGCTCTATCGTTCCGCTGGTATATCCTCGAAACGTGCGAAATAGTCCTGTGATTATTTCGCGAGCTACGGCAGAAAGACGTCCCGCCACTGATCACTACGACGACGGAAAAAAAATTCTGTAGAGATCGCTGCGTCCCGCGCAATAATCAGAGGACTATTCCGCGCGTTTCGATGATCGACCAGGGGATCGGATTGACAGAGTAGCACAATCGCCTTGATTAAAGGCTAAATTGTATGAGGCATCGGATCGGGGGTCGGATTATGTGTTGACAAATTGTGGAGAGACGTTTTCATATGTGAAACATTGTCTTCTGCTCCAATGACTGTTTCCGAGAGCGTTTAAGTAATTGAGAAATGGCATAAGTCATTTTATTATTCACTTTGAAAATATGTAGGCAAATAGAGGGGCGGTCAAAATCAACAGTGATATGTTAAAAGAATCAGAAAAAAGTGATATGCAACACGATCCACCGCCACCGCTGTACGCCACTGGTATTTACACAGTCATCAAAAACAAAGACTAGAAGTTGAAATCACTGTTCTTCCTTTTCTATTTAGGCCTATGCAGCTTTTACACGACTTCCATAATTGAATATTGAATAAATTAGATGAATGTGAAAGAGTATAATTATAGGAAAAAAGAAGGAGAGAGAGAGAGAGAGAGAGAGAGAAGGGGGGGGGGGGGGTGTTACGATTCAAAAGTCCAGAAAAGACCCCGAAAAGAACAAAACATTTAGATTATAAAGTAATATCTGACTTTATATCATTGGAATCTCTTGATTCCAATGATATATTACTATAGCCTCATTATAATAGGAGAGAGACAAGAGACACAGAGAGAGAAGAGAAGTAAAAAAAAAAAAAAGTAAGCTAAGATAATAGAGACAGAGAGAGAAAGAGAGAGAGAAAGAGAGAGAGAGGGGGGAGACAGGTGAAAATGTATAGGAGGAACACTGGAAAGATCGATGAATAGATCAGGGGAGGGATGAGTGCGGGACAGATTTAACGTGAGGATGTTGTTGATGTTGTTAATGATTATTTACAGAGTTGTATCAATCAAATATGATTATTTACAGAGTTGTATAAATCAAATATGATTATTTACAGAGTTGTATCAATCAGATATGATTATTTATCTGGGATCAACATTTAACGTCACCATTCGAAAGACGTGACTGGGATTCGAACCCGAGTCCGATCAGTGTCAGTTTATAGGCGAATGCAGAGAGCTGACTGTAGACGCTACCGCTAGACCAACTCCTGATCCCTAATCCCTGGGCCCCCGTTTCATAAAACTTGTTATCAATAACAACTGCTTCATTTTTATGACAAATTCGCTCTCAGCCAATCAGATTCAAGGATTTCAGTGGCTTATAACAATTATTGTAACTTGTTATTGATAAAAAGTTTTATGAAACGGGGCCTGTACTGTTTTAAAGAGTATATTCTTTTAGTATTATTGTCTGTAAGTGAATGATATCACTTGTAACGCAGCCGCATTCAGTTCATCATTTCGCAAATACATGCACATCAAATACACCACCCTGCAGTTTGTATTACCTCATGCGACAGCTTGATAGGCATGAAATATTTTGTTGTATAAGATATCAAGAGAATGCAAACAAATCAAATCCTCTCATGAACTAGAGGAAAGCAGAGGGCATATAACTGAATGAGAGAGAGAGAGAGAGGGGGGGGGGGTGATCGAGGAAGACAAACCTGGTAGTTAATGGCTGAAAGTGTAATTTCTTGAGACTATAGTCAAAGTTCTCAAATCGATATATTCGTCCAGCTTTTAACAAAAAAAATCTTTATCACTCAATAATTGTAATAATATGCCTTTTAAGGGTTCCTTCAAATCTAACCCAATATGTTTATGCTTATTAGAAATACAAATAGAGCACCACTGGCTCACTTTACAGAGACAACTCAAAAACAAATACAAAAACTAGAAGGTGAAATCAGTTATTCCTTTTCTATATAGGCCTATACGCAGCTGTTGCATGACTTCCATAATACAATATTGAATAGATTAGAACAATGTGAAAGAGTATTATGAGAAAGAGAGAGAGGGGGGGGGGGGCGGAGAGACGGAGAGAGGATTGTTAGGATTGAAAATTCCAGAAAAGAACCCGAAACAGACAAAACATTTAGATTAAGTAATATTTGACTTGATTTACAGTCAATTTTCAGGCAAAGTAATAAGATAAGAATAATCAATAAAATTATGAGAAAAAACCTACAGTATACATGGTGTATATAGGCTGGGAACTCGTTTTGAATAGTCCATAATATTAATCCAAGTTATGAGTCTAGGGGCCTGTAACATAAAGAGATAAATCAATCTTACGACTGATATCAATCGTAAGTCTATGGCAAACCATGTACTGAAGAGTTACAATTGATCGTAAGATTGATTGTATCTCTTTATGTTACAGGCCCCAGGGCCCTGTTGCATAAAACTTACCATTTATGGTAACTCTGCTATCAATGGTAACTATCATGGTAACATCACTCAACAGCCAATCAAAATCAAGGTTTCCATGGGAGTTACCACTGATGGCAAAGTTACAGTTCATGGTAAGTTTTAAGCAACGGGGCCCTGAATGTTCTTGAAATGCAGTCCAAAAAGTGAGCTGGCTGTCAAGCTATAAGCTATAATCCCGGGGGGGGGGGGGGTACTCAGATTATAATCGGACGGGGGTGTGCGGCTGAGAACTCCAGACCCATACCCACATCCAAGGGTCCTTTTGCTGTAAATAGGCACCCATGTCTAAGGATTTTTTGTGAAAAATAGACCCATGTCTAAGGATTTCCCGGACAAATGGGGGAGAAAAGAGAGGAATGAAACAAATGATAAGAGCCGGGATAAGAGACCCATGTATAAGGATTTTTTTGGGAAAAATGGGACCCATGTCTAAGGATCTTTTTAATGAAAAGGGGACCCATGTCTAAGAATCTTTCTTCAAAAAGTCACCCTTCCCAGCGGCACATCCCCGTATACCCAATATACGTGAGTACCCCCCCCCCCCCCCCCCGGGGCTATAATAAGGAAGATCCCAGATCAAAATTAAAAGGAAGTCCAAGGTTATTTAGGAAGTCATCGATGTTGATGACGATGTGGAAGACGATGTAGATAATGGTTTTGAACTGAGTTAATGATGTCAGACACAATGTCGATGATGTCAAAGAAGATGTCCGAGATGAAGTACAAGATCAAGTCCAAGGTTAGCTCCAAAGGTTGATATCAATAATCATGGTCAATATCAGATGGTAATAACCGAGAATTTACGCAATGTATGCTCCACGACGTTAGTCTGGATGAATTCTGATTCTATCTATGCAAGCTTGCAGCTTATATACAATCTCAGCATTTAACTAGAATTGCTACCTTCAACTATAATGAAATTATGCAATAACCATGTTGGTTTGGAAATCTGTGGATTCCAATGATATATGAAAGGGCAATCCAACCTTGGTAATAAGATGATTTGTGTGAAAGCAGAAAAATAAGAAAAACAGGATGGTGAAAGTTTGAAAGAAATCGGACAAGGACTAAGAAAGTTATGGATGTTTGAAAAATGAGATCACTACATCTATGCGAATCTCAAATTGGCAATTTGGTGAGTCGATTGTGACATTTTTGTGGACAACTTTCCCATTTGTCGTACACCAAAATATCATTGATTTGCTGTTTTCTTCGAGGCTCTTTTACCCTCGGGGCAGTACTCAAAATAGATTGGAGATAGCATATTGTTATAGGTCCTCATGAAAGAAAAAGATCCTACTGAGTAATACATTTTGAAAACAGTGACATTTTAGTCATTTTGTGTGTTGGAGCGAATGGGGGAGTTGTCCACAGCTACATCACAGTGACATTACCTATTCGGCCAATTTGAAATTCACATATGTATTGTATAGTGATTACAACTTTCAAAAATTCATAACTTTCTTATTGCTTGTCCGATTTCGTTCAAACTTTCACAAATCTGCTTCTCTGATTTTTCCTCTTTCTTTCAAAGCAACTTGCTATTTAAGTTGGATTTCCCTTTAATAGACTCATTGTAATAGGGAAGAGACAAGAGAGACGGGAGAGAGAGAGAGAGACAGAGACAGAGAGACAGGTGAAAATGTATAGCAGGAACAATAGAAAGATTGACGGATAGAATTAGGGGAGGGATGAGTGTGGGACAGATTTAACGTGAATTCGTACTGTTTTAGAGACTATCTTTAAGTACTATTGTGTGCAAGTGAATAATAATCATCAAGTTGTAATGCAGCAGCATTCGTTTCGTCATTTCGCAAATACACCAAATACACCAAATACACCACCCCGCAGCTTGTATGCAGTCATACCTCATGCGACAGCTTGATAAAACATGAAATATTTGTTGCGAGTAAGACATCAAGAGAATGCAAACAAATTAAATCCTCTTATGAACTAGAGAAGAGGAGAGAGGCATATAACTGGATGATAGAGAGAGAGAGAAAGAAAGAGAGAGAGAGAGAGAGAGAGAAGTGGGGGAGTGATCAAGGAAGACAGACCGGGCGTAGTGAGTGAAAGTGTCATTTCCTGAGACTAGAAATCAAAGTTCCCAAATCGATATTCGTCCAGTTTTTAAAGAACATTTTCTCTATCACTCCCACCAGCGTAGCTGAGGGGAGGGGGGGGGGGGCAGTCTACCCCCTGCCCCCCAATCCCCGACAACTATTTCACACCAATTTTTTTTTTTTTTTTTAGAATTATGGAGGAAAAGTGAACCCCTTAAAATAAGAGGACCCCCCCCCCCCCCCCCCCACTCCACTGAGTGACTTTTGGATGGCTGGCAAAAAAAGAGCAAAACAACTTTCGCGTACAACACCCCCTTTATCATTTACTTCGTTATCAATGTCGTAAGCTTGACGTCAGGGGTTTACCGCGCTACAGATTCAAATTTCACACCTCCGTCACACAAAAACGTGCAACTTATATTAAAGCATGGCTCAACATCTTATCTACCTGTTTGTTTATCTGAGATTAGACACGTGTTTGCACATGCTTATACAATCACTAGGGGATGTAACACAGAAGGGTCTTGTAAGATAGACTAATAGGGAAATGGGCGGTTTATTGCCATTTGGTCCAATGCCATTTGGTCCAATCATCATAAGGTCTAACATCATTCGGTCTAATATCAGTTGTTCCAATATACACTTGGTCTAATCAACATATCGTCCAATCAACGTTTCGTCCAATAACCAGTAGGGCCATAGCCATTACGTCTATAACCATTTGGTTGGTCTAATAGCCATTTGGTCTAATAATTTTGTTTGCCAATTGGTCCAATTACCATATGGTCCATTATCAATTGGTCCAATTACCATTTGGTCTAATCATCAAATATTCTGAACATAATTCAGTCCAATACCCGTTTGGTCCATCACTCATTTGGTCCATATTACAGTTGGTCTAACTTCATTTGGTCTAATGTAATTTCGTCTAAACCCATTTCGTCTAATAACCACTTGGTCTAATTAATATTTGGTCTAATTAGCACTTGGTCCAATTATCAAATAGTCTAAACCCAGTAAGTCCAATACCTATTTGGTCCATCAATCATTTGGTCCTTATTACAGTTGGTCTTACTTCATTTGGTCAAATGTCATTTCGTCTAATAACCATTTCGTCTAATAACCGTTTGGTCTAATAACCAATCGGTCCAATTATTAGCAGGGGAACCAAAGCTAGCCATCTACGAGCATAGGACGTCCATATGCGCTGCATTGTTTTCAATTTTAGATCCAGTTTTGTACGACAATCAGTTTAAGTTTCTGCAGTTCATTTGTATCTAGAGCTAGCGTCTAGATTAATTTAGATGTCATGGAGGTGTTTTCCATTAAACGTGGAAAACAATGCCCTTCTTACCGTAGATATTAGAATATTTTAATGTGACTAATAATTATTATTCTTAATGATGATGCTTATATTATTATCATATTTTTAAAATATTAGTATTACAATGTAGCCAATATGTATCATTTCAATAATTCAAAAAAAATATCATTACTATCATCATCATTATGCTATTACTATTATCATTATTATATAATAGGCCTATTGTTTCAGCGTACACTGTAAAAAATAATATGCCCATTAGTAATTTTGACTTATTTTTCCCATGTAGAATTTACTTCAAAACATAAGTTTTGCCACTTACGCACTCGATTTAAGTCTTGCTAACTCAAACTTTCAGTTTAGTAGAAAATACGTGAAATTTTAAAGTAAAATGAATACAAAAGAAAATTTTAGTAACTTCAACTTGTATCAATTTAGTAATGTTACTCAAAATAAGAAGTTATACGTATTACTCAAACAATTTATGTTGATTGTACTTATCTTTTTTAAGTGAAGACTGATGCAGTGCGTAATATAAGTATTAACATAATTCATGAATATTCATTAAGACCAAATTAATCTCTTTTTTTAATAAAACAATTCTTTTTTGTGGTTGAATGAAAATTTAAGAAGTTAAAAATATTTCCTAATTCATTTAAGCAAAGATAAGAAGATAGGACAATTTTTGTCACTCAATTCAAAACAAATCAAAACTTGATATTTCAGGAAAATTGTCAACCAATTTTCTTTTAAAGATGATACGATCGAGTATATAGAGAATTCGGAGCCCTTTCAATAGTTGTCAAATTAAAGCGTAAGTAATAATATTTGTTTGTGATGATGATAGATAATTGGTTAAATCCTAAATCATGTAAATTGAAAAAGTGTCAGTGAATGTTAGATGGGTACAAGTTTAAAGATGTCATAATTTTTTTTTTGTTATCTATCATGATAACATTACTTAAATTATTTACGTTAATGTAACTCAATTTAACTGAGTAAAAACTTATTAAGCAGAATAAATAAATTCTACTTAAAATTTCCTGTGACAAATACTTAAAATAATCAAGGCAATCCGTTGACGAATATTTTTTGAGTAATTTCAACTAATTTTTTTTTACAGTGTATAGGCATATATCATTTCAAATAAAACAAAAAGTAGGCACACAGTAATCTGTATTGAGAATATATTAGTAGTATTAGACCAAATTGCTATTGGACCAAATGAATAACAGGCAAAACGGTCATTAGACGAACTGAGACTTGGACCGAATGATTATTAGACCAACTGGTCATTAGACGAAATAATCATTAGACCAATTGGTCGATGGACGAACTGGTAATTGGACGAACTAATGATTAGACCATGTGGATATTAGACCAACTGGGAATAGCCGAAATGGGTATTGAACCAAATGAATATAGGATGAAACTAATAATTAGACCAACTTGGAATTTGGACTAAATGGGTTTAGACCAAATGGTTTTTAGACGAAATGGTTATACACTAACCGGTCATTGGACGAAATGATTATTGGACTAAATGGTCTTTGGACGAAATGTTACTGGACGATATGATGTTAGACCAGCTGACAATTGGACCAAATGGCAATTTACTAAATGGCATCATCCGGAGCATAGCCAGAGCAGAGTCACGGAGTATCATTCGTGGTAGTGTTTAGTCCACTGCCTGGACTTGTTTCCGTATCGCGCTATCCGATATGTTGAGACATTATGTACCCTCAATTAACGTTTAAACAGCCAAACCCCAAAAATCATTTATATGAGGCCTTCGATTGTGATTCATGTTGTTCATTTTTTTTAATCTTTTCCAACTTTTATCAAATTCCAGATTTTTTGGAATGATCACAATATCCAGATCACTGGCGTAGCCAGGGGGGGGGCACAAGGGGGCCATGGCCCCCCCTGTTGATCGGAGAGCAAAAAAAAAAAAAAAAAAAAAAAAAAAAAAAAAACTAATTACCTTTTCACATGCTGGTCTTACTAGGACTTACCCTACCCCTACCTTACAATCGAAATAAGGAAAAATAAAATGGAAATATTACCAAAAAAGTAAACAAAATAAACACTGCTTTCATTTCCAGCAAAAACTGTTCCTTTCCAAATCATAACCCCGAAACTTTGTTAACAACATTGACTAAGTAGATTGGTAACAGAACATTTATATTTCTTTTAGTTTGTCGAGAGTTGAAAGAAATTGTACTCAGAATGATGAAGAGGCGTATCAGTTATTCTTGCCGAATATAAACCTCTCTTTGTGAATGGGTATATGTCCGATGGAGGCAATAACCATTTTCTTCGTTTTGTAAATCTTGAGTTTGTTTAAGAGTTATCATTGTGGTAGCCAACATTGCTTTTATACGAAAACAATGTCACCGTTATATCATTTTTATGGTCTTCATCCGAGGAGAAGCAAAACACTGTTTTTCAAGGTAGAGTTCGATTTTATAGAGGAATATTCAAAAAAGATACAATTTCATTCTTTGTTCAAGTCGTATTTTATATACTAGTAAGTCATCGGACGAGATGCTTTCTGCTTTGATGTTTACAGTTTTGAGTCAAATCTATTATCACTAAATTGAATGACAAAAACGGCCTTCACATGTGGCAAATCATGTGCGCTTGACTTGGTTGTATGAAGACTTTGTTTAGCCCGTTCTCTATGTGTAATTACATTATTTCCATATGTTTTTATTTCAAATTGTGATCTCTATACTCTTTACACGATGTAATTCTAATATTTTTCCGTGCTAAATACTCACATTGATGTTCATTTTGGTTACAAAAATTAATCAAACTATATAATTCCTCAGTACTTAAATGAAGGAGTACGTAGCTGGATTCGTGTAGTATATACGAATTAGGCAACTAATGAACAACCTCTAACCGAGAAAATGAGATAAAGAGCTAAACAAGGCAGCTAAATAAATTGCTAAAGTCTTTTACATACACCTAATAAAGATGTTGCATGTGTTTTCAAATGAGACTACCGCTTGTGATGAGATATAAATTCCACTCCATGAGAAAGGGCGTCCTCTTAGTCATATGTTAGTCAATAGTCAGTGTGTCTGTGTGTGGGTTTTTGGTTGTTAGTCTGTATATTTTCCTATCCGAAAACACGGGTTTCAACGTTTCGTATGTACACTGGTACAGCTATTTATACACACCAACTACATGTAATTTTGCGTATTGCTTGGAATTCTGGAGCCCCAAGGAGTGGTAATCCTTCCACTACAATTCATTCCAGCGGAGTAGAGAAAAAAAAAATCCTATTTCATCTGTCACTTCTCAAGTAGGTTACACCAGAATAGAATTTTAGGGTGCAGAAAATGCCATTTTCATGACCTGGTTTTAAAAAATTTTCCTACCGTGGGAGGGGGATACCCCCTCCCACACCCTCCCCCGCTCGGTCGCTTCGCTCCCTCGCCTTGGCCCCCCCTCTTGAAAAATCCTGGCTACGCCAGTGATCCAGATATATTACCAATGATTTCTAACGACTACACTGCAAAATTAACCAGCAAGCTATGCATTTCAAAGTCTACACAGAGGCTTTGTTATAGTATATTAGATTCTAGATTAATCAGATTTCACTTTTATCCGTACACCTAAATATGTGTAATCCAACTGTTGTCAGTGGTGTTCATTTGCCAGCATGTTTACATCAAATATTCAGTCTTGTAATTTCAAAGTGCAAATCATAGTGCCTAAATTTAACCATCCCATCACACAAAGCCATTGAGGTTACGACTTTCGATTAAAAAGAAATTGCCTATTATCAGAGTTGTAGATTGTATTATTCATGAATTTATTGAATACCTCAAAAATTATGCTCCTCTCAGCATGAGCAAGCTGAATTAGTTGTTTCAGTTAAACAGAACTAAGTGCATCGCTAGGTACAATGAGAAACGTAGTGACATAATCGGCTAAACAAATGAAGATAAAACTAAAAAAGAGAAAGAAAATAAAGAAAACATAAAGAATAATAATCACGCCTGATATTATTTGGGTGTATCAGATTTACAAACAATAACATAACTTCCTGGGTATAATATCTAACTCACATTTACGCTGAATCTCTGACGTTCAAAGCATTAATCTCTGTTTTAAAATTTAAAAAAATTAATTAATTAATAACGGTTGCCATGGCAACAGAAATTGGTACAAATATATTTCTGTTAATTTAAAACATGCAGAATATAATTCTGAACAGGAGCTCCAAGTTTCGTTGAATTATGATTATGAGATAAAAAGTTACGACCTAAGATTTAAAAGTTTGTGTGCTCAATGTTTTAATAAATATCAAACAATCTCAATTTCTACTAAACGAAGGTTTTTATGATGCTTTGCTTGGTACTCTGCTGATAAGCAATTAAGATGACTGTTATCAAAATGGTGTTCATTTACACCAAAGAGATATACAATATAGGCCTATCATTTTACTTTTAATATTGTATCACACCCATATCAAAACTGAAGTATAAAAAGCGAGTCTATAACATTTTCACCCCAAAATATCAAAACCTTCTCATAAACATGTTGGTTTGTAGTGAGATAGACGGTTGCCATGGCAACAGTCAGTGGTGCACATAGGTTTGGTTTGCATCAAAATGTATGATTCTAAATAAGATAACCAAGTTTCAATGAAATCTGATAATCATACAAAAAGAAACAGGTTAATAATATCAAAAGGGTACAATAGGACCCCTAAGATATTGAATAAAAGTTTATTTTCGTCACATTGGGCGCCATGTTGATTTTCGTCATATCTTGTTGACATTTTGGATATCTCAAATTACATTACAAGGAAGATTACAAAAAGTTTAGTCCGGGGGGGGGGGGGATGCACGGATACCCCTCTTAGATACCCTACTATATAAAAAGTATAGCATCTCCCCGAAGGTAAAGTCATGCCTCAAAAATAATCTCGAGTTCTGGTTGTAACGGAAGTAAATTCTCACAGAATCAAAGGAAACATATCGAGATCAAGACGACAGACAAATGCCATCACTCAAACGACTTTGGAAGAAATGAGAGAGACGAGCAAAAGAAATAAAGAAAGAAAGAAAATAAGAAAGAAAGAACAACGAGCTAATATCGTCCCGACCCCCCCCCCCCCCCCTGCATAACACACGATCTATATGTGCACCAGAATTGTGTTTTTCAGTAAATGTAATTTCCAGCAAGCTTTCGGCTTAGTTGTTCATAATTATTTGCTGATCTAAACGACCATCCACTGCATGATAAAAAAAAAAGTCAGAGTTAATTAACATTATAATATTACAGTCTCATCTTGTTTTCAGGCTCTGTTCAAGATATTCGAGCAATCACCACATCATTTTCGATAAGCGAAGTTAGGTGCCAGAATATCCTCATATTTTGGGCAGCAAGGTTCCCAGATAATTATGTAACTTCTGTACATTTTCGGTACAAAATTTTTTTTTTAATGCTCGCTCGTTTCGCTCGCTCGCAAAAATTTAGAAATAGGAAAGTTGATATTTGGGCTAAAGGCGTCCCCCTTCGGCAATGGGCTGCAGTCCTATTCATTTCATATACCAATGGTATAGGAATTACAATCAATATCTTTTATCCGTGACCAATACTTAGCTACATATGAACATCAATTAATATTGGGTATTCTCCCATTTCTGCCAAAATGACTATATTGTCACTTCTCTTATTTACACCAACACTTTTGCACACACAAAGAGAATATCTGAGCCGCTGTCACAAGTGAACAGGTTCCAAAATATTTTTGAAGAATAGTTTTGAGTGACCTATACCTTATTTCTCAGAATTTTATGACAAGCATGCGCGACGATTTCTTGTCAGGGCCGTTTTCATTACAGATGAGTATTTTTGTCTCTTTATATCAACTCGTAACTACCATGTGCTGTTATATTGCCAATTTATTTTGTTTTCCATTGTTTTCTACGCCAGTTTTGGAAAGAACGGTAACCTATTCCTTTCTCATAGCTCTCCAAATACTGAACATATATTTTACTTTGAAGATGAAAGTTTACTTTGAAGATGATGGTTGAGAACTTTTAGGAGGATAATTTATTGCATACGGTGGTAATGGATATTTCATTTCCCGTAACTTATTCATAACACATTGAATCTTTTCATCGACAACGGCTCTCAGTTCATTTGTAAACGGATCAAATGACATATTCGTTGTTGTCCTCTTGAAGTTTCCTGTAGGGTGATCCAACGTGCACCGAAAACGATGTTCTGAGGCGTCTAATACAGAAGAGTTTGTGTCAGCCGTGATGAAGTTTAGAAGGGTACGGACATGGGTCGCCAGGTCTAATTTGAGGTCTTCGTAATGGATGATTTGGGTGCGGTTAAAGAAAGAAACTGCTTTGTCGAATGTGTTGCTCCATAATGCACTCTGTTTTCGCACGTATTCTTCCCACGCTACAAAAATATGAGAAAAAATATTGTAATATAACTGCACAACGAGGAACTCCACATTCCCTGAAAATTTTCAAGTGAACATAAAAATCTTTTACAATAATTTTTTTTAAAGAACTTTTTGTATGCCATGTTGGTATTATTATTATATTAGTTTCCTTCTTGAAACAAGTTGAGCTTTTGCTCTTGACCACTTTCTATCTTCCCGCTGATTCAGCTAGGTCAGCACTGTCAGGGGTGCATCCAGGATTTTATAAAAGAGGAGGAAAATACTCCGAAAATTTTCGGACGAACAAAAAAAAAAGGGGGGATGGGAAGCTAGCATTATTTTTATTTTCACTCCAATATTATTTGTGGGAGGAGGGGACGAGCCTGTTGTGCTCCCCTATATAAACTGTCAGTGAGCATAATCCGTTTTAAAGATACGAAATAAAGCAATGTTGGTTATACGAACATTTTATTTTCTAAAACAGGGCTGTGAAAACACCACCACCAGTGATATTCTTGAGATTTGTTTATAGAAAGAAAGTATAGAATCTTATACCTTTGCCCTTGAATACGTTTTCTTTGGCATGCCCTGTATGGCTTCTTGATGATCGTCTATTCATCTCAGCTATCATTGCATCATATGGGTTCCTCATCAAATGAACCACCCGTTGCCATGGGATACGACGAATACTTTTGGGTATATAATGCATTTTGACAACGCTTGTACATCCGCACCCAGGATTTCGGCAGTTTCCTTTGAAACCTACAGAACGGTAACCAAATAAGAATTCAAACTCATCAAATTCATCATGCGTAAAAGAGTGAAAATGATAATTTTTGACGTGATGGCCATTATCAGGCCATTAAACACCCCTCCAGAAAACAAAAAAAAAAAAAAACAAAAAAAAAACGACACAACAACAATAAAATAACAACCAAAAAAAAACCTAACAACAAACAAACCCAAATAATGTTTAGATTATAGCGAGTCTGGAAACTAATTTTTCAAGGATATTTTCGTTTTGCACTTACCCCAAGATGCAATTAAACGGGTGTCTCAAAAAAAAAAAAAAGTAAAGAGATTTTGATTGATAACATCTTAAGAAGTACTCATTCATCAATAAAATTTTATAGGTAATATTGTGGTAGCATCACCTAACTTTTGTTTGAATTTCACAAGGATATAAGCTATAATATAACTCAACAGTCAAATCTAGGACGCGACTAACACTTGTCATTTGCCATTAAAATTTAGCTGATCATTTTGAAATTTCGATTTCAGTATTACAATGAGATACAGTTTATATTTAAGTTCTAATAGCTCACAACCGTATTGCCTGATTTTCAGTGATTGTAAATGTTGTATATCCATCTTCCTACTGCAATTTTCCATTCGGAAATTTGGATGATACATTATCTGTTTGTTCCAATTGTTCTAGAGTTTCTTAAATTGACAATTTTATTGACATTTATTGTTTTTGGTTTAATATCATTGTGCACATTTTTGTACATACTTTATACCGTTCACCAAAATGATTGTTATTTATAGTAATTTGCTGAGAGTGACAGCAAAATCTTATACTACCTACAAAATAGTCGTTAATGATCAAATATCCATGTTCTATTTGTAGTAAATAAGTAAAAATAATCAAAAAGGCTTTGTTATGCACAGGGTGCTCACAGTGGGTGCATATAGTTTGTAGACAGGTCTTAAAAGGGACTTATGATTCATATGCACTCTTCGAAAATTGGCAATGTCCAGAATGTCTTTTGCAATAATTACCTTTTGGGAATAATAGGCCTATAGACACAACTGAAGAATTTATGGGCAATAACATTGATTGCAATGATTTGGTGGACAGTGCTAATGAATATAGGTCAGCTGATAACAGTGATTTTGAATTAAACAAAATAAAGCGTATAAAATTAGCTCACCTCAACGTGAGAAACCTAGTCAATAAAGTTGCTGATCTACAAAATTGGTTCAGTAATAACCCTTATGACTCGTTAGGCCTGTCTTAAACGTGGTTGACAGGGGAACATTCTGCTAGTTTGTTTTCTGTTAAAGGATATAAGTTCGAGAGGAGAGATAGACGCACCCATGGAGGAGGAATGGGATGTTTTACATCAGAAAATTCTGCTTATGTGAGAAGATTGGATCTTGAATTTGAAACTTTAGAAATAATATGGCTTAAATTGCAACGTACAAATAGTAACTCACTATTCATCGGTATATTGTATAGGAAACCAGATAATCAGTCTGACTTTTTTGAGAATTTAGAACAAAATCTTGAAAAATTATATACAGTTACAAAGAATGCTATTTTAATTGCAATATGATGGCAGATAATCTTTCTAGAAAACTTCAAACTCAGTGTACAACAGTGCAAATGACACAAGTTATAACTCAACCCTCTAGAACACCTTATATAGTCAGTCTTTAATTGACTTAATTTGTATTTCTGATCCACTTATTGAGAATAGCATTAAATCAGGAGTCCAAACGGCTGGTCAATAAGTGATCACTCTGTGATATACACTGTAATTAAAAGTAAATATCAACCACTTTCTCAAGAAATAGCCAAATTTCGTTCTTTCAAATACTTTGTGATAAATTTAAAAGGGATGTGAGTAAAATTGATTGGCGTGAATTTTATTCATGTGACTATGATGTTGAAAATTTGTGGTACCGCTTCAAAAATACGTGCTGAAAATTTGTGATAGGCATGCCACCATTATATCAGTGCGTCAAAAACAAAGAGGTGTATATACTGTGAACACACTGTGTGACACTGTGTTCTTTCCGACAGGGATATACATCGGGTGAATGATGATTATTTAACATTGGCACGCCAAAGGGATTATTATCGAAAGCAATTTAGAAAAAAAAATGAATTCTTGGTGGCATAAATTCCTGCATTTTAACGGTAGGGATGAAAATTTGAATAACATTTTGAAAAAGAAGTATTATCAGGATGAATTTAAGAATTGTGAAAATGATATTAGGGAGAATTGGAATGTTTTATCGAAACTTGTACCAAAGCAAAATAAAAATGTGAATCATGATATTAAACTCGCAGTTGGTAATGATCAGATACGTAACAATTAGGAAATCGCTCATGTTCTAAAGGTCGCAAACTCCCTCGGGTAATACCTTTGAAGATTCATTAAACAGTTTACAAACTTTATGCAACAAAGGAGGAATATGTTGTAAAGGAACGGTAAGTATTGACTGTTCAAAAGCAATGGGAGTAGATGGTATACACCCTAAACTTCTTAAACTGGCTCCAGAATATATAGGCTGACTCATTGACTCATTTTTTTAATGCGACTTTACAAGCATGTATAATTCCAAAAGATTTTAACACAACATGAATTACTCCGGTACACAAGGGAGGATCTTTTGATATTGATAATTTTAGACCCATCTCTGTGCTACCAGCATTGGAAAGAGCAATACATGATCAACTTTATACATACTTTTAAGTATATGTAAACATACTCCCTGCAAATTGTCAATCAGGGTTTAGATCATCCTATTCTATACCGCTATATATTTGTAGCTGGAATTACAGATTAATTGTGTGATAAAATGGAATAAAAACATTATTGGGGATATTTTCTTAGATCTACGTAAAATTTTTGATGTTATTCCACACAATTTTATTCTTGGAAAGCTTATGTACTACGGTATTAAAGGGAGATAATACAATTGGATGGAATCCTATTTAACATACAGGAGACAATTTGTAACAGTTAAAAATTGCACTAGTGAATGTATGAAGACCAGATATGGGGCCTGTAATATAAAGAGATAAATCAATCTTACGACTGATATCAATCGTAAGTCTATGGCAAACCATGTACTGAAAAGTTACAATCGATCGTAAGATTGATTGTATCTCTTTATGTTACAGGCCTCAGGAGTCACACAGGGATCTATATTGGGACCGTTGATATTCTGTCTCTTTATTAATGACATATGTAATGTAAATGCGCATTTCAATTCTAAGATGTCTCTTTATATGCTGATAATACAGCTATTTTCAATCATGGTAAAACAATCAAGGAGGTACAGAAGAACTTGCAAGATTATTTTGTTACAATATGCAAATGGTTAGACCTGAATATTATGCATTTACACCCACAAAAGACGAAACTCATTGCATTTGGTCATAATCAAATAACTGGGAAATTATGTTTTAATAAAATTCAGAAACTTACCTTGAACATTATTTCTACTATATACTATATCGGGTAAAAGTCTCTCCGGCGATAGGTGTATACGGTGGATAAACAGATAAAACAACTGCCTTCATTCAAAATACTGAAGAATCTGTGTTTTGCTATGATTTTACCTCATATTAATTATTGTAATATATCTTGGGGAAGTTGTGCAAAAATCCAAAGGGATAAGATATACAAACTCCAGAATAAATATTGTAGAATGATTTTGAATAAGGATTATCATACATCTCAGCGTATGTAGAAAATAAATAATAAAATAAATTAATGATCTTTATATGTATATGTAATTCTTCAACATAGACACATGACAATTATGAGGGGGAAAAAAAAACAGCTGGAATTATTCCGAAAAGACAACAACACAGATCACTTTATGCAATTCTTCAACATAGTCATGACCAATTTATCAACTTTTAGGAAACCCAAATAAAAAGAATGATTTCAAAATTCAAAAATATGAAACTTCCGTCTTATCTTTGCAATTATTTTGATGACTACTTGATGGATTTCAAATGAATTCTATCACCACATTCTCATCATCAAAGGCGACATCACCATCTCTCCAGCAACACCTTTTAGTGAATGTGTTCGCATGCGGTGTGCACTGGTTTTTTGCCGTTTGCCGTGTAGCATGTCGTGGTGTCGTGTCGGTTGTTATTTGTCGTGTTTGATTTAAATCCCCCTTAACTTGTACATTTCACGACGAATCTTTCCAATAGAGTCATTCTAACTCATAATTTCTTGTTGAAATCACCACTGATACATTTTAGAAGGGTATTTTATTTGTAAAATGCCATGAATATGCATTCAAAATCTCTTTTAAGGACAAGAAGCAAAATAAACTATTCCGCAGAGATGTTTGATGAAACTGGTGATTTTATACTTACTTCTTCAACTCATTCACATTTTAATCATTATGTCGTGAGCAAGTACTGTAAGAAACAACTAAACATGGTTCTAGATGGAAATGAAAATTGTAATTCTTATTCAACTCTTCAAATATTTGTTTCAAGTTAAGCAACAAACAACAAACATTGATTTCATGATATCCAATATAGGAAGATCCATGAACATTGCTTAACCTGTCCTTACGTTCCTCCCAACATTTTTATTTTGTTTTATATCGCCAATGTCCCTCCATAAAAAGATAATGAAAACACTGCATTACCTTAATATTTGTATAAGTTACATTGATTTTAATTCTTAACACCCCTTTTGTAACAATAATTGAAGTTAATTTGAAAGTTTGCCGCAAAATGTTCAGGCAACAGATGTGCGCTTCTTGTTCACTGATACTGTTCAATGCGCTCTCCTTGTAACATTATTTGAAACATGCTATTTTTACAAAAACGATCATAATTTCTTGTTTTAGCTTATATCCTTGTGAAATTCTAACGAAAGTTAGGTGATGCTGCCACAATATTACCTTCGAAATTTTACTGATGGTGAATGAGTAGGTTTAAAGGTATTATCAATCAAAATCTCTTTGCATTTTTTGGAGACACCCCGTACACCCAACTTTTTTTTTTCACTTCAGTCATTATCGAACAGAAGATGCTTAAATAGAAGGTCTTTAGAAATATTCAGTTCAGATTGCAGAAAGATACCTTAATAACTGAATTTTTCTGAAAGCCTTTCGGCGTAAAGGATCCATCTCCATCTTCTCAGTAGGCATATACATCCCATAATTTCTAAATATATGACAAATATTACTCATGCACCATTCTGTTTTTTTATCCGTGACAAAAACGCACTTGTTTTACCAGTACCGGACTTATAAAGAAATTAAGAGGATGGGGATTAATGCCCTTGCGTGTTTGCCAGAAAACGACACTGCAGTTTGAATTAATATATTAATATATGGGGTCGGGGGGGGTTCGGGTTCAATATTTCAGGTTAATTATATAGCTTGTTTTGATTTAAGGAGCTGAACTCACCACCTCTAACGAGTGAACCGTCACAGTATATACTGCCCGTATAGATTCCAGTAGCGCTCTCTATCAGGTAACGCACCCAGGTGTTTCCCGAGCCAGGATAGCTGAGAAGTGCTATGCTAGGTAAGCTGTGATTTGGTGCAAGGTGAGCCCTCTCACCAGGACATGAAGCGAATGTCTCTTTTGGTAAAATGAAGGAAACAGTTAAAAGTTTATTTTGTACATGTACATTATCCTCAACTCTAGGAGAATCTGCTAGCAAATGGAAACAAACAGGTTTTTTTTTTTTGTTCTCTGGGTGTCTATTAATCTGAAACCATGAGAGCGCACTTCTTCTGATACAAATTTCAATTCATTGATTAAAATCCTATGATCTAAAGTATCAAAGGCCTTACTCAGGTCCTCCAGTGATATGTTCATTTTATTCAAAGTATTAGTAATTTTATGATATAATTGGACTTTATCGGGGAAGATTGGTTGCTTGTTTTTTCTAAAGCCATATTGTATTGGTTCGGATTAAGAAGGTTGTGTTTAATTAAAAATGCGTTTAGTCGATTCTATATCAATCTTTCATAAGTGCCATAAATGCCAAAAATAATTGAGTCTAGTCTAACTTTGTCAGTCGCTGTTGGTGCCATGAGTAGTTATATATGTCGCTAAAATAAAGTCTAAATAGTTGAAAATTTCAGAACCTTGCTACCTGCAATGATTTTTAAGGGTTTGTGCCCACGACTAGTTATATAATTTAATAGATGTTGAATTGTACTATTTTTCCTTAATAAAACCCGTCGAAACCTGACAACCAAAAAGTGACATGTTTTATATCAAAAAAGTAAAATGTGGATACTCTAGTTTCATAAACCTTTTGCCCCAAGACTGACGAATCATTCATTCACGAGTACTGAGACCCCTTTCACACTCACTTCGTTAGAGCGGTCTAACTAAGAACGGTTCCTCAGGAGTGGTTCTGAGGTGAGTGTGAATGCTAAAGTGGTCCAGGAAGCGTTCTTCTGGAGCGCTCCAGAAGACCACCTCGGGAGCGATTCGTTGAGCGATTTGAGACATAAAAAATGCGCAGAGTGTGAAAGCAATCAAACCGTTCTTCAAGAACCGTTCCTCTCAGGGGTGTAGATAGCGGGGGGGGGGGGGTATGCATCCCCCAACTTTTCGGGTCGGGGATGGTGTGTACAAACATCCCCCCCAGGTTTCACCCCACCAAAAAAACAAAAAAAAAAAGTGGTGGAAAATATACACTTCTATATTATGTTGTAAATAAATATAATTTGATATATTATATCTGTTAATGTTATTGTTATATATTCTTTATTTCAATATAAATGTTATATATCTGTGTACGATACTGTAGATTTATGTGAATTTATTAATATTTATCTACAATTGAATGCTGTCGTGGCTTCTGATTTTTCCCGATATATTTTGACACCACTAGAAAGTGAAAACCATCTACTTCAAATTATACAACATGGGTGTTGATCTTGGAGTGATATGGGGGTATAATCTTTTTTTAATGAAGTGGGGGGGGGGGGGGGTGTTGCAAAACTGAAATGAAATGTGGTGGAAATGTGGTGGAATCGAATGTGGTGGAGAAAGAGGGAATACATCACACCCACTATTTATTGAGGATGATGATGACCTGTGTCATCATCACCCAACTATACATAGAATTATGAAATGACAATCATAACATGTAGGCCCGGTCAGAAGCACCGCTCCGGGCGTTGCATGTGGGGACAGTGCCCCTTCTTTTCCCATTAACTTCAGATAAGTACCCCCATTTTTCTTTCGAGTAAATCCCAGTTCCATATTCTTTTAAGTGCCCATTTTGATAATTATACCTCATCCCTCACCTTACCTTTGATAAATGCACCTATTTCAACGAGAGCATTCCCCCCCCCCCCCTTTAATCCCTTTTATTCCTTTTAATGTAACAAGTCATTTTTTCTTTGTAATATATAGACACTGATTTAATTTTTCTACTTTACATAAGAACATATTCCCGTTCTTATAAATGCCCCTTTTCAGGTGTTATAAGTGCCCCTTTTCACCTGTGATGAACTGCCTTTTCTACCTTTCCTACACATTCATTTATTTTTCTAATAATTGAAGTGTCCTTTTCCCCATGATAAGTACCACGTTTCCATTTTCCATAACATGTGCCCCTAATCCAAAGTGACTTAGAGCCAGTATTCCCAAATGCTCGCTCGCTACGCTCGCTCGTATTAAAAGTACAGCTTATTAAATAAATTTTCATTGTAAAATTTTGCAATCACATTGTAATTGCTATTGTTTGCTCGCTCGCTTCGCTCGCTCGCTCAATATTCAAATCATACTACAAAATTGCAAAGCATGATGCTAAAGTTGTATCTTGGATATGTAAAGAGAAAAACCATATACATGTTTACACATCCTCACCCCACACACACACACACACACACACACACTATATATATATATATATATATATATATGTATTATATACGTATATACGTACACACACACACACCACACTCACGCCCACACACACACACACACACACACATATATATTTTATATATATATATATATATATATATATATATATATATATATATATATATATATATATATATCTGGCCCTTCGGGGAAATCATACCCCCCAGGTATGAGGACCTGTCTACGCCAATGGTTCCTCTACAGCGGTCTAACTTGGAGCGGTCTGACAGGGAGTGTGAAAGGGGTTTGAGAGAAAGACGACAGCGTGTATCAAACTTTGGGCCATTTTATGGACATTCTCCATAGACATTCTTCTTGAACTGAATGCGTAAGGGCAAATATAATGCAAAAACGCGACGAGATGGTGAAAGTTATGGAAATATCTTCAGGTATTTAGTGAAATATAGTTTATGACCTTTTCATTTCTGAACGCCCCTAAATTCATATGATCAAAATTTCCTCTCCTCTAACCCTTAGGATCCCTGTAGAAAAAAAAAGACATTTTATTAACGAAATGTTACGTGTTGTTATCCTTCCAGATCGGCTTCAGACCTGCCAGTGCAGATGTTACTGCTGCAATTCAGATCTTGATTTCCTATATTAATATCTTGATGGGTTGCTATTATACTAGGCATTAATAATTCAGCTATACGAATGATTTCAGTAGTATTTATATATTTCCTGATTTTCTTGAGATAGTATATTATTTAGGGATGTCGCCAGACTGTCATTAAAATGATCATTCAAGTCGATTGTTTGGAGGTCTGTATATTGCAGCGATAATAATGTTTTTGCATAATTATTTTCAGTTTCAAAGAAAGTTCAATCGAGTCTTTCAATGTGAACATCAAGCCCTTGATTTAAAATTGAGTTCGTTATAAATGTATGAAGCAACCTCCTCTTCCTGATGCACGATCTGCTCGAATCATGGTATAATGTTCTACATTAAAGCTCATAGACAGTCTCGGTAGCAAAAATCATACTGGCAAGAAACTTATCAAACACAGTCACTTACTACTCTCCTTTTATCACAAGACACATGTACGAGATTATTTAACATTCCATTCACGATTTCGAACAAATTTTAGTGTAAATATCTGTAAGAAACGCTTGGTAACGGCTTTTCACTGCCTCATGCTAAGACCATATCCACCCGAAGGTTCCCCGCACAATAAACCCAGCGCTTCGCACTATGTGTAGCGTATTCTATGCACACAGCAATCCTAATGTGAGTAGTGTGTGTGGCCGTTGTTTGAATTTACATCCCCTCTTTTTTGGGCCAGGGATTTTTATTACTTTTCACCTCTCATTCAGTAAATATTTCACTTGAGGAGGAAAAAACTTCACAGCATCTTAGTTATGTTAGTACCCTGCTATTCATTAAGTAAAATCAAAGAAATCTCACGAAAAGTTTTTGAGGGCTTCCCAAAACTATCTGTTACATTTAAAGTAGAATGGAAGTACTAGTACCATATTCATACCAATGGAAAGTTGTGTAGAATGTAACCTCAAAAGAAAAAAGTTGATATTTTACTCTGTTAAAGCACAAATATCTTACTCTGCACCTCCCTCCAACTAAGGTCACGCAGATGTCAAGTCGGGCCTAAACAACGTGACGTCACATCAAGTACCCGTCATGAATCATTACACACGACACCAGCATAAACCCTGCATTATACACATATTGACAGTAGTTCCCTCACCGCCAACAAACGTTTTCAAAGCCGATTTATCTAAAATTTCTTCATTCAACAACTATGATGAAGAGGAGGATTTAGACATGATTCTAGAGTTTGAAAGAGAATTAGGAGAAGGAATAGAGAATGATGCGGAAGCGACAAACACAAGTGATGATGAACACGATGGTAGAATCGGGGCACATTAAAGCTCATGTACAGTATTGGTAGCAAAAAGGAAATTGGAAAGAAACATGTTAAATATAGTCTCATGTTGTTCTCCTTGTATCAAAAGATGTCTGTAAGAAATCATTTGGTATTCCATCTATGATTTCTGGTGAATTTTAGTGTAAATATCTGTAAGGAATGCTTGATCACTGCCATTATGCCAGGACCCTTCCACCCCGACGGCTCCCCGCACTGCAATCTTGGGGCTTTGCCTAGTGTGTGCACTGTGTGTAGCTACTCATTATTGGTTTTACACGTGTGTGTACAGTGTATAGCACATGCTGCCTTTGTTGGCACGTAAAATGTTGGGATTTTACGTGCCTGTCCCGGCACATAAATTAGTTTTTGCCTCTTATTTGTTTAATATTAAACTTAAGGAGGCAAAATTTTCACAGTGTCTTAGTATTGCTAGTATCTTGTTATTTATCAACAAAAATTGAAGAAATCTGACGAACAGTTTTTGAGGGCTTACCAAAACTTTACATGACCTTTAATTGCGTTTTGGAAAGTAAACAACGTCAACATTGGAAACTGATTAATATTAGAATTCAATGTTAGTGGATTATAAATGGATTCTCCAACGTATGATTTCTTTAAAAATCCAATAATTAGATTACTACTATGTTTCAGCTGATATATTTTTCGGATTTGAAAAAAAAAAGGGAAATTAGAAGCAAGGTCAGATGATGGCGACTGGCGACCATGTTCATGTTGAGTCCGTCAAATGTCTCTGTCATCGACGTCGAGTGACTTGACATTGCTTATGAATTGCTCTTTTTTTTTTTTTTTTTTCCTCAAAATCCGACAATTTTATCAGCTGAAACATAACAGGAATCGAATAACTGGATTTTAAAGAAACCATACATGGATAAATCCCGTCATAACTGGCTTGAAATTTAAGCATTAATTTGTTTCCCATGTTGGTTTGTTTACTGTCAACAACGCAAAAACCCGCAGGAAAAAAGCACTTTCAGCGGGAAGCGAAGGTCACGCCACCCAAACGAAAATTTCATTCCGGCGGATAGCTTATAGGGCCTTTTCTATCAAATGGCACCTAAAGATTGGGCGATATTTCACGCTCGAGCAATGGAAGGCCACTTTTGTGAAAATGCCTAAAAATCCAGACTTGACAAAAATTGGTATTTGTTCGGGCTGGTACTGGCATACTGGTGGGGGGGGGGGGCTTGGGGCTGCAGCCCCCCCCCCAAAAAAAAAGTTTCACAGCCAAAAAAAAGGAAAAAGAAAAGCAAAGAAAAGGAGGGTGGAAAGGGAGAAAGAAGAAAAGAAACAAAAGGAAGGGGGAAAGGAAGAAGGGAAGAAAAAAAGAAAGATTTAAAAAATTCCTTTTTATTATCCCCTGACTAGAACCTTTTTGTGTGTGTGATTACAGTAGCACGTCTTTTAGAACCTATAAATGACTGAATTTTCTTAGTATCTCCCCTTTCATACACATTACATGCCTATTTTGCATGTACAATTTTGTTTTATCACAATTCTCTTATCATAAGAGGGGAACTTTCCTCTTTTACCCAAACCAGCCCCCCCCCCCCCCCTTTATAATAGGCTTATACACTATCATGAAATTTCTTTAAAACTGGGGAAAGATATCTGAAATATATGTGAGATTTTATTTCAAGCAAGGGCGCAGTTCGGGGGGATGGACTGGGTGACACGTCCCCCGGAAATCAGGAAAAACATGAAAAAATATAGTAAATAATGACTTAAGGCTACAGCGTACTATTTAGACTATGGAGTGCTCTAGAAGGCAAAGTTTAACTATTCATAAATGGAAAAATTCTCTCGCGCGGTCGCTCCGCTCCCTTGTTTAATACCCTTAAAACAAGTAAAAGCAGAGAGGAATCGTCCCCTTAAATTGAAAGTCACATAAAATTGTCTTAATGACTATTTATTGTTGCCTATCACCATAAGAGAAGAGAGAAAAGGGTGCATATTAAAGGTCATGTAAAGTTTTGGTAAGCCCTCAAAAACTGTTCGTCAGATTTCTTAAATTTTTGTTGATAAATAGCAAGATACTAGCAATACTAAGACACTGTGAAGATTTCGCCTCCTGAAGTTTAATATTAAACAAAAAAGAGGCAAAAACTAATTTATGTGCCGGGACAGGCACGTAAAATCCTAACAAAGGCAGCATGTGCTATACACTGTACACACACGTGTAAAATCAATGATGAGTAGCTACACACAGTGCACACACGCTGTCTCTATGCGAAGCCCCAAGATTGCTGTGCGGGGAGCCGTCGGGGTGGAAGGGTCCTAGCATAATGGCATTGATCAAGCATTCCTTACAGATATTTACACTGAAATTCACGAGAAATCATAAATGGAATACCAAATGATCTCTTACAGACATCTTTTGATACAAGGAGAACAACATGCGACTATATTTAACATGTTTCTTTCCAATTTCCTTTTTGCTACCAATACTCTACATGAGCTTTAAGCTCAAACTTTTCCCTTGTGTAAAAAAAAGTGGTTTTAGATGCAAAGTTATAAACTACAAACCGTAAAATTTTCCGGCTCAGTCGCTAAGCGACCTCGAAAAATAGAACATTTATACCAAGGGCGTTTATAAGGGCGACATTAATTTTCATGGTAATTTTTGACTCATTGCGCCACTGCTGGCTTGTATCAGCAATGTTTGGAGTCATGAAACCAGTAAAGCTTAGAATTTTCGTATTTTGATCAATAATACAATTAATGAAAGAACAGGTTTTTTTCCTCTGTATATGCACTTATGCATTTCATCAAAAAAGTTATGCTTCAATGAGCAATTAGATACTTTATTGAGTGTTTTGAAATATTACTTTTGGTCAGTTTTTAATTTAATCTGGCTTTTTCACTCAACCATAAAGTTTTGATATAATGACAGGACATTGAAATTAATACGTGCTATTCTTTCAGAAACTGTCTTTTCATGATCAGAATATGAACATTTCTAAGCATCGGCAACGTACGCGGGATTCTATAGGACGGAGATTAACAATTGCACATGACAAAGGAGGCCCGTCTTAAAGTCTTTGTGGAAAATTTAAGAACCTGAACAGTAGTTTCATCCCGAGCGAACGATGCATTTGCAATAGACCGGTTCTGTAATGTATACAAATTTATGCACATTTTTTCTCTGAGCACCTAGTGACGAGCTATTCCATTAACCTGCTTTTTATAAATGGGCCTCAATGCTTGGAATCCAGTTTGCATACATTACTTGTTGCTATGTCCGGCAAGCTTTCAGGTTGTCAAGAACAACCTTTGTTTGAAAGGTATGTATAAAATTTGCATACATTAGGCGGTCTATTTATCGTGCGCTCTTGATCTAGCACGGTTTTGCCGTTCCGGTTATTTCATTTTCGACAAAGAATATCTAGGCGTCCTTTGTCATGTGCAATTGGTAATCTCCGTCCTCAAATCCTCCGTACGTTGCTGAACGAAAACTCCCGACTGACTCTTTTTTTTTTTTTTTTTTAAACTCTTTTGATCGTTAATAACTCAGAAGTTATAAGTCGTATTGGACTGAGGTTTCATATTGTGAAGTTGAAGGATTTCAAATTTATTGGGAGTAAGTTGCATGAAATCTCTTTGAATCTATAATAAAAACGGTTAAATGTTTCTCCGAAGGTTCGTTTTTCCAAATGTTCGTTACTCCGAAGGTTCGTAATTGCGAAGGTTCATAATTCCGAAAATGAAAATGGGTTCATATTTTCGGAAATGAAAAAGGGTTCTTGATTCCGAAGATTCGTAATTCCGAAAAGTTATGTTGGGCTCTAGTGCATTTTCGGAATTTCGAACCTGAATTATGAACCCTTTTCCGAATATATTTAATGTAATTTCCCTACCTTGTATAAGTTAACATTTTATGTATGTTGTGATTTTGTTTAACCTTTGTACAAATATTGTTCAATTCAGCCCTTGGGCTGCGACGTGGTATTTTTCTTTAATAAAACATATCATTGTCATCATTTTAACATAAATAAGGACCATGTGCTTGGCTTATTTATGGACCTTATAAGGCACTTGATACGCTTGATCATAAATTCTTTTGGGTAAACTACAAATTTATGGCATAAGAGGAATTGCTCTCAAATGGTTTGAAAGTTATTTATCTAATCGACAACAATTTACTACTTTTCAAAACATAGATTCTTATATATTGCCAATACAATGTGGAGTCCCTCAAGGAAGCATTTTAGGCCCTTTTTTGGATATATATAACACGATAAAAACTATTTTCGAAAAATCAACTCAAGGCAATATCAATAACCCTGTCTATCACCTTTAGAAATGTGCGAACATTACAATGACGTATTACGCAATCCCAACCTGATTTCTATGGGCAGTACAATAGGCCTTTGAAATTGCCCTTGAGTTTATTTTTCGAAAGTAGTTTTTATCGTGTTATATATAAATGACATTTGTAATATTACATTTGTAATTTTGAATATAACTTTTTAATAAAACCTTTAAATACCATGTATGAGGCATCAAATAGAAGAAAATTAAATTCCCCACAATATGGTACCATATTCGATTGTCTTGGTGATGATTTGCTTAACAATTTCGGGCCAAATATATGAATTTTATAATTTTTCCCAAAAATATGAATTTCACCAAAATACATTTTTCTCCGTATTTCTAATGCCTTTGTGACTAATGACTTGAAACTTTCTTAAAAACTGCCCAGACATAATGGGTTTGAGGTATCACCACCTTTGAATAATGGAGTAACTCTTGCTTTTTTTCCACTCTAGTGGAACATGTCCATCTTTGAGGGATATATTAATGATATGCGTTAGTGATTCATGAATACAGACAGACAAGTCTTTCAAAATACTACACGTAATCGTATCCAGACCTGTCGCTTTGTTTCGCTAAAATACATTTTCGTACCTCTTCAGCCGTAACTTGCAGAAAAAACACGATAAAAACTATTTTCGAAAAATCAACTCAAAAAGGCAATTTCAGTAGCCCTGTCTGTCACCTTTAGAAATGTGCGAACATTACAATTGCGTATTACGTAATCTGAACCTGATTTCTATGGGCAAAACAATAGGCCTTTGAAATTGCCCTTGAGTTTATTTTTCGAAAGTAGTTTTTATCGTATTAAAAGAACATGTAGAATTTGCACATGACATAAAGTGTAGTGCATTCCCATCAAATTTAATGGATTTTTTACGATTTAAAGCTATACAAGAAAAATGGTCATTAAGTACATTTGCTATATCTTTACTTCTCTTGTATTCTTCACCTTCATAGGACATTTTTCGTATGCTCGTATTATTGTTTTTATTCGGCAAAATTCCTCGTAAAAGTTTCCATATCATAGCTGAATTACCTACATTCTTTTTTTATACTTTCAGTAACATATTTTCGTTGGGTAGAGGTTACACGATTTCTCATTTTCTTACACTCATTCAAATCATTTTCATTTTTCGACAACTTTGCAATTTCTTTAGCTCTGTTTCTTTCTCGCAATAATTCTAAAACCTCCCTTGTCATCCAAGGTGACTTTTTGCGTCTTACTCTTTTTCTTTTTGCAGGAGCATGTTTGTCTAGTATTAATTTAAACCTCTTGATCCATATATCATAAGCCTCTTTTGTACTGCTTTCACAAAGTACGTCATCATTTGGTATACTATCCATTTCGTTTACAAAAGCTTAATATCTATATTTTTAATGTTGCGTGGGAATACATAACAATGATTTGGAGGACGTTCAGGTTTGACCTTTCCCCAAGAAAGCGCAACCATATAGTGATCGCTTAAACTGACAGATACAACCGTGCATCTTTTTACATTATGACAATTGGAGGTAAATACATGGTCAATAAGAGTTTCCGATGATTCAGTAATTCGAGTTGGTGAATTAACAAGTTGTATTAAATTGAAATCAGTTGCAATGTCCAAAAGACGTTTTGAATTATTTTTAGTATTTTTAATATTTTTTAGTATTTATTTATTCTCCGAAATTCACAATAAAAACAAATGAGCATAGGAACATAAATAGCAAAATATACATAAACATACAAAACGAATATATCATACAAGGTAAAAGAAAAGAAGAACAAAGATAATGAAAATCGGAAGGACACCCAGTTTAGCTATGCCCATGGACATCACTGTTCTTCCATGGGGTCCAAGGTGATTATTTTATATTTATATAACAGGAACACGTAATTGGATTTTTGAAATAATTAACAGAAGTCTTGCAGAAATTTCCAAAGAAGAAGAAGGGGAAAAAAGAAATAATTAAGGGGTGGGGTGAAAAAAAAAATCCAGTATCCAATTCAATTTTTACAGATCAGGGAAGAAGGCATTGAGGAGCCTATGTAAGAACACTTTGAGACTACACGGGACCTTAAGATTTGCGGGGAGATTATTAAACTGAGAAGCACCTCTGTATGAGAACGAACGTTAACAATAGTCTGTTTTTGGTTTTGCTAACATTAAGTTTCCATGGGACCTGAGAGAATAATTGTATTGGCTACTAGTACGTTGGAAAAATGTTTTTAAATACGGAGGGGCAAAATCATTTAAAGCCTTGAAAACCATAGTACTGAGATGACAGCGACGTCTAATTGTTAAGGATTTCCAACCCAATCGAGCATGCAACTCCCGGATAGACACATGACTGTACGGACTAATTCCTAGTATAATTCTACATGCTCTGTTTTGAAGTGTCTGTAAATGAGTCGATGTATTTTGCACCGGCTGATCCATATACTATATCACCATAGTCAAAAATTGGAAGAATAATGGCATTATACACAATTTTCATATTAGTCAGATCAATAGAATGACGCAATCGAGCCAATAAGCGTATAAGTTTACTTATCCTAGAACACATATTAGCAATATGTAGATTCCACTTTAAATTGGATCTAACAACATGCCAAGATATTCCGTTGATTGTACATATTTGATATTTATCCCATTTACAATTAAATTCAACCTACTACATTTACCTATCATTCTACGTGAACCAAATAACATGCTTACCGTTTTATCACAGGTAAGACTTAATTTGGAATCACACAACCAGTTGCTTATTCTTTTAAGTTCAGAATTCAACACAGACTCTATAGTTCTGACATTTCTATGTGAGAAATAAATTACTGTATCATCAGCATACAGGTGAATAGAGCAATTTTTTATATGTTTTACAATATCATCAATATAAATTATAAACATAAGCGGACCCAGTATAGACCCTTGGGGAACGCCGTAATCAATATTGCAGTCTGATGATGTAGATGAGTTAAATTGAGTATATATACGACGACCTTTTAAGTAACTAGCAAACCAGGATAGGCAATCAGAAGATACACCAATATTAGGATCCATGGTATCAAACGCTTTACGCAAGTCTATAAAGACCGCGCCAGTGTACAGACCGTGATCTATATAGCAGTCAACCAATCATCGGTAACTTTGACAAGTGTGGTAATGGTCGAGTTTTTCTAAAGCCTGATTGAGCTTCTGACAAAATACTATTACATCTCAAGTACTCTGCTAATTGTATTTGAACGAGTTTCTCGAGGATTTTGGATACAGAAGGTAGAATCGACATCGGTCTGTAGTTATTAGGTGACGTTTTGTCACCCGATTTATGAACAGGTATAAATTTAGATTTCTTCCATCTTGTGGGAAACACCCGTTCAGATAATAATCTGTTTAAAATGAGTGTAAGTGATGGTAGAATAGTAGGAATTGCCATTTTCAACATAATCATAGAAATATCATCAACGCCAGTAGATTTTTTATTATTCAACCCCAGTATTATCTTCTGAACGTCATCCTCTGTAACAGGATTAAAGTCAAAACATGAATTAAGAGGGTTATTGATAACATGATCAATATCAGCACAATTTGTATTTGGAGTTGGAATAGCAGAAGCTAATTCCGAACCAACACTAGCAAAAAAAATTGTTGAATTTCGTAGCCATTGAATAACCATTCAATGGCTACGAACTTCCGATTTAACCAATTCATACGACATGGAGCTTTTAATATAAATAGCAACACCGCCTCCATTGCGATTTCGGTCTTTACGAATCAGATCATAGTTATGTATACGAAGTTCACTATCATGAATAGAATCGTCAAGAAGAGTTTCATTTAATGCCAGAACATGAATGTCATTATCATGCAAGAAAACTCGGGTTTCATCAATATTTCTGTAGAGACTGCGAATGTTAAGGTGTGCACATTTAAAACCATTATTATCAAAATCTGAGTACTTCAAAGACTGAACAGAATTAGAATGACTAGATTTATTAGGAGTCACAAGCTTTACTGGCTTGTGACTTGTACAAACTTTGGATTGAAAATCGGCAAATGGTAAGTATTGGAATATGCATTTTGTACATTTCCAATTTGAGAGCTTTCTTGGAAGTAAATCACAATTTAAATCTCCGATCAATATAAAGTCAATTAGCCGTGCTTCTATATCCTGAAGGACCTTTTCAACAAGATCAAATATTTTTATACTCGAGTCAGGTGGTCTATACCATGAAAATACAATTTCTGTCTAGTTAATTGCACTTCTACACAAATTGATTCTAGACCATCAATACACAGTTCTTGAAGCAAAGAATAATTTAAAGATTCGTGAATGTATGTAATTACTCCACCTTCATTTCTATCCCTATCTCTTCTGAATATTGATTGCTATTTACAGATCTTATGTTCTACCTGATACTATCTGAATGCAACTATCTCTTCTCACTCCTCTCTCTCTCTCTCTCTCTCTCTCGCTCTCTTTTTCCCTTTTACTTTTTTTTCTCATTGGTTGGCCTGCTGCTTTACACTATGCATTGTTTGCATATGTATATTCATTGTATGATCATTTTTTTTGTGATGAGGACGTTAACTCAAGCTCTGCTTATGACGGCCCTTTTTTTTTTCTATGTCTATAATTTTATGTGACCATACATGTTGAAAGATTGTAAATTTGTGATGATGTATATGGAAAATAAATGAATATCAAATCAAATCAAATCAAAATCAAATCATTTTAACATAAACCGACTGCAGTGAACATTAAAAGAGAAGTACGAGACAAACTTCATTATTATGAACCCATTTTCAAATATTTTTTTTTACTTACCATTTTGGTCTCCTCTTTTTGTCGTCGTTGTATTCCAATGGTTACGGGCGAGGTGAAACGGTACTATGTCCGAAACTTTCACAATATTCCTTGTTGAATGAAAACCTGAACCTACGCATAATATTAAGACTACAAGATAGAAAACCAGCTTTAACGGATGAAGATGGCCCTCAAAGAATTTAAATGTCATTGTTTACAATTTCTTTCGAACTAACATGCAATGATATACATATAGCAGTATGACCCACACACAACACAGAAAGGAGACTACGCGATAGAATAAGGGCATGAACGGAGGGACAGTGAGCTCCTGTCGACGTACGTTCGGTCACTACACATTTGGACATTTCCTGCGCGCGTATGGCAAGCCGTTTTAACATTTATTCACATTTTCTGATATCAAGAATTAGATTTCTTGATATCAAGAATTCATTTCTTGATATCAAGAATTCATTTCTTGATAGCAAGAATTCATTTTTTGATATCAAGAATTAATCACTTGGCTTTGAACATTGTGATACACTAAATCTTTTTTATTATGTGATTCAAACTTATTACTGACACAAGTTAAAGAATTCTTTATTTAATTGATTTAGATACACTGTTGTTGTTCTTTGAGAGTAAACCAATTTCTGCTCGTATGAATCAGTTATCTTAATAGATCCCTTTAGTTCTGATTTTTCTCAGAAGGTTGCTTGTTGAATGATTCTGATAACTTATTTGATAATTTTCGGAGAATTTGACTCAAATTGTATCTCCTGCCACAGAAATCAAATCTCTGTTTATGTAAAAGACCATCGAGCATTAGATTGATTTAGACATACTCTACAGACTTTTTGAACGGGAGAATAAGAAGTTTAAACTTTATGTAGCTTTCTCTCTACATGTACCCTGATCGTTATGCAGTGTTTTTTCTCTCATTTTTCCATCACACGATATGCGTGCCAAGCTGATATATACATTCACCTGGCTGAAGAATTTCTTCCTTTGTACTTAATTGTTTCCGTGTAGATTACAGGATTGTATTCACTGCATTCTAGCATGCGTATTATACTATTGATACTCTCTCCACCGTAGTAAACACCTTGTACTCATAAGCCTTCATCTCTCTTTATTCAAATGTGATTCAGCTTATTTGCATTCATGTAGACAAGTAACTACATGAATTAATAATTATGATATGTATTTTTCCTGTGAGGATTTGTTTGCCTTTTATTACTCAAAGATTTTGTTTGCTCATTCCTTCATCAAAATGATAAACCGTGAAAATTCCTTTTTACAAGCAGAGTACCCTTTAAGGCTCATTACATTGCGCTTTGACGCGTCCACTTTTTATTTTTTGTTTTTGTTTTTGCTTTTTTTCTTCGTCGTTTTTGTCTTTGTTATTCCTCTTCTGCTGACGCTGTGAGCATTCACTGTTTCTACTCTCTCCTTTTTCCACGTGTCCCACATGTTCAACGGATTCTTAAATATGCTATTAATAAAATCTTTGTTACAGGTAACGTGCTTGATGATGCTATGAAGATGACATGATGGCAGCCATGAATATTTTTCCTTTTTACTTCTTACAAGACGAAGACTTGATTTTCTCTTCATTCAATTCCTGTAATACTGGCAGAGTTAATTCCCCAAATATCAACTTCCGTGAAGCAGATTTTGCTTCCAAACTCATGGAAAATACTCCTGAATTTAAATATTATATTGATGAAAATGATACTGTCTCTAAGTTTCAAACGTCTGAATATATTACGGCTTCCAAATTCGACACAAAATCACTCAATTTCGAAAAAAAACTTTTCACTGCTACATTTCAACATTAGAAGCTTAAACAAAAACTTTGACAATTTCAAATCTATAGTCAATTCTTTGAAATTTCCATGCTCAGTGGTGGGTTTGTCAGAGACATGGTTACGGGATGAATCTGTTTCTTCTTATTCCCTTGATGGCTTTAAACTTGAAACAAATTCTAGAACTGAAAAGCGTGGCGGTGGAGTAGCTTTATACATTTCCTCAACACTAAATTACAGAATAATACATGAATTGAGCTTTATGTCACAAGCTATTGAATCTATTTTCATTGAAATACGTGTTCTGAACAATAAAAATATAATTGTAGGAGCTGTATACCGACCTCCCGATTCTAATCATGTAGATTTTAGCGCAGCTATACAATCAATAGTTTCATCAAACCATCTTAACTCTAAACATTGCTTTGTAATGGGTGATTTTAATATTAACCTCTTGCGTTCGGAACAAGATGTCTTTTGTCAGGAATTTCTTGATATTATGATGTCACAATCATTTGTACCTCTAATTAATAAGCCAACTAGAATAACTAATTCGTCTATCTCATTAATTGACAACATTTTTTCCAACTCTTCCGAGTTTGCTCTTTCTGGCATCATTATCTCAGACTTAAGTGACCATTTTCCAATTTATTCGTTTCTACCTATTATTACAACTTCCAAATCCAATAATAATTCTGTTAGAACATTTCATAAAATGAATAAAGTAAATATGGACAAACTAAAGCATAGATTGGGAACAACTGATTGGCAAAGTGTACTTAACAATAACGATGTCAATGTGGCTTTTGATTTATTCCTTGAACAATTCACACACTGTTTTGATAGAGACATTCCATTGAGAAATTATCATAAGTCTGATTATAAAAAGACTCCACGTTCTCCTTGGATTTCGCATTCACTTCTACGCTCAATAAACAGAAAAAAATCGCCTATTTTCTAGATACAAATCCAAGCCTACTAAAGCAAATGAAAGGAAGTACAAAAGTTATAAGAATACTTTGACTTCTGTTTTACGTTCAGCCAAAAAAGAGTATTTTTTCCAACAATTTGAACAACATAAAAACGACAGTAAAAATACATGGAAATTGATTAATGATTCACTTAATCGGAATAGTTCCAAAACTCAAATTGGAGAAATCAGGGTTAATAATGTCTATTTGCAAGACCCAGATGAAATTGCTGAAAGTATTAATGATTTTTTCGTCAATATTGGACCTAACTTTGCCAAAGACATACCCCCACCAAATCGACCCTTTCATTTAAATTTGGACCAACCGAATGCACAATCTTTATTTCTGATTCCTATACAACCGGAAGAAGTTATCAATATTACTAACAACTTAAAGGATAAAAAAGCCGCTGGTTATGATGGCATTACTAAATCTTGAAATATACTATAACAGAAATTGTTATCCCACTTACACACATATTTAATTTATCATTGTCCACTGGAACAGTCCCTCACAAAATGAAAATAGCAAAAGTAATTCCAATTTTTTAAAAAGGTGACCCACTTGATCGAGGGAATTACAGACCGATTTCTTTGCTAAGTTCATTTTCAAAAATCTTAGAAAAACTCGTTTATTCTCGCTTGATTAAATTTTTAACCAGTTCTAAAATATTATCAGATACTCAATTTGGATTTCGTAAAAAACATGCAACAGTTCATGCTATGATAATTCTCATTGATCAAATTATTCGTGCTATTGACAATCATTCTCATACAGTAGGTTTGTTCCTGGACTTCTCCAAGGCTTTCGACACCGTTGATCACGAAATTCTGTTGTACAAACTTTCTCATTACGGTATTAGAGGGAGGGCCTTGGAGTGGTTCAGGAGCTACCTCACTAGAAGAAAACAATTTACATGTATAAACAATACCAAATCTTCAACTAAGACCATTAAATGTGGTGTTCCGCAGGGTTCTCTTTTAGGTCCGCTCCTTTTTATTTTATACATCAATGATTTCAAAAGATCTTCCAGTATCTTATCATTTATACTATTTGCCGACGACTCGAATATTTTCCTTTCGGAACGCGATCCTGTAACTCTCCTCAATAAAATAAATACTGAATTAGTTCATGTACAAGATTGGATAAGAGCAAACAAATTATCTTTAAACATTAATAAAACACATTATATGATATTTAGTAATTCTGTTGATTCTCTTCCAGGTTCTATACATATTAATGGAAATGATCTTCAAAGGGTTCAGTATACTAAGTTTCTTGGGATTTTAATTGATGACAGACTATCTTGGAAATTTCATATTGACTATTTGTGCAGACTGGTGTCTAGAAATATTGGAGTGATTAACAAATTAAAACATATTTTTCCATCTCAAATATTATTGTCACTTTACACGACACTTATTTATCCCTACCTAACATATGGAATTTTAGCGTGGGGTAACTCCTCTAAGGTTCTCAATAATAGAATATTAATTTTGCAAAAACGAATCTTAAGAATAATACACAATGTTCACTTTCGCTCTCATACTGATATTTTGTTCTTCAATAACAAACTTCTGAAAATAGATGATCTCTATAATTGGCATTTAGGAATTTTCATGTTCCAGCTATCACAAAATACCTTGCCCTCCCCTCTCATGTCCATTTTTACCAAAAATTGTGAAATTCATTCGTATCCCACAAGACAATCGAACCAGTATCATTCCCCGCTTTTGCGGACATCTCTTGCCCAGAAAACTATAGTCTTATACTGGACCCACGTACTGGAATGAAATTGACCCATCTCTTAAACTGATTTCTAGGCTTTCCCCCTTCAAAAAACATCTAAAACATTTGATTCTAAAATCGTACACTTGATTCTTATTTGACATGTGGAACCCTTTGTCAATATTCATGCCTTTTGTTTATTCTCCTTTTTCCTTCTCTCTTCCCTTATGCTCTCTCTCTTTCTCCTTCTCCCTTCGACTTTTTGTTTTTCCTTCTTTTTCCCCCTTTTTTTGTAGCCTTGTTGTCTTTTATTTATTTTATACTTTAATCCTATATTTTTTAATTTTTTTTTAAAGGCAAGGTGCAATGCTCCATATTTTGGATGTACAAATTCATTCTGATTCTATAACTCTCAAATGTACTCAACCACCGAGGGACTATGTTTGACAAGCTCTGCTTCTTTTAGTTCCTCATTTCTCATGTTTTTTTATTATCTCTTGTATAATCATGTCAGGTTTCGTACATGTACTTGATATTTATTGCCAACTTATTTCCATTGTTGTATACTATTGTTATGTTTACATTGTACTGTTTTGTTTTGTTTTTATGGACACATGAGAAATAAAAAACTCTTGAATTGAATTGAATTAAATGATCGGGATTTCCTCGTCAAATTGACAACAACTATATCTTTATTTCATTCCTACATCGTATTTCTAAATGTATATCAAATGACCTCGTATAAAATCATATTGCTAAATGTATATCAAATGACCTCGTATAAAACTATGTATAAACTAGTTTTCATATGGCAAGACATAATGTAATAAATAATGTGGTACTTCCGGGGTACGTTCTACGTACAGCTAAGTAGGCATTTACAATGTAGGCTCGATTACCTCGAGTATTTGGGTGCAAATCCGAAAATCCCGGACAAATGAGGGAGAAAAGAGAGGAATGAAACAAATGATAAGAGCCGGGATAAGAGACCCATGTCTAAGGATTTTTGGGGGGGAAATGGGACCCATGTCTAAGGATCTTTTTAATGAAAAGGGGACCCATGTCTAAGGATCTTTCTTCAAAAAGTCACCCTTCCCAGCGGCACATCCTCGTATACCCAATATACGTGAGTACCCCCCCCCCCCGGGTTGTCAATGGCACTGAACGAAAGTACCCGGATGACCGCCCCGATCTATAGCTGACCTACATGGTGTGACCTTCCTTGTCATTCACCTTGACATTCAACTCCCATAATCAAAGCCTGAATCTTCTTATTTCAGTTAACTAATTATTTCGAAGCCATATCGTAAATGAATCTTTTATACATGACAATGTCATATACCATCATCATCAAAAGACATAGTATACAAAATAATGTAAAGACCAGGGGAGCGTTTCATGAAAGGAAGTTGTCGGATATTTTATCCGACAACTGTTATAAGCTACTGAAATCCTTGCATCTGATTGGCTGAGAGCAAATTTGTCGGATAAAATATCTGACAAGTCCTTTCATGAAACGCCCCCCTGACCTCGTTTCTGGCTACACATGTAATGTACTAAGTGTGTGTGTATACATGTATAACAGACATGGAAATTTAGAATGTTACGTAATCTACGTGTACAATTGCTGAATCAAGAGCCAAAATAAACTAATTTGCACTTCTAACATACTTTATTTCATGAAATACAGAATTCATATGATAAACTAACCTCTTTGCCTCCTTTATGCACTAAAATGAAAAACCAGGTTTCCAGAATTCCAGGATACCCTGGAACTTAGGTGATTCTAACCTAAAATCTGTCACATTTTCTCAGTCAATGTTTCAATGTAAACACTGTCTTGGATTGGACACAAGTTGGCGCTATGTCAGTATAAGACCTTGCAAACCTTGAGTGATAAGCAATGCTGATCACATACTGTACATGTATACAATGAATTGGTCAAAAGTGCAGAAGCATTTATGTGATACTTAACTAGGAATAAAATCTTTATCACATCATTAAGGAAATATCAACAATGATATGTGATGAATCACCAATATATCATATTATCAATATCAAAGGAGAAAAAATACATTTTCAATCAACTTTCACTACAAATGGAAATGAAAATGAGGCACCCACACTGAGTTACTATCCACAATGTAAAGGCTTACCTGAGACCTCCATAATGAGAAATTCACCCTGTTTTCGGCTGTTTTTTGCGTCAAAATGTACGCATAAGAAAAATCAATTTTGTAACAAGCGCGTAATATATCACACTAAGATTAAACTTCAATAAGTCATAGGAGGAAAATAATCCATGTAACAGACTCTTGTATTATTGAGGATAAATTATTCATATTTTTGCAAAACATTCTAAAGTTTGATCTTTTTGATAATCGTGTAATAGTTATGAGATATGACATGGCATGAATGGAGGACTTGATTTATTCATTATCAAGCATCTTGATTTGTTCAACCGTTTCCAAACGGAACTGAAATTGAAGGAGTTTTTGGTCTGAGTTTTGGTCGAAAAATGCTTATATCCAGAAGTTATGAAGAGCATAAACAACAGGTCCATTACAAAATAATAATTTTCTTAAAAAGAAAAGGTGTAATTAATCATAACATCAGTAATTGAAAGCAGATTATATTAAACAACGTTCAAAACAGTTTCAAGCAGGAAAACAGAGTCGTGAACGTACGTGTGTCCTATACACAGACGGAATGTGTTGATAAAGAAAATGCTCCAAGTGTGTGTGCGAGTGTGGTGTGTGGTGTGTGTGTGCGTGTGTGTGTGCGCGCCCGCGCGCGTGTCGAATGAACCATTTCCGAAATCGGGATTATTAACCGTAAGTTTTGATATAGGGATAACAAGACTTCACATTAAAGGAGAATGAAATAATTACATAATCTGATGCAAAAATACAAGCCCGTTTTTAAATCATACCTACCTCTCATATGAAGAAAAGTCTGATTTTCTTGCTAAACATTCTTTATGGAAGTCGCCCATTTTGATGGAAACTGTGATGAATTCGTTGATAAGACTAGTGTAGAACTGATATCAATAACATCCTGAAAAAACGGCCCCTACTCCCTCTCCATGGATGATGTTCAAGGGGGTAGTCCTTCCTCCTAAATTTCGAAAAATGCCGCCCCCACCCCCACTAAAAAAAAAAAAAAAAAAAAAAAAAAGTATTTAAAAATAAATAAAGAATAGCGTCTAAATGAACACCGCATAACCTCAATGAAACATAAAGAGAAAGATGAGGATATGAAGATCAGACTTTGATCTGTCTTGTGTAATTAAAGTGCTATTATAGTGAGAAAACCCAAAATAAGTCATTTTTTACCATTCATTTTGCTTTATGTTTAACTATTCGTGGATAAAGGGTCAATCGTTAAACTCTTCCTTCCATTTTTTCCATTTTCTTATTCTTTCATCCGTCCCTATACGAGTATTTTAATCACCAGACCCTTCCCAATCCTTTAGCAAAGACGTCATCAGCGTTTTCTATTTTACTGCTCTCTCTTTCTCTCTCTCTCTCTCTCTGTATAATATATATATATATATATATATATATATATACACACACCCACACACCCACACACAAACATATCCCTACTCTGTCATGCACCCCAACACTCTCCCGCCCTGCAGAACGCAATAAGTTTAGATGCAAAATATACCCCTAAAGATGCGTCATGCTTCTTATCAAATGACTCAAGGCTGTCAAACTCCTGTTGTACTCCTCACATTTCATCACCGTCTCTTCTCGTTGTCGGATTGTAGATTCTCTTCAAGCAACCTACCTCCAAAAAATCGCATCAGTTGACATTTGAGTGCGAGATTTGAGAATAATAATGTTGAAAAAACTTAAGTTGAACGCTGACGTCGAATTTAGGCATATAAAATAGTATAAGGCTGGATTTTTAAGATTTTAAAGACTCAATTTGATTTTGAGTTGTCAAGTTCACTGCATGGAGGAATATGAGAAAAGTAAAGCATAATTGATCTGCCAACCAACTTCACTTTCCGTACCGTTCTGCAATTTATTGTGCTATCTAAACTTTAAAGAGTGAATAAAATGACCCGTAAAGAGGAGCTTTTTCGATGCAGCGAATGCACTTATGCCACCCGACGTCGAACAAATCTTAAGCGGCATATCGAGACGATGCACAGCCGAGCGAGCCCCGAGGGACGTCTGGAATGTTGCGAGCAGATTTTCCTCACCAAGTCTTCATTTCGCGCTCACGTGAGAAACGCGCATCTCTTCGGATACACGTGCGCGAAGTGTAAGCGCGTCTTTTGTCGGAGAGCTTTATTGAAACGACACGCTAACGTTCACACGGAAGAAAAGGAATTCGTGTGCGCGTATTGTCCTTACGCAACAGGTTATAAAAGTAATCTTGGACGTCACATGCGCACTCATTTGAGAACCAAAAAGACCGATCTTGGAGAAGATGGTGATAAGGAAAGTCCAGATGAGGCGTCATCGCCATCAGTGTCTACATCCCCGACGTTGTCATCATCATCATCATCGCCACCATCGTCAATGTCATCATCGTATTCGACCGGGGAGAAAGAATGCATTGTTACCCTTAAGGCAGAACGTGAAATGAAGATGCATTATGAAGTAAAAGCACTGCCTCAAACATTACTTACTTCTGAATACATCGCGCCTTCCATTGAATCTCTTCGCGCTACTCGTTCGAAATTCATTAGTGTTTCGTCGTCGTTGTGTTCATTGTCATCGGAGCCATTGTCATCATCGACATCAGCGCCATTTTTAAAGCTGTTGTCTTCTCTCAGTTTGAAACAAATTCCGTTGTCCATGTTTTCAAACTCGTCATCGAAGAGTTCATTACCGTTGTCATCGCCATCAACCTCCTATTCGTGTTCGTACTCAGCACCTAATTCACGCACGAATTTAAATAATGATCATGCTGTATCTTGTATCGCTTGTGCTTCGAAAAACTACAATGAACTCCCGCAAATGCATATCAAGTTACCACCTTCTTTACCATCGCATTTTTCTCCTTCACATCATTTTTCATCGTCATCATCATCATCATCACCAATTTCATCTCGGTCTTTACCTGTATCATTGTCATCATTTTCATCATCATCATCATCATCATCATCGCCATCATACTCATCATTACCATTGTCATCGGCTGAATCAATGTCATCATTGGCGGCTTTTTCTGGTGATGACTGCAAGCTCCCAGCGAAGAAACGGATGTCGACAATACCCTTTCGATGTCCAGTGTGCCGCATACGATGGTACACCATGCATGATTTGATTATCCACGTCTGCTGTGATAGTTAATAGTTTACTTTCTAAGTTAATTTTTCGGGGGCATGACCAGTAATTTTAGACCGGGGCTGTTATTAAATCTTGAACATGTCTTCAAAACTGCCCCCGAAAAAAAAAAAAAAACTTCTTATATTTGCCAGTTGAAACATTTTTGGGCAGAGGGGTGGGGGGCACAAGTGTCAATATAAGTATAGGCAGATTTTCGTGGGGGCGGATGCCCTTTGCCCCCCCCCCCCCGATCTACCACTCTTTTTTTTGGGGGGGGGGTTTGTTATGGATCTCCTCTAAAATACCCTGATAACTTTCTATGAACTTTTTTAAAAATCGTTATTGACTTGAGATGCAGTGGTCTTGTTTTCGAGCCCATAAAATAACACATTTTAGCAAACAAAGAATAATATAAATAATTATATAAATAATAATAATAAATAAATGGGAACTGCTATGTGACTTTTTTCCATGAGCCTACATGTCACAAAATCAGTCCAGTTATTTGTTGGAAACAAAATTACCTGGGTAGTGACGATTAAATAATTCCTTTGAAATAGCTCTCCCCTGGTTATGAAGATATTTATCGTTTTATTTATTATTCTAAATCTATGTTTACCGGGATACGAATAGTACTTCCATTAATCTTATCAATTTTCTGACACTAAACGTTTATCATTTATCTAAATATTTCCATGGATGTATTATCACACATTCTAAAAGAAAAAAAAATAAATGAAAATAACACTTCCTAGACAATGTCATATTGTTAAACATTACTTTTAAATCGATTAAAAAAATTAATTTAGTTAGTTTGACTAGTTTGGTTTCAGCAGGGTATATCTCTGTCAGTTAAAAAATCTGTCGCCTTAACCCTTTCGAGACAATTGACCACATTTTGTGGTTTGGCTCAATAACTTTTGATTCAGAGCTCTAAAAAATATACCAGATGCATGAGTAGAAAGAGCAAAAATTTCTGCACACACATTGTCCATTTTTGTTGCATTACCATTTTGCGTTTGATGCCAGGAATTTTGAATAGGAGAATAAGTTTTAAAATCCTTAAATTGGCAACACATTGAGAGATTCAAAATCCTTACTTTTTATCCAAATTGGCAATTTTTTCAACTTTTCGACAAAATTCCTAACCATGTGTATTATTTTCAAAGACATTACACCATATTAGAACCATGTAGCACTGAAAGAAAAATATTATTGTTGCCAATTTGAAGAACGAAATGTGATCAATTTAGCCCTTGAATAATTCCTGTCCTGAAAGGGTTAATAATGGGCTACATGAATTCATATATACGTGATGAGAAATTGAGAACACTAAGAATTCTTCGAAAACATAAATGAAATCATATGAACGCGGATGAAGGAGAAAGAAATATTATGTTGAAGTTAAAATGTAAAGATATCAATTGTACTTAAATGTAGCAAAAACAGCTTGCAATTGCATTCAACCAAGTGTCACCAAAAAAAAAAAAAAAAAAAAAAAAAAAAAAATCCAGTCTGTTAAAACAGATTTACCTTAATAGATCTTGTTTGTTTGTGTGTTGTTGTTTTTACTTGTTTGTGTGTTTGTTTGTTTGTTTTCTGTGTAATTATAATTTATCGTTAGAAAATGCTCATTTCAGGGAAATATGACAAATAAACCTGAAGGTCTCACTTTGTATCTTCAAACATTTGTATATACAAGGTTAGAAAAAATTAAAATTGGCATGTGAATACTTTTGTTTCTTACTTTTTTGTAGTTGTCGACGTACACATACAGAATGATAAAAGAAAATGTGAACTCATATTCTAGGTAGATAGATTTGTAATTGGTATAGATTTACGGGTCAATAGATATAGATATAGATATAGTATGTAGGTCATTAATATTTACGGATCAATAGATATACAGGCAGACTAAAAAAAATGATGACAACTAGTATCTAAATTGTAAATTGTTTACTTATTTTTGCCTAAAATGCCGTGTTTATAACGACGCTCATCTACATAAATGCAATATTCATTCTGAAGAAGAAATTATGATTAATACCAATATGTATTTCCCCCCAAGTGCATTGGTTTCTTTACAATTCTCTCTGCCTATATCATTTATGTTTCCCTCTCTCTTTCTCTCTCTCTCTCCCCCCCCCCCCCCCCTCTCTCTCTCTCTCTCTCCCTCCTTCCCTCCCTCCACTATAAACTAATATACACCCTCTTGCCTGCCTATAGTTTGTCCCTGAGTTGTCCCATTTTTTTCTTATCGTCTAATAATGAAACCGTCTCACACGCCATTCAGACCCAAGTATTAGAATGACCTACATACTAATGGCGGCATCGTTTGATCCATTAGCTCGGAAAATCAGCTCAAACACTTTTCCTGGATGACACAATTCGAGCCTTAACAGAATCTATTTCCAGTCTCATTCTATATGGTTCAGTATTATAAGCAATGTGTGTGTGGAATTCTGTATTTCAATAGCTTTAGTCCAGAAAATTGAATCGTTTTTACTTTGCATAAGTGTTCGTTGAATATAAACCGACTAATTTTGGTCAAAGTCAGTGAATAATCATTGTATTGAAACTACAGTTAAAATATCATTACATTATACACAGGTTCCAACACATTAACAAATCAGAAGTTAGGGAGGATAATTTGGGTAAGGCCTTGCTAAAAACTTGACATTGTTTTTATTTAGATGAAATCAACACACAACCTAATTACGGAGATTGGCTTTTATTGACAACTCTGAAAAATTAAGAGTAAGGACACTTGTCTATCGGCAGTGTGTGCCTGTGGAATGTTCCTTCTTCTTTCTTCCACTCTAATTTGATTACCCTGCAATCAGGTTTCCTATTAGGAATGCCGCAAAAGCAGATCAAAAGACGCCGCTTGTTTTACATTGGCAATGAGCGCTTGAAAAGGGAAAAGGGCTTGCTAAAATAAAGATATATCCGATTCGATCTTCCTACAGTTGAGTTCGAAATAGAACTCTCGCTATGCAATCTCAATTTGTTTGAAAGAACTGTACTTATCAAATAGACAGTGTATACAAACTGATGGTCATATAATTAGTCAGTTCTGATAGTGTGTAGCCCTACAGAGTCAAAGAAAGAAAGTGATAATGCATTATTCAAAACTAAAGCTCAAGATTTTAGTAAAGTTTTCCTGTCCAATAATGAATTAGATCAATATAATTTCATAATTATTTTCACGTTTTACAAAATGCACATGTTTTATCATAATTTCAAGTGTTAAAAAAGACAGTTGGTGAACACAGGAGTCATTCTTAAGTGTGAGTAATTCACCTAAGTCTATAGTGTTGGTAAATTCCGACTGCACAGTTCCCCTCTCCAAAGTGACATTTGTTGTTGAAGAATTGAAGTATAGGATTACAACCTGTTTAGCAATAAACAACGAGATACACAAGAAATGTCTTTGCACGATATCGTCGAAGAGTTACACTTCCCTTGTCAGGTTCATTTGCCATGTAACAGTATGAAACCAAAGTCATTAATCAGGGGTGGATCCAGAATTTTGTAAAAGGTGGGGGGGGGGGGCACAAATTTCAGATTATTTGGGAGTACAGGGGGGTGATTCACTAACTGGGATCGATATCATTCCTAAAATCAATTTTCGGGATTGATTTCATTCCCAGCTTAAAATCAATTCCACCTTACTGATTCATAAAATCGCTTTTAGGATGGAATCAATTTTATCATGAATATATATGAGCGCAAATGAATATTTACGAGCGCACTCATTCCAACCAATCAACGTACTCAAATTTCAGTCACCGCCCCTCAGTCACCCGACCTAATTCTCTACTTAGCGCGTAGCTAGTGCGCGTTACCTAGCTACTGCATTAATTGCGCTCACGCATCGATTGCACAAAACACAGGGCTAGGGGCTATGGCTAGGGGCCATGGGCGTGCAGCGCAGGCAGGAACGGCGTAGCCGCGCCCGGGTTGGGGTGGGCGGGCATGCAGTGGAGTGGCCGTTTGTGATTGTTTAGGAGCGATCCGGATCACTCCCAACCTTAAAATCAATTCAGAGGCTGGAATCAATCCCAAATACCTTAGTGAATCAGTCACTAAAAGCGATATCACTCTTAGGATGGATATTGTTCCTAAAATTGATTTTTTCTTATTTGGGATTAATTTTAGCTGTTAGTGAATCACCCCCCAGTTTTCCTCCAAAATTTTCTCTGACAAGCAACAACAAAAAAAGGTCATCACACATTTTGGGGTCTCTTTTGTCCTTCAAAATTTTCTGATAAGCCCCAAAAAAGGGTCATCAAGTTTAAAAGGGGGCACAATGTACACTTTGGTTTCATTAGGGGGAATGCCCTCTCCCCTCCCCTAAATCCACCACTGGTCGTTATGAATCCACCTCTTACAAAGAGACAAAACTATATCCATCTTTCTGTGTATCACTATATTTGTTTGTATCTTTTCACCTCTCTCCTCCTTATCCTTGAACATGGGCAAAAAAAAGAAGAGAAACAGAGGAGAAAAAAGAAAGGGGGAAGGCCTAGGGAAGGAACGTGGAAAAACGATAGCACACCCCTCCCCCTCCCACATGCTACCCTTAACAGGTGGCCCTGTTGATTAGCATTTTATCCATGTGATAAGACCACCACACACACACACACACACACACACACATCCCGCTTGGCCACTGTCCTCAAACATTAATCTCTCCAATTTATCTTCTTGCATGACAATTCTCTTCACCTTACTATCCCTCTCTCATGATTTCTACCTTCCTTCCCTGTCCTACTTTTGTCTTGCTCTCCCTCCCCAACCCCCCCCCCCCCCTCTCTCTCTCTCTCTCTCTCTTCCCCATGACTGTTCTCTTGACAATTCTGTTAAGTCACATGGGACAATAAGACAAAATGTCTAAGCCAACTGACCCTACACACAATAGGAAAACAATTGTGAAGTCATTATATAGTTATACCTGAAAGAAAGAAAAAAAATCAAACATTTGAGTATAATTGTGCAAGTGCAAACTTTGCAGCATCCTATAATCATAAACTACAACAACACAACAATGTGACAGTACTTTTAATATCTTAAGCTATCATTTATTCCTCATTGAAACTTGCTCTTTTCAGATGAAACAAAAAAAAAAACAGCACTTAGTGTCACAAATATATCTCATAAGCCAACAATTCTGAAGCAAAAAATGGCTCTGAATTCATTCTTACATCATTCTCTCTTTACACAATATGATTAAATGTTACACATGGAGCAAGCCTATAAAAGCTTTGAGAATCTTCACATGCCGAATAAATCCACAACTTAAATGGACCAATGGCTTGTTCTCAATTTATCTACTTAATATTAAAGAAATACAGTGATAGTACATGTTAAGTACATACATACATACATTCTTTCACACTGCTTAATCCTTATCTTATTCGTGACTATCTAAAAGACAATAGAACCTAATTGGTGCAAAATATTATCCATCAATTTTTTACCATCTCTTCCATATTTTTCTCATAGCAAAAACACACTCCTTTATCAAATGAGTATTATTAATCACATCGAAATATAACGATTTTTTAAATATATAAACGGTTGTCTTACATGCGCTGGGTACATATAAATCGACAAAATATAACACATAAAAAACACAATACTTCCTGGAATAGATGAATTTAAATAATATAAACAGAATCAAACATAGTATTTATAGTTTATATGCATTTAAACACCGAGTGGAATTTCCATTCAATGACATATTTCTTTGTGAGATTATGCACTATCAAACGCTGTGAATACAATTTCACAAACAACTAAGCTCTCACGATTAAATTGAGACAAATAGTTACATGTATACTTATTTCATATCATCATGTTATGGTTCAAATATTTTCATAGTTTACATTTACAAAGACTAACACAGAATTAACTCGCACAACTCATTGTATTCTTGATTATGTAATTGGGGTTTAAAAGGAAACAGGGCAAACCCTCTTTTCCTCTGTAAATGTAGTAATTTTTGGTGAATAAAAAGAAACCGTTTGGTACTGGGAATTCTTTTATGACAATTGTCAACCTTTCCAAAACACATATACAGTATATTGGAGGCTGTCAGTGATCTTTTGGTCTAGTCTTAATACATGTATGTGCATAAAGCAGGACTGAAAGAAGTCAGAAATCTATTTCTGTTTCACATGTTGACTGACTTGAATCTAAATGCTTGTAAATAATACTCTATGCTCTGATTTAGAATACCTAAACATAAAAATAACAAAATAAGTGTTTAAAAATCTATATTGTAAACAAAGGTATCAACTTGAATGACTTTTAAAAATGCTGTCTTTAGAAATAAAATCAACAAAAAAATAAAATTTAGCAGAAGTTGTCAGGCCTGTGCTCATTATCTTGAAACACGGACACAATAAATTATTTTGAATGGTGAGAAGATATATTAAATGTCCTTATCAAAATGTATTAACTTTCATTAATGGAATCATAACGGCAGAAACTACATGAACTGCAAACAGGATTGTTTTTGTGGCAAAGAAAGAGAGGGGAGAAAGCATAAGAGGGAGAAAAGGGGTGAAGGGGGAAGGGGGGGGGGGAGAGAGAGAGAGATGGAAAGAGAAATAGATATGGAGATAGAAAAAGAAAGGAAAACAGAAAGGGAATAGAAGAGAGAGAGAGAGAGAGAGAGATCAAAATAAATCAACTCTGTTGTGTATCAAAGATAATTGCATATTTACAAGACATACAAATAAAGAACTAAAGATCAAATCTATATAAAAAGAAAACCAGTCTCATTGCATATCATTTGCAAGTATCAACCAACACAATAAAAACAACACAAAGACCACAAACAAATATCCATTAATCACATGGCTGAATTTAAATAGAAGTTATAGAACACCATCTTCATGTCATTGTTCGGGAGAGAGGTACTAAATTTTTGTCAACACAGCTCAACAGCGTACAACTACCCACAAAGTTTGGACACATACTAAGACAAGCTTCAGAGCAATACATGACGTCGTTTCATAAGGGCACACACAGACACGTAGTGCTGTAAGGTTAAATAGTTGCTCTTGTGATATGTTCATGCAAGTTCGCTACACATATGCATTTCTGAAAGATATTTTACCAACTTAAAACTCAAGTTCATTTACATTCTCGTAATGTCAAACATAATAAGACAGACTGTACTCTCGGAAAGATACTGTACCATCAAGTTTTCAAACCCATTTTTTTTTTCATTTACACTGTAATCATTCACATCATATACAAATTGAAACATTTTGCATTAAAAAAAATATCTCCCTGACAATTGCAGAGCAATGCCATATTCATTATCAGAATTTTCTCTTTCTATATTTCCATCAATTCACCCTTGAAATATGCTGTAATTCCTATCTTTAATACAAGCTTTAGAATGGCAACGCTTGAATTATGGTTACCATTTAATGTCAGCAGTGCACACAAGGATTTGAAAGGAAATAGGGGTTTAAGTGGATGAAATGTTTGTAGCGATAGGTAAAGCATCACATTGCAATTGCTAGTAAGGCCTGGCTCATAGAAGGTGTCTTTCACTGATGATAGGACCGCGTCGGTGACTTGAACAGTCTTTTGTGCATCATGAAAGAGTGATATCATTTAAAAAGTGATTGCAAAATGAACAGTGCAAATAATACTTTCAATAACTGGCGAATAGGTTAATGGCCTTCATAGGCTCGATCAGTGCAGGTAATGATGGTGATCAGCAGTACTTCCTGTCAAAGTTTTTAAACTATTTTTTTACTAGTCATACAGTGTTAGGTTTCAAAATGAGACAGTCTGCTAGAAATCACCAAGAGTCTAGATGACTGATCGCAAACACTGAATGGTAGCAGGGGAAGTGTCTTAAAACATTTCTTTCTTGAAACAATTTCCAATGTTAACTGGTAACTAGAGGAAGTATGCTGAGAGTATCACACCCTTCTCAAGCTTCTCTGTCCATTTTTCTTTCTTCCTCTCTATTACAGCGCATATTGATATGTGATGTGTGCTATGTGGTATAGTATCAATATTATTAAGTCACTAAATAGTGACAAGTTGCTCATAAAAACCTGCTCAAAGCTCTGGGGGGGCACAACAGACAAAGCATTTCAAATAATAGTCTTTACTCTTAAGCATTGATTGTCATCTTTCTCATAATTGCCTTTCATTTGAACTATGAGGAAATGCCTTGCAAAATCCTACCCTGACTTGACTACATGCTGTGCGTTGTACAATAAGTGCTTTTGGAGGTGGAAAGGGTAGCCCATACCTTGCAAATACCCCCAATACCCTCCCCATCATGCAGGTTTCACCCCCCCCCCCCTCCCCCTTCCTATATTTCACTTCATATTGTTACAATATTATACTTAAGAACAATGCAACAAAAGAGTACATAAATATTCCTTTATGCTACATGATGTGAAGCCATCTTGGGTTATCCTCTGTAGCTTGAAGTTTAATCACATAAGTCTTTGACACATCTTCACAAGAAGCCTATGTGTATGATTCATATGATAGTTTACAATGCCAATGAAAGTGGTCTGCAATGCCATTAAGGAGTATGCGTTTTATCTAGGTCCAGTGACATACAGCTGCTTTAAAAAGTCAGATACCCCCATCAATCACACATTTACATAACTGTTACTTTCTCCATACACTTGTTCCTTGATGATCCTCTGCACTGTATTTGATCCACCCAGAAAGCACAGAGAACATCCGCGAAAGGGGCTTCCTTTGGATGAAGAGTTTAGCTTGGATAAAATAATATCCACAAAGTGCTGTTTTGAACAGAGGTTAATCTTCCAAAGTACCTTTATGGGGTTTGTACTTGCCATGCAAAAGATACACCTTCACTCACTCCTTCACCAAAGTAAAGTCTCCAACAGTTCCTTAGTAGCTTTTGCTGCTGCAATACAAAAGAAACATCCTCCTCTAACTCTCATAAGTCTCCTTGCTTCCATTTTCCATTCCTCAAGGGCTTTTGTAGATGCCATGCAAAGGAATCAACCTCTTTGGCAGTTCTACTAAGTCTCATTCTTGCTACTATCTTTCTGTTTCTCAAGAACTTTTAACATTTTCATGCATAAGAAACATCCTCTCTGGCTCTCCTATTAAATCTCCATTGTCACTGCCAAGCAAAAGAAACACCCTCTCAAATTCTCTGACTAAGTCTCCTTGTTGTTCCCACCCTCTGTCTTCTCATCCAGTTGCTCCTCCGGTGGGCTTGGATGGGTTCCAGGAGTGGTGGTGGTGGTGGTGGTGGTAGTGGTGGGGCTGGTAGTGCTGCCTTGCTCAGGGCTATTCAGGGTGTTGTTGATGGTGTTGGGGTGCTTGTGGAGGTTGCCCACCTGGCCTGAGTTTGGGGGAGCATTGTGGGCTGGTTGCTGGTTGTTGGGCACTTGTGGCTGCATCTGACTGTTCTGAAGACAGAAGGATCCGAAAAGAGATGGCAAAACTTTAACCAATCTAGTTTAAAGTGCCATTAAAATGTCATCCACCAGGTAAACAATATATTTTAATAATGTATTCTTTGATAAAGAATGCCCTGTTCATTAGACAAAAGAACAAATTATTATACACCTTGTTCAAAATATCACAAAATGTCATTTGCTATTGCAAAAAGACATTCCTACTAAGAAGTTGCACAAATATTGTTTATTTTCAAATCACTTATCTGTGTGTTATATGGTGCTTTTTTTGTTCTGTGTAGTTTACTGCATCATGTTGTGAATGAGACCCAATAATTTACCGTATGAGGAAATCCCTGCAAAAGCCCTTCTGCTGAAACACAACAAATCAAGGACTGTCAATCCACCACTTACCTGTGCTGTGACAGGAGGTTGCTGCTGTGATTGTTGTTGCTGTGATGACGATGTCGTTGTCGATGACGACGATGATGATGAAGGTGGTGGACTGGGTTGCTGCGGTTGCTGGTTGTTGGGAGCCGTCTGTAGGTGTGGTAGGGATTGTGGGTAGTTTGAGGGGACGGGGGCTTCATCCTGAGGGTCGGAACCCTCATGCTCATCCATCATCTCAGGTTCATCAGGTTCCTAGGGTAACAAGCACATGGTAACGCATATTCAAACACTTTGGCTTTTGTTTACCTGGGTTGAAATTCACCCACTCATTTATGGAGCGCCAAGTGTCAAACTCTTCGTTCTATACAAATAACTGTAATTCTGCATGAAAATGAATTCATACCGACATTATTTTTGTTTATTCATGTATGAACTGAATAAGATATTACTGGATAAGAGGCTGACACTTGGTGCTTAATCCTGGACTAAAGTTACCAGAAGTTCGCTTCTATGTATACCAACCTTTGAGGCTATAATGTTGTAAGTGTGTCATCAATGACAAAATTATAATTCAATGTCATCTTTGGCAATGTTCCCAACAAAACAATGCTACTCGTGAGCAAAAGTGCATGAGCTTCTTCTGCTGTTGAATATCGTGTAAAAGATATCAAAGTTGGTGGGCCAGGAAAGGGCATCATCATCAGTGTATGAGCTGTTCTAAGGGAGAATAAAAAAAAGTCTAGACCCTGGCCCACAGACGTGATTCAACATGCCAGACGGATGACTCGACCCTACACTCACCTCCTCAGGACATAGTTGGCAAGCCTTCTCTAACGTGATGCGAGCACTGTGTGATCTCTCCAAGAAGTACCCGTTGGATATCTCATTACTCTGTGCAGGGGGAGACCAGCTGTTGTATGTATACTGTGTGTTCCCAGAGTAGGGTCTCTGTGCATAGCCACGTAAAGACACAACAGGAGAATTTTATTAAGTAAAATAGATTTTAATCAAAGGAATGATTTTGAGAAAGATCGAAATCCACACACTGCAATCAACTTGTGTTGATAGATAAATAGAAGCGGCATTTTTTCCCCCCTGTTCATATACATCTTTGCTAAAAGGTCAGGTTTGAACAAGATTTGTACTCTGCTATCAACATAGCATGAACGGAGGGTAAAAATCACAAAAAACAAATATTCTTCTCAACTATTTAACCATGTGTTGGGACTATGTGTTGGGACTACAAAGATCTACATTTTTCTTCCAGAAACAGATATAGGTACCTCAATCGTGAACTTTATCTCCATGGAAGAACTTTCAACAGTGCAAATTTATCAATGAAACAAAGTATTTCAAGTCAAATTTGCACTGTAGAAAGATAATTTATGACAACAGTACAAAAACATAGCAGCCCAGAAGGGGTTGAATGATCAATAAAACCGCAAGGTTTCCAACATGCCATAAACAAATATGCTCAAGACATACCCTATCTAGTTCATCTCCTAGCCATTCCACAGCCCAGTTCCACTTGCGCTTGAGATCACCATGCGATTGAAGAAGTCTGTGTGCTGCCTCACAGTTACTAAAGAGCGCCACCATGCACTTGATGCATTGGTAAGCTCGCTTCTGATAGTGTGTCTTTGAACGCTGGATTGTGTCAAAGAGACCGTCGCGATCATCCGGGATGCCTGAAATGAAAATGGGAAAAGAAACAATACATAGCACATTTAGGTAAAAATTTCAATATTGATTATATTTAGGATTTAAAAAGCGCTGAAAAAAAGCGCAAAGTCTCTACCCGCTTTACAAGTTTAGTACCCAGGGCATCGTTTCAATAAACTGTCACAAGTTTGCCATCAGCCCACTGAAAAATGTATATTTAAGTTAACTTGCATTTCTTACAAAACTGTGAAAATGTCTTGAAGGCTACTGCAGAATAAACATATCAAATTCTATTTCTTTTTCAAACACAGATTTTACCAATAGCAATACATGTACATAAAGGGTGACAATTGCAATCATTGTATTTGTACACTCTTGTTTATTCCCCACTTATTAGTTCCTTCAAATCCATTGAAATGACTCACAGTGGGCTTTACATTTCTGTATCTTACAGCACACAGATATGTGAGTACGCTAAGGTGCTTCTGTTGCTCACAGATGCCCATTTTTTCACCCCAACATGCCTTTCGTTTACACATAAAGCACTTTATTTTGCTGCAGCAATTTTTTTAACTGCATCATATGTGAACAAAGCTCAAGGAGAAAAACAAAAAGCAGGCGACCACTGACCTTTGAGGGCATTGAGGATGCGATGGTTCTGCCAGGAGTCCTGTAGCAGTAAGATCTGCAGGAGGAGGTCCATGTAGGGTCTGAGCTCATAGGTGTAGGAGTAGGCCACCTGCCACAGGAGTTCACCTAGGACAACCAGGGTGAAGTTAGGGTTCTCCCAGCTGCAGAACTGTGTAAATTGAACAAACAGAACGAGGAAATTAAAATGAGATTCACTCATGAAAATATTTTTGAAAGCTGCCAAAGTTAATGGGCGTGCACGTAACCACGTCAAGTTCCTTGCACAAGATTTTTAGGTCATCCTTTTACTTCCTCATACTCCTTGACCAGTATCCCACAGAATACCAGGTAAAGTCTGTTGGGGGTGATTTTATAACATACATGTACTAGCTGAATACTTACTTTCAGAAGCTTTGGCGTCTCCTCCGAGTTATTGCAGTCCTCAATGAGCTTCTTGATGTAAGCCCCTCGCGAGAAAAGAAGGTCAGCGACCTGTGGCTGGATGGCCATGATGGGCTTAGAACACATGTGATCACCATGAGGGTTGGGTAGAGGATTCACACCCTGTGTGATGGAAGGGGAAAATCAGAACAATAGGGTTGACTTATTCACATTAAAGTTATTCAAAGGTTTATGTTAGGGCCAACCGTTTCTGAAAACCACATTAATGTATTCCCCTGAACAGTGTTCTGCAATGAAGCCCGAGAAAGGCACTCTAGTATAAAGACACTTATTTATTTGTGTCCCTTAAAAGTGTTTCTTATAAACAACAATATCGAAAGGTACCTGTGTACAAAGACAATCTGTCTCTTAAGACCACATACACTGTATTTTTTCTTCTCCTGAATACACATAGGAGTACAGGTTTTCGGGAGAAAAAAAATTACTGGTGGAAAGAACATTCGTTTCACTAGAGAATTCATTTTAGTAATCTTAATATTGCATCATTGAAGAAAAATCTGATGTCCTTACCGCCATTGATGACTTTGTCCTTGAGGAGACATCACAGCATCTGATAAGAAGGGAGACCACGGAGTAGAGCTTGCTCAGCTCAGCGTATTGGTACTTGATAGGTGGTCCTGGGCCTTCATCTAGGGCTACCAACATGAAGGTTGCAGGAACGTTCAACTTTAGAAGTTGTGTCCTCTGTTAAAAGGTGAACAATGGAAAACAAAATTAATCAATACTTATTTCTGAGCTGAGGTAATGGAACAGCATTTTTACCAAACTGGCTTTAAGTTACGTTTACAATGCACATCCCCCCCCCCCCTTTCAATTTGTGGAAAAAATAGGAGATTAAAAAAAGAAAATTAAAAAAAAGAGGAAGAATGGGAAAAGAAGAAAGGGAACATAAAAAGATGATAGGAACCCCCTCTCAAAACCTTCCTCTATTTGATGGCTTAAATATTTTGCATTTCATATGCCTAGTAAGGCCGTTGCCCCCCCCCCCTAAAAGAATGATGCCAGGGGCTTGACCTACTCTACCCTACTCAAACAACAAAATCTTAGCATGACTTTGATCATAGAAACAGACATACTAAAGAAAACAGTGAAATCATGAATCTATGGAAATTCGAGCACTGCTGAAATACATTTCTGTAATCCTTCCGACTCAACCTTCCCTGTATTTAATGTTATGAATATGCATACGTACCTCAACAACTCCAAGATTAGCATACATCTGGAACAGCTGAAAGTACTGCGTCAGGTGCCTACCATGTTCCGACACCTCTTTCTTCAGGAGATCCAACACTGCTCTCAAGAGGTGATTGCTGAGTGTAGTTGTGCCATCTGGTGACGTTGATCCTGTCGTTGCAAGAATGAAAAGTTTTATTCATGTTTACAGATATCTTTATATCAGTGGTGTATACATCATTTTTCTATGTGATTGAGTGGTCTGGTATGAATGGTAGTTTTAGTCTCATACTGCTGATGTGCCATTAAATATCTGACTTTAGTTCCATGAGCAGGGTTCCCTGTTACCCTTTGTTTCCTTTATCTCTTCAGGACAGGAAAGATTTCAGGGCTAAATTGATCACATTTTGTTCTTCAAATTGGCAACAATAATATTTTTCTTTTAGTCCTGCGTGGTTTTAATAAGGTGTAATGTCTTTAAAAACAATAACCATGGTTACAATTTGGTCGAAAAGTTGAAAAAAATTGCCAATTTTGATAAAAAACAATGATTTTGACCCTCTCGATGCATTGCTAATTATTGTTTTAAAAATTCTGGCATGAAATGCAATATGGTCTTGCAACAAGAATGGACAGTGTGTGTGCAGAAATTTTTGCTCTTTCTACTCATGCATCTGGGTTTTTTTTTTTTTTTAGAGCTCTGAATCAAAAGTTATTGAGCCAAAGCACAAAATGTGGTCAATTGTCTTGAAAGGGTTAAGACTTCATCCAAAGAATACCAGGCAAAGGTCTTGGGGGTTGATAATACACATACTAGATGTGCTAATTTTCTTTTTAGGTGATTCATCCCTTTAACATTTGATTGCACTATGAACATAGAGTCTATTACTGCCACGATCTTTGGTTTCATTCAATACCTTTTGATTCAGAGCTCTAAAAAAAATATACCAGATGAAAGAGTAGAAAGACCAAAAATTTCTGACCATATTGCATTTTGATGCCAGGAATTTAAAAAAGGAAAATAAGCTTCAAAATCTTTAAATTGGCAATATATTGAGATGTTCAAAATCATTGTTGTTTATCAATATTGGAAATTTTTTTCAACTTTTTGACAAAGTTTATAACTATGTGTATTGTTTTCAGACATTACAATTTATTAGAACCATGTAGCACTACAAGAAAAATACTATTGTTGCCAATTTGAAGAACAAAGTGTGATCAATTTAGCCCTCACATAATTCTTGTCATGAAAGGGTTAACCCAAATAAACTTGATTCACACAAGCAGCCTATCTTCCTGTGGTAATAGAAGGGTTATCAGTGCCATGTCTAAAGATAAGAAGACCCCTTACCTTGTAAGGATGGTTGGAATGCTCCATCTTGCTGTGAGAAGTGGGCCAAAATGACAATCACTTTGGCAAATGCATTCCTCACCTGTAAGAGAAAAGAGATGGGACGATGAAAGGAATGCTATTTCACATCGCAGACAAAGCCCTCTCAGGGCGAGTTGGTATGTTGTCTGACCAATACATATGCTTTTGACAGAGCTGAGTAATATTTCTTTCCAACTAATTCTTCTTGAAATTCCACTTTAATCAATGTCATGTTTTTACTACTCTCCATTCCATTTGCTCTGTACTTTTCTTCTGACCTCCTTTGTAACAAAATAAACAAACAAACAAACAAAACCCAAAATACCCTGACACATAAACAGAACAGAGAAAGGAAGTGAGAGACACCAAGGAAGAGGGGTTGTTCCTGAGTAAATCCTTGGAGCTTTGGTAGCCTAGCACGTATTCATGAGAGTACCTGTTAATCTTTAGTATAACAAGTTGACAGCACAACTAGACAAGGATGAAGGAGGAGGAGGAGGAATAGGAGAAAGAGGAAAGAAGGAGAAGATGGAGTGGAGGAGAGGAAAAGAGAAATGGCATATGTGGGAATTGAGGGGCTGAGGGGATGAGAGGAATGAAGAGAGAATAGGTGAAGGACAATGGTGAGAAGGAGGGGTGGGGCAGAGCTGGGGCAGTCAAGAAGATACTCTGAGAACTTGACTGGTCCTGAGAAGAGCAAGTTCTGAATAAACTATCTTTGTACCATCTTACTAACCCCCAGGGAGAGACCAGAGAAGGGAATACAGAGAGAGAGTGAGAGAGAGAGAGAGAGAGAGAGAGAGAGAGAGAGAGAGAGGGGGGGGGGAGGAAAGTGGAAGGGCTGTTACTTGAACTCACCTCAGAGCTTGGGCAGTCAAGAAGATACTCTGAGAACTTGACTGGTCCTGAGAAGAGCAAGTTCTGAATAAACTATCTTTGTACCATCTTACTAACCCCCAGGGAGAGACCAGAGAAGGGAATACAGAGAGAGAGTGAGAGAGAGAGAGAGAGAGAGAGAGAGAGAGAGGGGGGGGGGGGGAGGAAAGTGGAAGGGCTGTTACTTGAACTCACCTCAGAGCTTGGGCAGTCAAGAAGATACTCTGAGAACTTGACTGGTCCTGAGAAGAGCAAGTTCTGAATAAACTATCTCTGTACCATCTTACTAACCCCCAGGGAGAGACCAGAGAAGGGAATACAGAGAGAGAGTGAGAGAGAGAGAGAGAGAGAGAGAGAGAGAGAGAGGGGGGGGGGAGGAAAGTGGAAGGGCTGTTACTTGAACTCACCTCAGAGCTTGGGCAGTCAAGAAGATACTCTGAGAACCTGGCTGGTCCTGAGAAGAGCAAGTTCTGAATAAACTATCTTTGTACCATCTTACTAACCCCCAGGGAGAGACCAGAGAGAGAGAGAAAAAAAAAGAGAGAGAGAGAGAGAGAGAGAGGGGGGGGGAGGAAAGTGGAAGGGCTGTTACTTGAACTCACCTCAGAGCTTGGGCAGTCAAGAAGATACTCTGAGAACCTGGCTGGTTCTGAGAAGAGCATGTTCTGAGCAAACCATCTCCTCACCATCTTACTAACCCTTAGGAGGATGTAGAGAGCATCATACCAGTCATTGGCTGGACCTCTGTAGACATCATGAAAACAATAAGAATGAATTGTTCTCATTGAATAAGTACACATTCTCACTATTACTTTCCATGAACAGAGTTATTTCCTTTTTCAAATCAATGCAACGATACATCTTTTTTATCTTATTCTATGTTCAAACCACTGGTGGATTACAAAATAATCATTCATCTTTCTCCTGATTTAGCAACAAACAATTTTCTCCATGGACAAAAATATCATTTTGTGTGGACCTTTGCTGCAAAGATAACAAACTGCCACTATGAATGTGTACGCTTCTAAAGAAACAACATTATGGGCCACTTCTTTAGAAAGGGCACAAGCTAAAACCTCCTTCACACAATATGGTAAGCCACCTTAAAAAAAAAAATGAACGAGGAAAAAAAAAAGATCACTGCAGCAAAATAAAACCTTTTAAAAGTAAATGAATGGCAAATAGAGGTAGGGGAAAAGACGCAGCTGCTCACAACAAATGGTCTAAAGTATATTCACTTATCCGTATGTTATAAGATACAGAAATATGAAGCTCACTATGCTTATGTTATTTCATTTTGCTGCAGCATTTTCTTAAGGCGGTTTACTATATCATGTGTGAACGAGGCCTAAGCAAAGGTTAATGAAGGAATACCTGAGTGTCTTCTTGGTATGAAGTCCTACGGTGAAGAGAAACCTCGAAGCTAGCTGAATACTAAGCATGGCCAGTTCCTCGGACTCAGTTGTCTGCAAAAGTAAGCAAGAAGAATCGATGCAATTACTGTCTTCACTAAAAACATAATCTTGATTAAACAAAATGGAAAGGGAATTTTAAGTTTGAATTAAGTGACTGCTATCTGATGATGTGACCACTGTGGTAAATTGGTGAAGGCCCTTGAGTCTCATATGAAAGGTGCTGGGTTTGATCCTTGCTCGGTGCTTACATCCGTGGACAAGGTGTTCTACCAACATTTGTCCCTCCCAAGCCAGGTGTATAAAAGTTGGTCCCTGGCAAAGCTGGGGTAAGTAATGATACTTGCATGACCCTTGGGAAGATCTGTGTAAATACTGATGGGTAGGCAGGTAAATTAAAGCATATTCTTTCATGATTGCTATTAAAGTGATCTACAGCTGTACATCCTATCAGAGAGACTTACCAGCTGCAATTCCTGACCCTGTGGTGGACTGAAGAGGCCTGCATTGCAGGTGACCAGCTTTCTGACGAATTGGAAGTACTCTGGGCTGTACTGCATGCGACTGTGCATGAACTGGATGTTTTGCTTGCGGACACTGCGCTGGATGGCCGGAGGCATCTTGTACAGCATCTTGGGCGCTGCGGAAAAGAACAGCAAGTATGAGTCCAACAAAATAGATATGAATTCACATGCTTCAAAGGAACATTAATGAGGTATTCTTGTTAATGAGGTATGCCAGTAAAAATGACCTCTAGGGGACCTATGGCTTTAAGTTCTATCTGATGGACTGGGGTGATATTCCAAAGAGTACTTTACCTTTCATGTTAGTGAAAGTATACGTCATAACAAATCAAAATTAGGACAAGTCAATGGTTAATATCTGCGCAAAGCTGACTGCACATGCATATAGTTAAGGGAGAGACATCTTTGCAAGCACCAATAATAAGTGTCCGTTACATGCAATTTCAGTTTGTAAATGACAATTAACCTTTCACTAATATAAAAGATAAACATGTACAAATCAAACATTATGTTGGGCTTGGAGTAACAGAAGGTTCATCACCTTGTCAGTGTTACAGACTGAAACATGTGTATGATGTCAAAGGCACGTTGGGTTTATGAAATATGAGCATGAACGATTGATATTTAGACATGTCTTACCTATCGTGAGTCCTTCAAATTCCTTGTCCAGCTCTTTCTTGTTGTTATCCATCCTCTCATAGAGTAGGATATATGCATTCCACCATCTCTTCTGTCTCCTGTAAGACATCCTACATGATCATAAAAATGATAGAAAGAAACAAAACACTTGATTGTAATTCAAATCCTGGCTATATCATGAAAAAAGCCACAATGCATTCAGCGTGGATGCATATACATGACTTGAAGCTCTAATATGCGAAAAGAGTGAATGGTGGACTATTAACAATGGCCCTCTTTCCATCCTGAATTCTTCAATTTATTATATCTACAACATAACCTATGTCATACATGAGCTAATAACTGCTTTGGTTAACAATGATTGTACAGTTTATATTGAAGCATCCTGTTGTATATGCATGACTCTCTTATACAGAGTGCTTTCTGGGGGTAATATATGAGCCATGAATGAAACAAATCAATGTAAATTCTACATTCCGTAATATTACGGGGTGTAAAAGCAATTACCAAGAAATGCGTTTCAGGTTCCACAACACTGACAAGGGAGTGTCAGATGGGGTTAAGGGGGTAAAATGTAAAGAAATACTACTCTTGTATGCATAGCGCCATGAGCGTCCTTGGACGGTGTGTGCGCTCTATAAGTTTTCACCATTATTATTATTATTATTATAAAATGACATTTTGCACCGCCGATTACAAAATTCTGCAGCCCGCCTATTAACACTGACTAAAAAATCTGGATCCATATCACCAATTCTCCATTCTCTTCATTGGCTGCCGGTTGACAAAAGGATTATCTTTAAAATTCTGTTACTAGCACATCATTCTGTTTACTCTCTTTCTCCCACATACCTGCGCAACTCTATTTCCAAATACAATCCCACACGCAGTCTTCACTCGTCATCAGACACACTGTTGCTTCATACACCTAGAATAAAACATGCTTGGGGCGATCAGGCTTTCTCAGCTATGGGTCCGAAACTCTGGAATAAACTCCCTCTACAATTACTTCAATTGTCGTCAACAGAAACATTCAAATCACAACTGAAAACTTATTTGTTCTTTTCGTTGTAATATGTTTAGGAGAATTCTGTGTGTACTTTTCTCTAAGCGCCATGAGCACCGAAAGGTGGACCTGTGCACTATACAAGTAGCCACTATCATTATTATTATTATCCATCGGCAACACTATGTTCCATAAAGAAAAAGGACTGAAATAAGTTAAAGTGAAAAGAAATTGCGTAAGACTAACCTCTTGAGCATGTGATCAAACACCTCCCCCATGAACTCTCCTCCAAAACACTGGTTCTTCATCTCCTGCAAGAGAAAAAAACGATATCATATCCATTTAGTTCTTTATAACACCATCGTAATGCCAACTCTACATAGATGTCATAGAAAGCAGGTTCAGTTCTCAAGAATCTTTATTAAGAAAAAAAAAGTCATAAGATTACTAGTTTTACTCATCTTAATTACGTCTAGAATCATGCATTCATATATGGACTAGCTCTCCAGTGGATGCAGTCTTACCTCACTGGAATGGTAATCTCATGATCTCAACACAGCAGGGGAATTATCTAAGCCATGTTTGGCAAAGTTTGGAGTACCACAAAGGTCTGTACTTTGACCAATTCTTTTCAATTGGTACATCACTTCCTTCTCCAAAAACACTAATTAATATAGTTTAGTATGCATTTGCTACACTGAAAACATTCAGCTGTATCCATTTGTCAATCCATGCTCTTGAGAAAATATTAAAAAATTACTCCACCAAATATAATTTCATAATATACATGTACTGCTGAATCAAATACATGGATGATCTCTAATCAACTGAAACTGAATAGTATCAAAATTGAATTTTTGTTCCTCTGCTTGCTATAAAGATATATCTCAGTCTCGAACTTGATGCAAATGGTCAATATGTATTGCCTAATGAATAACAGGGCCTTGAGTCATGTGTGATTTCACTTACCTCATCATCTTCCATCCGACACTCGGTCACCTCTCCATCGTCGAACTTGTACCATTTACCCTGCTGGTTGCCATCGCCACCATTCCTAAATGAGGGCAAAATGAACCATTTAGAACAAATGATAATGAAACATCAACAAATGTGGTACAGTCGTTGTATGTTTGAACTATGACTGCATTTTGGAAGAAACTGACAATTAGGGTTAACCAACTTTTAATGTAAAATCGTCCTTGTTGATTCTGTCTTTTCAGTGATTTGCAGTATCCAATCGCAAGGATAGCTTACTCATTGATCAGATGTCAGTGTGGTTTTCCTGATTCTTAGGCCAGTTTTCTACCCAATTTTTCTCCTAACTCTGTGTTTCTGCATTTAACAAAGGAAAACAAACCGAGGTATAAGTTGTTCCTTCGTTAAACACAGTTAAGACCAAGCTAAAACAGAGTTGTAAGAGATCTGACTAGTAGATATGGGTGATACAGTGAGACTCCACCATTCCAAGAGTTCCCACTATAGGAAATTTGTAAGGCTTGAAGGGCATTCTATATAGAAACCTTGATATTTTTCCCTCATTAAATAAAAGATTCCTTTGTAATTTTGATGAATTGTTTCCGAAAGGACATTGTGTGAGTACAATGTATGGCCGAGCTTTGGTGAGTAGATAAAGCTATGAATGATTGTCTAGATGACATCATTATCATACCTGTGTAGAATGTGTGAGTAGTAGTGTCCTCTGCTAGCATGCCCACTATGTACAACCACTCCTAGTAGTCTATACTTGGCGCTCCTTAAGACCTTTCAATGATTGTCTAGAAGACATCATTTTCTTACCTATGTAGAATGTATGAGTAGTAGTGTCCTCCGCTGGCCTGCCCACTATGTACAACCACTCCTACTAGTCTATACTTGGTGCTCCTAGAGCCTCCTTCTTCCTCCTCCTCGCTGTTCTCCCTCTCATCGTCTTGGATGATCTCACCTGAACAGAAGAAAAATGGAAGGAAAAATTTCTATTTAGATTATATATTATCAACAAATCATAAAATTTCAACAGGGGGAGAAAACAAATGTTTGTAAAATTTGTAAATAGCTTAGTTCTGATTGCTAAAGTAATAATATCTTACTTAACAATTTGAGTGATGTGAGAATTAAAATATATTACATACATGTAGATGTGGTATTAGAGTGCCAAACGCAGAAATGTGTTTTTCTTAAAATACACTTTTGTCCATGAAAATATTCACCTTATTCTGCTAGATCGCAACAGCGTATAAGTATTGAGCTCCTATCAAATCAATTTGGCAAATATTAGTCATTTATACCTTCTAAAATTATTAATTGAATCTTTTGTTTCAAAGGTTTTAATTATTTTTTTCATCTTATCTTAAATATCTAAGTACTGTATGTAGCATGTGATTTTTGCGTAATACTCCACTCCCATATTTAAGGATTTTTCTGCTTATCTTTAACTTTTTTCCCCCTCATATTCATTTTCAAACAATGTAAAATGGGATATTTGTAGGCGCGCATCCCTTTGGTTAAATTTCTACCACAAGATGTTCAATAAACATTAAAATCAGAACTGATTTTATTATTTGCTAGATAAATCTATGTATCTACCTATTATGCTAGTCTCCGACTACGCAAGCCATTCGAGTACAAAAAGTCACAAATTGTGCATATCCCCCACCCAGGACATCGCCTTCCTCCGTGCACGTTGCAAGACGCGCGCGCACACTCGTCCTCTTAACGAGCAGCCCCAAAACAAACCTCGGACATGTTGCTAGGCAAGGAGAGGGGAGGAGGGAGGGGCATAGGTAGATACATAGATTTATCTAGCAAATAATAAAATCAGTTCTGATTTTAATGATTTACTACAATAAATCAATGTATCTACCTATTATGCTAGACCAACACCCACTCAAAAACGGGTGGCATGTCCCAAAGAGGAAGGTTAATGAGGTCCCAGGGAAGACGTTGCCGCTCTCAACGTCACAGTAGAGAAGGATCCTTCATCAGACAAAACATCTCTTAGATAAAAGGAGATGAAGGAATTGGGTGAACGCCAGTAGGTAGCCTTCATAATGTCAACAAGTGACACACCCTGAAAAAGAGCCCAGGAAGTACTAATGCCCCTAGTGTCATGAGCACGGGGCTTAGCTCCCGAAATTAAAGCCTCAGGGCCGGCGGCCTGAATAGCTCCAACCATTAAAATCAGAAATGATTTTATTATTTGCTAGATAAATCTATGTATCTACCTATTATGCTAGTCTCCGACTACGCAAGCCATTCGAGTACAAAAAGTCACAAATTGTGCATATCCCCCCACCCAGGACATCGCCTTCCTCCGTGCACGTTGCAAGACGCGCGCGCACACTCGTCCTCTTAACGAGCAGCCCCAAAACAAACCTCGGACATGTTGCTAGGCAAGGAGAGGGGAGGAGGGAGGGGCATAGGTAGATACATAGATTTATCTAGCAAATAATAAAATCAGTTCTGATTTTAATGATTTACTACAATAAATCAATGTATCTACCTATTATGCTAGACCAACACCCCCTCAAAAACGGGTGGCATGTCCCAAAGAGGAAGGTTAATGAGGTCCCAGGGAAGACGTTGCCGCTCTCAACGTCACAGTAGAGAAGGATCCTTCATCAGACAAAACATCTCTTAGATAAAAGGAGATGAAGGAATTGGGGGAACGCCAGTAGGCAGCCTTCATAATGTCAACAAGTGACACACCCTGAAAAAGAGCCCAGGAAGTACTAATGCCCCTAGTGTCATGAGCACGGGGCTTAGCTCCCGAAATTAAAGCCTCAGGGCCGGCGGCCTGAATAGCTTCAACAAGCCATCTCGAGATGGACTCACGAGAGGCAGGGGAGAAGGGCTCACGGGTAATGACGAAGAGTTGATCATCCTTGCGGCAAGACTTGGTCCTATCCACGTACCATTTCAAGGCCCTCACAGGGCACCAGACCTTATCCTCGGGAACTGAGGAAAGATGTGACAAGGGGCGAAGAAAAATCTCAACCGGACCCGAAGAAGCCGACTGGTTCTTCGCAACAAACGAGGATTTAGGAATGAGTCGCACGCCTCCAGACTCCCAACGGATGTGTCCCGGGGTAAGGCAAAGGGCATGAAGAACACTTCTCCTTTGCCCAGAGGCTATGGCGACCAGAAAAAGCGTCTTTACTGTCAAGTGATGTAACGACGCTTTACCCAAAGGTTCAAAGGGTGGCTTAGCCAAACAATCCAAGACCTTGGGTAGACTCCAAGACGGAGTTAACTTGGGCGTTGAGGGACGCTTCAAGAAGAAGGACCGCGTCAACTTAGCCAAGAGAGGGGAGTTAGAAACCCCCGAACCATCAGCAAAGCCAACATGAATAGCGGCAATTGCTGAACGATAACCACGGATAGTCGAAATCGATCTACCCTTATCAAAGAGGGAGATCAGGAAATCCGCTATAAGGCCAACCGGGGCTCGACGTGGTGAGACACCATGGTCTTCACACCAACTAAAGAAGGCCCCTAACCGAGAGTTGTAGAGATCCCTCGTGGAGTCTCTACGACTCTGCACAACAAACTCGGCTGCCCTCTCAGAGAGTCCCGAGTTTCTTGCATCCTCCCCGACAACGGCCAGGCAGTCAAATGGAGAGCTGCCGGATGATGGTGGAGGATCCCCGAGAGGGGCTGCATTACCAAGTCCGATCTCAGCGGAAGAGGAAATGGTTGGCCGTCCAGGAGATTCAGAAGGTCTGGAAACCAAAACCTCCTGGGCCAGTGAGGAGCTATGAGTAAGACCCAAGCTTGATCCTCTCTGATCTTCCTGAGGACACGAGGAATCAGCTGAAAGGGAGGGAAGGCATACCCCCGCAGAGCCTGCCAGTTGAGGGAGAAGGCGTCTAGCGCCCACGCTTCCTGATCCTGGACCCGAGAGCAATATCTCGGCAGCTGATGATTGAAGGTCGACGCAAAAAGGTCGATCTCCAAGGGACCCCAGACCCTGAGAAGGAGGTGGAAAATCTCCGGATGGAGACTCCACTCCGAGGGGAGACACCTGCCTCGAGACAGGAAATCTGCGACTAGATTGTCCTGGCCAGGAATAAACGAGGCGACAGGAACAATGGTCATGGAATGACACCATCTCCACAGATGAGCCGCCATGGCATTCAGCGTGGAGGACCGGGTGCCGCCCTGACGGTTGATATAGGCAGCCACCGTGACATTGTCCGTAAGAACGAGCACTGTGTGCCCAACAAGGTGCCACCTGAAATGATGAAGCGACAGAAGAACTGCCATCATTTCGAGGACATTGATATGGGGGATGGTGCTCAAGTGAGACCAGTCCCCCGACACCATCCTGCCTGCACAATGACCGCCCCAACCCAACAGGGAGGCGTCTGTCGATAGAGAAATCGACGGCAGCCGAGTGCGGAACGGCTTGCCTTGCGCAAGAAAGGAACCGTGCGTCCAAGGGACAAGCATGAGTTTGATGTCTCTCGGAAGCGGAATCCAAGCCGCTAGAGAGTCCTTGCCCGGACGAAAATACCTGAGGAGATGCCTCTGAAAAGGTCTCATCAGAAGCCTGCAGTCTGGGAGAATATCGACCAGACTGGCCAGATAGCCCAAAAACTGAAGCCAGCGCCTGGCTCTGACTCTGCGGGCTACTCGTAACTCCCGGGCCGATGAGATGATCGTTTGGATTCTGTCCCGACTGGGACGAGCCAACTGATTCGGGATGTCTATCTCGGCACCCAGGAAAACCGGGACACGAGAGGGAGACAACTCCGATTTTTCCCAATTGATCAGGAACCCTAGATCTTGGGTCAAACGCACCAAGAGCTGGACCTGATCGGCTAACAGCGCCTCCGAGTTTGCAACTAGTAACCAATCGTCTAGGTAGACAAAAAGGCGGAGACAGCGACTTCTCAGAAACGCGGCCAAAACAGCCACCACTTGTGTAAATACACGAGGGGCTGGGCGCAAGCCGAACGGAAGGGCGCGAAACCGAAAGGTTTCGCCCCGAAAGGTGAAGCCTAGGAAGTCTCTCGACGCCAGGTGAATGGGAATATGAAAGTATGCGTCTTTGAGATCTAGGGAGACAGCCAGATTGTCTCGCCTGATTAGAGGCAGAATAGACGCCAGTGTCTCCATCCTGAAGTGAACAGCAGGAATAAACTGGTTGATTCTCTTCATATTCAGAATCATACGAAGTTTCCCCGAGCGCTTGGGGATAACGAAAATTGGGGAGAGACACAGATGATGGTGGTCTCTTACCCTCTCTATCGCCCCTTTCTCCAGCAGAGATGAAATTTCTGCGGCGGCGTGACGCCGTGCAGGGGCGGACATGGGCGGCGGACGGACACGAATAGCGCCATTTGGAATGGGCTCTAGCAGATCTACGAAGAAGCCGTCTCGCACTACGGAGAGCACGAAGGCGTCTTCGGTGATAGCCTCCCAAGCTGGGAGGAAGAACTGAATCCGTCCGCCGACCTCCACCACAGGACCTAGCGCTCGGGGCAAGACCTCAAAAGCCAGCCTTCTCCGAAGAGGAAGGCTTGGCCGAGACAATCTTGCGTACACCCCTGCCTCTGAAAGAACCCCGACCGCGTTGGCTGCCCCTAGAGGCAACCCTGGCGGAGGGAGCAGGGGCGGGAATAGTAACAGTCACACGACGCTGATTGGGCTTGCCAATCTGGGTCGAGACCTTGGACTTAGAGACAGGCTTCCGAAAATGCTTGGCCATATCTTCAGCCTGTTTACGACCGTCTATTTCCCTTTGGAAGACTTGGGCAAAATGCCCTCCAAACAAGAAGGGGCCAGTAGAAGGCACGTCTTGCAAGAGAGACGGAATGTCCCGATCAAGAACGCCTAGGGCCGAGAGCGCCAGCTTACGGCGCTGGTCTGTAACAGCCATGGCCGCCGCCGATAACTGAGACCACTGAAGGCCCGCTAGGGTGAGAAGCAAATCATCTAAGACTGCCGAATCACCCTCCGAGACACCGAGTTCCCCCGACCTGGCTCGAAGATTAATCAACGAGCCTAAGTAGGCCGAAAGCCGCATGCCAACCCTAATCTTATTAGAAAGGGAGGCTAAAGGCTTGTCCTGAGACTGGTAGGGCTTGGCCTTCAGCGATACATTAAGACGCTGGGCCACACCACGAAACTCCGGGGAAAAGGACTTAGCCGAGAAGAAGCCCTGGGCATCTTCAGGCTTGAAAGAGAAGGCTTGACCGACTCCGAACTTAGGCAAAGCCGACACATCCCGGGATGCAACTCTATCAAACTCCCCTTTGAAGTCCTCCGTAACGGGGATGCCAGGGGGAGGACCCTGTTGTCTGAACAGCAACGAGGCCGGATTTCGGTCAGGCTGAGCCTGACAAAAAGACTCCGGCAAATACTTTTCCAGCAGGGCTTTAGCATCACAGGCTAACACCTGCAAGGCCTGCGGCTCCACCGCGGCCTGGGAAGTAGACGAAGTCGCAGCCGAAGCTTGCGACACAGAGTCACTATCGGGCTCAGTCTGAAAAGAAGACTGGTATGCCCACGGGTCCAACAGAGACTCCTCCCCAGGCGGGGCACCAAGTGCCGCCAGCGGAGGGGAAGGAGGAGCCACAACAGAAACCGAAGCCGGTATGTGACCAGGGTCGGGGTTAGGAACGGAAACCGAATCATCCACCGACAGAGGGCCAGACTCAGACGCCAAGCTAGGTGTGGGAGTGAGACTCCAGCCCTGCTGCTCAGCAAAGGCCCTCATCAGGCTCAAAAGCTCTGCCTGAGAAGACGAGTCCGTCGAAGATTTATCCTTCTTAGACTTCTTCTTTTTGGCCTTAGGCTTCTTGCTGGGAATAACATCGCCAGCAGTCGAGCCTCGCTTCCTAGCACGGGAGGAAACAGGCTGATGCGAAACATCAGAGCCTCCCGGCTGAACAGAAGCAGACACACCGCATGAAGGGGGTGCTGCCTCGGTCACACTCACACCATGCACAAGAGTGGCGGGTGAGATAGACGGATCACCAACGGGAGCGGGCAAACGTAGGGCGGCAGCGCCCATATGCCCGCAAGCCCCGGACCCGGTCACACCAGGTGGCCGAGAGGACTTAGGGAGTGGTGAGGCAGAAGAGGTCAGGTTATGACCGAGGCCCAGCGGCTGTCGGGAGACAGCACTTGGGACCACCCGCCCCGCCAGCCGTGCCCTACAAGAGGAGGGAGACTGGGGCGGTATGCTGCTGGGCAGCCCCGTTGAGGTGTGACCGCGCAGCTCTCCCCCCGCCGAAACGGGAAGAGTCAGCTGGGCAGACCCAGCAGGTTTCCACTTCACCGTCGCTATGGCAGTAGACATAGAGGTCGTGAGAGCAGAAGACTGTCCGCAGACAGTGCCGGTACACGCCTGAGTGGAGCTCCCTATGGCAGTAGACATAGAGGAGGCAGCACAGACGGGAGGTCGAGTGACCGTACCAGCAAGCGCCCAACTCGCAATCCCTAAACCAGTAGGAGAAGTGGAATTGAGAAGGGCGCTATCCTTACCTGTAGCTGTCCGCGGGACAGAACTGATCTGCCCGGCACAAACGTACCAGGCAGGGCAGACAACTTACCCGAGCGGGCGCTCGGGGAACCTTTCTTATCGGAAACTGACAAAAACGACCCCCCCGAAGGGATGGACGAACCAGGGAAGTCCGCCGAAACAACCGCTGTTGAATCGGAAGAAAGGAGAGGAGAGGAGCCCACGGGCCGCCAGGGCCTTGACAACTCATCCTCGGAAGACATAATAAACTGTAAGGAAAACAAAACACAATACTGAGAACTCCAAACCGCAGTCAAACTCAACAAAGGGATATGCACTAAACAAACAATACACCCAAAATGCCAAAAGGCACGCGGGCGAAGCCGCCCAAACAAAACACCGAAGTGAGTATGTGGGGCAAAGCTCCGTAAAGAGGAAAAATGCTTGAAGAAATTAATCTAAAATTTCCTCAAAACGAAATAAAACGTGACTAAAGGAGCCGTCCTAATGTTACTTAAAAACAAAAGGAACGGGAATAGGAACACAAAGCGATCCAAACGCGCCAAAAAAGAGTAAAAACTCGGATAATTTTTAAGCGCAAAAGACTTAGCTGCAGACTCGAAGGCTGCGAGTAAGAAAGAGGACGAGTGTGCGCGCGCGTCTTGCAACGTGCACGGAGGAAGGCGATGTCCTGGGTGGGGGGATATGCACAATTTGTGACTTTTTGTACTCGAATGGCTTGCGTAGTCGGAGACTAGCATAATAGGTAGATACATTGATTTATTGTAGCAAATAACATCGCCAGCAGTCGAGCCTCGCTTCCTAGCACGGGAGGAAACAGGCTGATGCGAAACATCAGAGCCTCCCGGCTGAACAGAAGCAGACACACCGCATGAAGGGGGTGCTGCCTCGGTCACACTCACACCATGCACAAGAGTGGCAGGTGAGATAGACGGATCACCAACGGGAGCGGGCAAACCTAGGGCGGCAGCGCCCATATGCCCGCAAGCCCCGGACCCGGTCACCCCAGGTGGCCGAGAGGACTTAGGGAGTGGTGAGGCAGAAGAGGTCAGGTTATGACCGAGGCCCAGCGGCTGTCGGGAGACAGCACTTGGGACCACCCGCCCCGCCAGCCGTGCCCTACAAGAGGAGGAAGACTGGGGCGGTATGCTGCTAGGCAGCCCCGTTGAGGTGTGACCGCGCAGCTCTCCCCCCTCCGAAACGGGAAGAGTCAGCTGGGCAGACCCAGCGGGTTTCCGCTTCACCGTCGCTATGGCAGTAGACATAGAGGTTGTGAGAGCAGAAGACTGTCCGCAGACAGTGCCGGTACACGCCTGAGTGGAGCTCCCTATGGCAGTAGACATAGAGGAGGCAGCACAGACGGGAGGTCGAGTGACCGTACCAGCAAGCGCCCAACTCGCAATCCCTAAACCAGTAGGAGAAGTGGAATTGAGAAGGGCGCTATCCTTACCTGTAGCTGTCCGCGCTGATCTGCCCGGCACAAACGTACCAGGCAGGGCAGACAACTTACCCGAGCGGGCGCTCGGGGAACCTTTCTTATCGGAAACTGACAAAAACGACCCCCCCGAAGGGATGGACGAACCAGGGAAGTCCGCCGAAACAACCGCTGTTGAATCGGAAGAAAGGAGAGGAGAGGAGCCCACAGGCCGCCAGGGCCTTGACACCTCATCCTCGGAAGACATAATAAACTGTAAGGAAAACAAAACACAATACTGAGAACTCCAAACTGCAGTCAAACTCAAAAAGGGATATGCACTAAACAAACAACACACCCAAAATGCCAAAAGGCATGCGGGCGAAGCCGCCCAAACAAAACACCGAAGTGAGTATGTGGGGCAAAGCTCCGTAAAGAGGAAAAATGCTTGAAGAAATTAATCTAAAATTTCCTCAAAACGAAATAAAACGTGACTAAAGGAGCCGTCCTAATGTTACTTAAAAACAAAAGGAACGGGAATAGGAACACAAAGCGATCCAAACGCGCCAAAAAAGAGTAAAAACTCGGATAATTTTTAAGCGCAAAAGACTTAGCTGCAGACTCGTAGGCTGCGAGTAAGAAAGAGGACGAGTGTGCGCGCGCGTCTTGCAACGTGCACGGAGGAAGGCGATGTCCTGGGTGGGGGGGATATGCAGAATTTGTGACTTTTTTTACTCGAATGGCTTGCGTAGTCGGAGACTAGCATAATAGGTAGATACATTGATTTATTGTAGTAAATAATGAATTTCAAAATTCTGTGTAGAAGTTTGGAAGTCTCCACCCAGCCCTATCAGATAAAACAATCGGAATCAAAATCCGATGTGAAATAGAGGAGAAGTAGCATTTTTCGTCAATTTTGAATAAATTTGCATAAATTTGCATAATTAATGAATTTCAAAATTCTGTGTAGAAGTTTGGAAGCCCCCACGCAGCCCTATCAGATAAAACAATCGGAATCAAAATCCGATGTAAAATAGAGGAGAAGTAGCATTTTTCGTCACTTTTGAATAAATTTGCATGAATTTCCATAATTAATTTCACGATTCCGTGTAGAAGTTTGGAAGCCCTCACCAAGCCCTATCAGATAAAACAATCAGAATCAAAATCGGCCAAGAAATGACGGAGAAGTAGCATTTTCTAACATTTGAGCACACACGGACAGACGGACGCATGGACGGACGCACAGACGGACGGACACACACACACACGCACCCACACACGAACGGAGCCTGTTTCATAGTCCCCTCGCGAACTTCGTTCGGCGGGGACATTAAAAACATTTGTGTTGTATACTTCATCCATTTAATATTTTTTTGGGGTTGTATATTATCCCTAAGTTAAGCGCCAAATCAATTTTCGATTCGATAAATGTATTTTGCGTCTTATTTCTAATTTATTTGATATTTCGCTTGGTCTGTAGATTCTTTGTAATTTGTGCGCCGAACTAATTTTCTATTCGATATGAACATTTTGCGTTGTATACTTCATCCATTCCATATTTTATGTGGGTTTTATATTTTCCATTAGTTACGCACCAAATCAATTTCCGATCGATAAAAAAAAAACATTTTGCGTTGTATACTTCATTCATTTCATATTTTATTTGGGTTGTATATTATTCCTAAGTTAAGCGCCAAATCAATTTTTGATTTGATAAATATATTTTGCGTCTTAGTTCTAATTTATTTATTGTTTCGCTTGGTCTGTAGATTCTTTATAATTTATGCGCCGAACCAATTTTCAATTCAATAAAAACATTTTGCGTTGTATACTTCATTCATTTCATATTTTATTTGGGTTGTATATTATTCCTAAGTTAAGCGCCAAATCAATTTTCGATTCGATAAATATATTTTGCGTCTTAGTTCTAATTTATTTGTTGTTTTGCTTGGTCTGTAGATTCTTTGTAATTTGTGATTTCATTGTTCTTAACAATAATTCATATTATATTCTGAAATTTTAGCTATATGTAATGTTTTGGGGAATTGACCTTAGATAGGTCAAATGGCCTATGTCAATCCCTCTACATTTTGATTTGTTTTGCTGCTTTTTATCTATTTTCTAGTTTGTATGTACATGTATATACTTGTTCCTGTTGTTTTGATTTCAATCAAATTGTGGAAAATAAATGAACTGAACTGAACTGTAATTACTTTACTTGTCAACGTATTAATGTACCAGGTGCATAACAAATCATAATCTGAATATTTTGCCATGCAAAAGAATGATCCTGGTGTATAGATTATCAATAAAGTAAATATCTGATATTATTCAAGACTGGATAGCTACTATCAACAAAAAACCTATTTCTTCACATAATACTTAATAACAAATTTGTAAAATTTTAACATCCATATAACTCCTTTATGGGTGAATGTAATTATAGGAAGAAAAAAAATTATGAAAAGTATCACAGAATTCAATTGTTACAAAATTTATGTCCTATTGAATGTTCAGTAGTGTATGTACTCATATATTTTCTAACCTTCAAAATTTCTAATCCATTCACTTGATCTGTTCATTCAGATGAATGGTTCCATGTCTTCTAAATTTTAGGTTTGAATGCCTACAAGTAAGACCCCTTTTTGTGCGAGGTTACACACGTGACCGACCTAATTTTGACCTCTGAAAGAAAATGATGTACTCTCATTTAAAATAGTTACCCTCCGTCTGTTAGGGGTGAGATTGTTATTTAAAAATTCAAAATGAGAGACTTCTGCTACGAGATATATACTGACAAATTAGGTATAAATCAACTATTTTTCATGATTTGGGTCTCACACAATACTCAGAATGGCCCAATATATACTGCAACTATCTGATCCCAGCTAAAGTAGAGCTTTAAACTTGTAACAATCACCAGGTACATGTATACTAAAATCTTTCATGGGATAAAATACCTTGGACTTGCCCTAATTCATATAGTCGTTTACTTAATGTACTCTGAATGTTACCATGAAAATGCATTTGTAACATTTCATCCCCTGAGATATGAAGTTATTGTTATCAATAATGCTGATATTGCATTTCAATACATATAATCTGAGAATTACGTAAGTCAACTTCCTCAGAATCTATTTTTATTTCATTTAACGGCATGTTAAGGTGTTACATCCAAAACAATCTCAATTTATAAAATCAGGAAAAAAAATTTATCTTCATGAAATTTGTCAATGGCTTCACTGAGTTTATATAATAAACTTTTTAAAAAAAGAACTGAAAAAAAAAAAAAGAACTGAAAAAAAAAGAACTGAAAAAAAAAAAACTGAAAAAAAAAACTAAAAAAAAAAAAGAACTGAAAAAAAAAAAAAAAGAACTGAAAAAAAAAAAAAGAACTCTTATATTGACCTCAGGACTCAAATTTGAAATAGATAATTCAAAATGAAAATTCACTTTCTCTACAGTTTGATGCCCTCTACCAATTAAACTGAAGAAATTTAAACTCGGCCACTACTTTCTTTCTTGTAATTTGAACCTTGGGCAACATTTCTGTCAAGGTTTCAAAGTGAAAACATAATTCTAAAATTTTGTAAATTTCTCTGCCTAGTTATACCATTGATCTGAAACAGAGCCATATATCTAATTTTCAACAGAAACCAAAAAGTGGCTCTAGTCCCTCCACATCAGGAGCCTGAATATTACCACCAGAATAATGGCTTTGTCCCTGCATATATATCGAGAGCCTGAAGATCACAGCTACCTGTAAATAGCATCTATGCACATGAACTTTGGACCCAAAAATACCCACATGTGTCTCTGTCTGTTACTTTGGAGGGAAACACAAATATTCAGAGATTGGTGAGACAATATATCTTACTATCTCTACTAAGCTCGGCCACTACTTTCTTTCTTGTAATATGAACCCTAGGCAACATTTCTGTCAAGGTTTTGAAGTGAAAAACATTATTTAAAAATTTGTTGATAGTTATATCATAGATCTGAAACAGAGCTGTATCTAATTTTCAACAGAGACCAATAAGTGGCTCTCATCCCTCCACATCAAGAGCCTGAATATTACCCCCAGAATAATGACTTTGTCCCTGCATATATCAAGAGCTTGAAGATCACAACTACCGGTACATAGCATCAATTTGAACCCGAGGCAACCTTTCTGTCAAGGTTTCAAAGCGAAAACATAATTCTAAAATTTGGTAAATTTCTCCACCTAGCTATACCATTGATCTGAAACAGCCGTATATCCAATTTTCAACAGTTCAAAGTGGCTCTAGTCCCTCCACATCAAGAGCATGAATATTACCCCCAGAATAATGGCTTTGTCCATGCATATACACACAGCATGAATATAACAACTACTGTACATAGCATCAAAGGCACATGCATGAACTTTGGACCCAATCAACCCACATATGTTTCAACCCATATGTTTCTGGTCAGGTCAATTACATTTTGGAGCGGGAAAATCAAATGCAGACGTTGGTGGGAAAATCAAATGCAGACGTTGGTGGGAAAATCAAATGCAGACGTCGGTAAGAAAATATATCTTATTATTTCAATTAAGCTTATTATGAGCTTTATCAAGACAAATATCAACAAAAATCAGAACAAGGATTACTAGGCAAGCTTGCCTAGTAACTTATCAGAAAGGCTACCTGTTAGGCTTAACAGTGCTTTGTGCTGGCTTTCATGTAACAACAGAGATATACACATGGGTAGATCCACGCACTGTATCCTGTGTTAGTAGGGTGGCTGCCGCCGCGAGTTCAATGTCAGTTGCTAATTATCACATGTATGTTCATTGTGGCATGTGTGTGTTTAGAGAGAGCCATGTTCAAATAATTTTCAACAGATTTTTTCATTAAAATGTACATGAAAAGCATTTGTTGTTTGTCTGTCTTTTATTTCTCTTAACATTTGCATTAAAAAAAATGTGGCTTTCTAATAAAAATCCAGTAAAATCTGGTCCAAGAGCTCGCAGGTTAAGTAGTGAATCATACGCAAGAAACTACTTCCGTCACAGGTCAGCTGAACCTATGTTTACATTTTCACTTTCGGAGACTTTTTAACTTTACTCCATCTTTGTTCCTGGCATTTATAAAAGACATGTCTATGTTTGTTATTTTCATAACAGGATCACGGATCATCCCGGTTCCCGGCATTTATAAAAGGTGTGTCTATGTTTTTTATTTTCATAACAGGATCGCAGATCATCCTGGTTCCCGGCATTTATAAAAGGCATGTCTACATGTAAGTTTTTTATTTTCATTACAGGATCACGGATCATCCTGATCCCTAGCATTTATAAAAGGCATGTCTATTTTTATTTTCATAACAGGATCGCGGATCATTGCCCGGCATTTATAAATGGCATGCTTATGTTTTTTTAATTTTCATAACAGGATCACAGATCATCCCGGTTCCCTGCATTAACAAAAGGCGTGTCTTATTTTCATAACAGGATCATGGATCATCCCAGTTCCCGGCATTTATAAAAGGCATGTCTACGTTTTTTTTCATTAAAGGATCGTGGATCATTCCAGTTCCCAGCATTTATAAAAGGCATGTCAATTTTTTAAATTTTCATTACAGGATCATGGATCATCCTGGTTCACGGCATTTATAAAAGGCATGTCTGTTTTTTATTTTCATTACAGGATCGTGGATCATCCCAGTTCCCGGCATTTATAGTGCTGTAACTCAACCCCCATGTTCATGTTCGGTTTGGTAAGTTTGTACATGCACAAATGAAAAAAGAAAAATGCGAGGCGCATTTACCAAACGATAATCATATTTACATTAGGCTGCCTTTATTATGAATGCAAACAACAGAGAGGTGAAATGATTTACATGACAAATTCACTTTTTTCCTACTGATGAAAATAATCTCAGCAGGTCGTGTTTGGGAAATATGAACCATAAACGAAACAGAGGTGAAACGATTTACTTGATGAATTCATTCTCTTCCTAACAATGAAAATAATTTCGTCTGGTCGTCTTCAAGAATTATGAAATGCAAATGAAATCTACTATATCGTCAACAGCAGCTAACAACCAGTAACCATTTAGAACCAGTTACATAATCAATTACAGTTAAAAGTACAGACTTTCTGCGGTCATCTTTCGGCAGTCATCTCACCTTAGCTACATGGATGAAACGATGTATGTGGGGAAATTAAAAACCACTGCCAGGATTCCTGACTGATCTCAGTTCAGTTAACAACATTAAAGCTCATAGACAGTCTCGGTAACAAAAATCATACTGGCAAGAAACTTTATCTAACATAGTCACATACTATTCTCCTTTTATCATAAGACACATGTACGAGATTATTTAACATTCCATTCACGATTTCGAACAAATTTTAGTGTTAATATCTGTAAGAAAGGCTTGGTAACGGCTTTTCACTGCTTCACGCTAAGACCATATTCACCCGAAGGTTCCCCGCACAATAAACCCAGCGCTTCGCACTATGTGTAGCGTATTCTATACACACAGCAATCCTCATGTGAGTAGTGTGTGTGTCGCCATTGTTTGAATTTACATCCCCTCTTTTTTGGGCCAGGGATTTTTATTACTTTTCACCTCTCATTCCATAAATATTTCACTTGAGGAAGAAAAAACTTCACAGCATCTTAGTTATGTTAGTACCCTGCTATTTTTAAAGTAAAATCAAAGAAATTTTTGAGGGCTTCCCAAAACTATCTGTTACCTTTAAGCATCTTCCTTGTGATCATACTCCACACGTTTCATTCTCGGCATAGACACACACACACAAAGTCTTTTTACATATCCATTGTGATTGTGCTGTTGAGAATGATACAGGTTTGCAACAATGAGGAAGAGGAGGTATAGATACAGTGGAACCTCGTTATAACAAACTCCTTGGGACCAAGGAAATGACCTCTTTATATCGAAACCTTGTTATATCAGGGCTAAAAAACAATAGAATACAAAGAAGTGGGACTGGGAAAATTACCTTGTTATAAAGAGAGGTTGTTATAACAGTGTTCTTTATAACGAGGTTCCCCTGTATCAGAATCCTCTACTTGCTTACGACCAACATGAACTTTTAGCTCTTGGTTTTTTGAAAGGGTACTATAAAGTTGTCCTCGCGATGGGCCAAGTACTTCTATGACATTTTCATTGGAAGTAAAATGCTGACTAAATCGGTTGGCCATCCTCTATCTCACTCTGTTGTGATTGTAAACAGATTGGAGACTTATGATGAAATAGAGAATTCACTATTCAGAATAAGCCTCTTCATTTTTGCACTGCATTAGTTCCTCTTCATACGTAATTTTTCTAAATCAATTACTCAAACAACTCAAAGGCAATAAGATATAAAATTGTTTTTTTTCATATCTACAAACTCCTTTCATTGGCATTACCACATTCTGCTCAACCTTTTTGTGAGCTTATTCTCTGCAGTCATCTCACCTTAGCTACATGGATATCTTGATTATATACTTGTTAATACTGGACCTTACAATTCTTGTTTTAAAAGGAGCATCCTCATATCCAACTAAGGATGTGAATTATTTTTCACTCCTCATTTACTTCATATTTCATTTAAAGAGGAAAAACTCACAGCAGCATATATTATTAGTATCTTGCTATTTATCAACTAAAATTAAGGAAATATGTCAAAAAGTCGGTCAACGCACATGCATGAAATTTGCATGCATGGGGTTTAATATGAAAATGATTTTACTCTTTGTGCTCTCAGATCAAACATTTGAATGTATATTCACATATTTGTTAGGGATGATATTATGACTTCTAATACACAGACTAATTTCATGGTGATTGGTACTCTTTAACATAGAATAAATTTTTCTTGAAGACTTTCTTTGTGACGTAACCTTTGTGATGTAACCGTAATACAAGAATTGTTATCTGCAATATCAATACTAAGTGGTAAATTGTTGAAACTATGTGGTACTTTCAGGTTGCATGGATGCTTGAAGAACGGAATTCAATAAACAACCTCACCCAAGATTTCGGACTTCACCAATATTGGAGCAATTCATAGGTAAAAAGAAATAATAATCATTCCTCAATACAATAAAGCTTTTCCCTGTGATTTCACAGAAGATTCTGTGTAACATGTGAGAATGACATCATGAAAATTAAGAAATTGAACCTCAGTTTCTACTATATATCTTGTAGTGGAAGTTTATACTTTGGGGTATTTGCACAATACTATTTAACAGACAGAGTGTAATTTCTGTTATAGATCAAAAGAAGGTTGGTCACTATAGTGACTTTTAACAAAAAGAGGTCTATCTGTTAGCAATGACACATCATTTTTTTTTAGTAAATAACTAAAAGCAATAGTTCCTACCTGGATTTCAAACGATAGGGTTGCCATTACAGAAAGTGATTTTTTTTTTGTTATTTTCAAGATTGTTTCTCAGACATAATCTGTCCCCGGAGACTAACAAACAACTGGTGCTCTCAATGCAAGATGTCAACTTTCCCCAAGTCAAACAAAACTTTAATTTGTTTTTAAGTCAGAAAACTACTCTTTACCTCACCTGAGCTGCAAGAAAGAGCTGAACAAAAATGGAAGCAGCCTTTTCACTGAGGAATACCTTCATAGCAACTGCGGTTAAAAACTATACTTTGAAAGTTTTTTCTTAGATGACAAACTTTAATCAATTACCCCCAAAACTAAGAAACATACAGAAAACAGATTGTCAGCTTAAAACCTGAGAAGTGTAACAAATTTCATCTCATACTGGATTACTTGATTCTTGACTGCATGAAAAATCTGAAAGTTAACTTAATGTCTACAATATTTTCACATCACTTCTTATCAGGTATAGATTAGCAGTATGCTAAACTGACATACAGTGATTGGATTTGGTCTTGGAAAGAAGAACAGAGCTGTACATAGTAAGAGAAGATCTGAAGCTACATTTCAATCGAGTACCTGAAGGATCCAGCAACATTTGGATACAGCACATTCCAACTTTAACTATCACCGCATATTATCAATTAGCATTCAGCAGACTAGATTTACAGAATTTTTTCTTTTTTGTTGCTCTTTATGTTGTATTCATTCTCTCTTTTTCCTATTTGAATATATTTAATAGTGAATAATAATGTTCAAGTTGGATGAGGTTCTGTTCAAATTTACAGTAAGAGCTCTCATAATTTTCCTTACATTGGCTACCTGTTATGTATCTACACAACAAAGTGTCCTAGAGGGAGGAAGGACAGAACTTGATTTTCCATATCCATGTAACAGTACTGAAGTCACATTGCAACATGGCAATGGGTCTCCATTTTACAATTCTGCACATGCAGATACTCTCTCATCTTCAAATAAACTTGTTACAAATAATTTTCAGACAAAAAGTAATAATTGCAACCTTCACCTAGTAATTGATCCTGTTTCAAGAAATGATGAAGGTACATACATTCTTATGGTAAATGCACATATTCATACAAGAATTGGGTTGCATGTTGATTATCAACCAGGCAAGGCATCATGCGAATTAAGTAGCATTTATAGTGAAGAGGAATGGGTTCAACTAGACTGCAAGACCAGAGCAGGGAGCCTACAAGGGCAGATTGTATGTTATCAAAATGGTATCCGGCTACCCACACTGACTCAATCTTACATATTTGATGGTTTTGTCCACCAGAGTTTTCTGGCTATAGGTATATTATCAGATTATGTATACTGTTGTTCTTCTATCTCAGAACAAACTATTGATATGTGTAAATGTGAAGACTGGGGATGGAATCTTATTCATGATAGTCCTTTAACAGGCATAAACCCTTGTCCTACTGCCTCCACAACACAGAGTTCAACATCATTCCAAGGCCCTAATTTGGATATCAAAACTTCTATTCCAATTTCTACTCTACCAACAACATTAACACAACCAGTTCTCCCTCAAAAGACACATTACAAATGGCTTTTCATTGTTGCATGTGTCATCGTTGGAATATCATGGATGACAATGGTGATTGTGGGTGTAAAATATAAACACAAGATACAAAAAGTCAAAAATCCCGCAGAAATTCAACATGTCCAGCCAGAAACAATTTCGCTAAATAAAGATGCAGGGCAACTGCAGGCAAATGGGGTAACAATATGAATTTAGAGAGTCGTTTCTATCTTCTGGAAAAAAAAACAACAACAAAAAAACAAACATACTTACACGTATATATATGGGTAATTCCAGCGTGACAGACGGGACATCCAACCCTCACATTTTTATGTTTTTACTTGATATTTCATATTTCATTTAAAAGTGATTCTTAATTTCATGTAGAGATGTGATCTATAGGGTTTGGTCAACAAAATGGGGGGAAATTTTTTTTTCAAGCCCCTCCCACAAATTGTGGGTGGGGCTTCAAGTTCAGCGTGACAGACGGGACATGAATTTACCAAGCCATTTCTGCTTCGATACTTTTCGACTAAGCTCTCCTCACTGGAAAATCTTGAAACAAAATATGTGTATTCATGTTATCACTTGTTGGTACCTTTTTGAAATCTGCTAGTATACATTTGAAATTTCATCTTACTTTTGGAGGAAAATGCCAAAAAGTGAGCGTGACAGACGGGACAAAAAAAACGTGACAGACGGGACACATTGAGATTGTACACAAAATAGAATTTTTAAAGACAATCAAATTTCCAGCATTAAATACCTTATTCTCATGTTCTAAAGGGGTTAAAAGGTCATCTTTAATATCATGAAACATAATAGCAAAAGGATTTTAATTTTCATCTGTCGGAAAATTTTCATGTAGTCCCATCCATACATATTTTTGCTGTAGATGCCAAACGTGACAGACGGGACATTAGTTTATGATTGATAATTATCTTCATAATATCGAATTCTGCTAAGTTAGCAGTAGAAATGAATTTCCCCCCTACCAAAGAGCAAGACTGCAAAATTTTATTAAAAAACAATGGTCTAATTTATTGTAAATGCAAAAAGTACCTTAAAAAACGTGACAGACGGGACAAAAATCCATTTGACCTTTGACCGCCATTAAATCACAAGAATATCAATATTTTTAAAATTTTTGTATATAGATATAAAATTCCCCCTAGTACTAACTAGATTTGGTTGTCTTTATTATTATAACAGATGAAATTTCTAAAAATGACTCAATATGTAATTAACCATATTTTGCCATAAAATTGTGTAATTTCATATTTGGGTTAAAAAATGGCCATTTTGGGTCAAAATATTCAAAAATTAAAAAAACTGAATATTGTTCCATAAAGTTCAAATCATGCATATTCAAGTGACATAAAAGGAAAATGTTCAAAATAAACTTTGTTTTTTCACCAAAAGTGGACATTTTCATGGAATTACCCATATGTAAATTCTTACGAGAAGTGTAGTCAGGAAACAATCAATATCATATGTAAGAGGAAAAGTTTGGTTTTTTTTTAAATGAAAATTCCCACCTAACTTACTGGGAACATGTCTTGCTACAGTCCCTCAATTCATGTTAAAACTTATCTCTGAAGAAGTAATGCTTTGTGGTAGGCTTTTTCGGTTAACTGCTGTTAGTACGGTATTGGGTCATTTTCAAACTGTGATACCGTCATACCAAATTTGTTGTTTTTGTCTCACCTTTTCCACAGTAAAAACGAGACAGGATTATATTTTAAATTGCCAGGGTTCTCCTCTATACAATATTCAACATTCTAAATGATTTCAGGGTAGATCTAACCTCTCGAGAGATGGAAGTCAACCTGTCCGAAACGTCAAGTCTTCTCCACTCTCAGCCTTCTCATCTGGTTTACAGTCCATTTCAGGACTTCACACTTTCAAGAAAGATTACTTCTACATTCTCTTACTTTAAATCTTGCCTTTCCATTTCTTCTCCTTTTAACTTATTCCACTTTCTTCTTCTTACTCAACAGTCCTTTTCAGGACTAACAACATGGTGAACCGTAAGCCTTCTCAACGCTCTCCAGTCTGGTCTTCACAATACACTTCCCAGCCACCAGCAACGACCGTGCAGGCCATTCCAGTCAGGACTTGAGTGTCAAGATGTTCATATTTCAAGGAAATTTTTTTTTTTCTTGTTATGAATCAATATTTCCATTTGACAGACAAAAAAATTATATTTCCTAATTATGTTATTGTCATTCTTTGACAAAGTTTAATGTGTGTGCATAGTACCTACTATGGTAGAAAATAGAGAGAGTGTGTGTGTGTGTGTGTGTTTTGTGGGTGTGGGTGTGTGTGTGTGTGAGGGAGAGAGCGAGAGAGAGGGAGATGGGGGGGGGGGGGTAGAGGAAGGGAGAGAGTAGGGGGGTCAGGATTATGTAAACACACCCATTGTCCATCTGCGCCTGTTTGACATGGCATAATAGAAGAGCTTGCAAGGTATTTGTGTAATTACATATGAATGGTAGATTTCAGCATGGCAGCCACATATCCCAGATACTTAGTAAGCTCATCTATTATGTCAAACAGGTGCAGATTGACAATGGGTGTGTTTACATAATCCTGACAATATCGTTTGACTACTTTTGAGAAAGCAATACAATTTTCACAATTTAATAACTTATTATTGAAATGATCATTTGACACCAAATTGCACCCAAAGAAAGTTACAATACTCAAGATTGTACCATGTAAATTTCAGCTGAATTAAATGAGACACTGGAGATATTATAATAAAGGTTGTAATACCAAAAAATGTTTTTTCTCTACATCCAGAGCATTTTGGGCAGCAAAGCTTGGTTTAGAGGCACTTTGGTGTTTTTTTCAGGGGCGTGTTACACCCCCTTCCCAATGAAAATTTTTGTCAGTTTTTATATTTTGTAATGTACACCCATACATGTACCTTTTCCTTCAGACAAAATTTGGTCCAAAAGGGGAATAATTTGCCCCAATTTTTAGAGGCCTACTGACAACCCATCCCGACGGAAAATTTTGTGAGTTTTTGTGTCTTGCTGATGTGTAGTAAAACAACTTCCTTCTGACAAAGTTTGGTGCATATGTTAGCGTATTTTGGGCGGTGAGTGAAAAGTGGCCAGGTGCCGCCAAAATTTTAACTCCGTGCTAAAACTTCAATGGCAACTGAGCGATGCCCTTAAAAACAGCGGTGCCCGTGCAAAATTAGCTAAAAACTCGCCGCCCGGCTGCCAAGCAGGCTGATTTTCTGGAATGTTACCATAGCATAAATCTCCATGAACATCTCTTTGGTTGATATTTAATTCTACTTCTGCATCAATTGTTTGCAATAGTACTTTTGGCAGTGTGTGTATATATAGATACTATCTAATTTCTAAAATATTATTTCTTAATTCAATGTTCCTTACCAAATTTCCACAAATTCAACACCCACCCATGTAACTCATTTAAAGCTGAATGTAATAATAGAAAGAGACATTTTTAAGAAATGTATTATAGAATAGGAAAGTTAGAAAATATATGTCCTTTCTATTGAAAATTAAATATTGTATGTTCTCATATATTTTTTAACATTCAATATTGCTACTTCATTCACAGTATCTAGTCATTCCGACGAATGCTTCCACATCTTTTGAATTGTACTTTTTTAATAGCAATGAAATGGTATTTCCATCATTTATATAATGCACTTACTTTGTAATAACAATTACAATATCAAAATGATCTACTTGTATATAAAGTATAATGTATATTTCAAAACCACATTAATTCTGAATATTGTTCCATGAATTTTTGTCAATTTTCTGTTAATTCTATTACATATTGTACTATAAATACTCCTTTCTGATATATTTGAATAACAATGGCATATTCTTTTCATCATACATGTATATATTTAGTCTCAGCTTTTCAAAAGCAATATTGTAATATTATACTGCTAAAAAGAAAGGTAAATTACCATTTCATTAAGCCTACAAGGGACGGTTATTTTGGTGCTCTTCCCCTGGGATCTCCGCCATGGAGCCACAAAAATTTCTGCAACTTGGCACACAGATGGAATATCTTATAAAGAATAACTCAGTAAAGTTTCATATCTATATCTCAAACGGTTTTTTAATTATTGCTAAATGATTATTTACATATTCGTGAATTGACAATTCTGCATTGTGTACAATACATATGGAGAAATTACCATTTTGGCCGCGTGCAGCATGGCGATTTTTGATGCTTCCTGGTACCTTTTGGTCAAAATTTTATAAATTTGGTATCAAAAGATGCACAAGACTGTAGGCGATAAAGTCATCAAAGTTTACGGTGCAAAAATAAAGAACATAACACAGCGAATGTCCAGGGGGGTGGAATCAGCCCCCCCCCCCCCACCCTTTTAGGGTTAAGGAAGTGGAGGTTTAAAATCAATTGTGCTACCTTTAGTTTAAATTTTCTACCATATCGAAGGATATGTTCCAACTGATTTTCATGCTGCTTTTTTTCCAGTTTTTGTTTCATTTGTATTTCTTTTTTTTTGTTACTTGTTACGTGCCTTTTTTTATCAAATTGTTTTCTATCATTGCTCTGCATGTAACTATATATATTAATATATTATTGTTTTTCTTTGTTTTGTATACCTGTTTTCAATAAAAAATTTTAAAAAACAATATTGTGTAGTTCATGGTTGTTTACTTGATGTACATTAATATCATGAATGTTATCATGAAACAATGCATTTCTAATAATTTACTGTATGTCAAATTTGACAGTGCGGTCCTCTGGGATGCGATAAATGGATATATAATTAAGCCATATTGAAAACAAATTTTCCATCCATCAGTATGTTTACTCACCTTCAATTTTTGCTAGCCCTTCTATTGTGTACGGATCCATGTCAAATTCTTTGGGAAACTCAAAATAGTCATTAAACTTTATTGCACATTCCCTGCAGAAATAAAGAAGGAAAAAAAGACAGAAAAGAGCCTGTAAATTATACATTTGTGGATGCAAAAAGATATGCAAAGTTAGCTCAGTGACAAATACAGGGGAACTCACCATAGTTCTGGGTTGTGATTGATTTTAAATATCACAAGTCGTCAAATCAAATTCAAAGTTACATGTACAATTACCTATTTCATATGTCAGGGGATGCACTGCAGAATACCAAACTGGAGTTCAGCTGCAATGAATTTGGATCGATTTCATCTCTTTATAAGATGGGGCCCAGTTGGGGAAAATCATATATAGTGATCTGAATCAGAGTTACAATAGAACAGAAGTTACAACTAAAGAAGATGAATGCGACTGTGTCTCCTATATGCCTCCACCTAAATTCATTTGATAGCTACAATTGTTCTTGAAATATTATGATAACCAGAATAAAAAGCCTACAATTACAGGTTTATTGACCTCTTTGACATTTGACCTTACACCTTATAACTCAAAGTCTGATCACCTTATCTCCTCCTAGTCATGAATACAAATACATGTACATGTAGTTGAGATATGATGATAACAAAGCTGAAAAAACATTATTTTCACATATAATGACTACTATGACCTTTCACCTTTGACCTATGTGAACAAAATGTTACCAGTTTGTCTCACTGTGGTGATGCATACTAGTTCAAAGTTTGAAGTTAACTGCTCAAATTGTTCAAGTGTTAACAAGGCAAAAACCTGAAATTTCATGGTACATGACCTTTGACCTACATATCCCAAAATCTAATCACATCATCAACCTACAGTGATACATACTAGCACCAAGTGTGAAGTTCATACCTCAAATGGTTCTTGAGCTTTTGCAAGAATGAGGCTAAAACCTGAAATTTCAGAAATTGACCTATGTGACCTTTGAACTACGTACCCCAAAATCTAATCAGATCGTCTTCTTATGGTGATACATACTAGCACCAAGTTTAAGTTCATAACTCAAATGATTCTTGAGTTATTGCGAGAACAATGCTAACACCTGAAATTTCAGAAATTGACCTATGTGACCTTTGACCTACATACACCAAAATCTAAACAGATCGTCTTCCTATGGTGATACATACTAGCACCAAATTTGAAGTTAATACCTCATGTGGTTCTTGATTTATCCCAAGGACAAGAAAGCGGGATGGATGGCTGGACAACCAACAGACGGACGAACGGACGGACAACCCGAAAATCTAATGCCTCCTGCACCACCTTTGTGGGCAGAGGCATAAAAAAAGAACCCATCACTGAATGGAAGTAACAAAAGTATGAATTACCATTCAAATTTATCCTTTACCTTCTAAAATCATTCTCTATGGTACAGTAATCCTAACTTCACTCAAATTGTAGACAGGTGTAAAACTGAATTCTGGCAAGAACATTGCTAAGTTCGAAACATAATGGTCAGACCTGAAATCCTAGATAAGTAGTGATCCTGACTTACCGTTCCCAGTCATAGTCAAATCTTTTCAGCTGAATTGCAAGGACCTTTGGTAGCCTCTTAATACACATACGTATGACAGTGTCCACCTTCAAGAGAGAAAAGAGGCTAACAGATAACCCTTACTTTCTCAATGCCCTTCATGCGGGTAAATATATGATTTCACTTTCAAAATAACTTGCGTAAGTAACTCAGTGACATGATCTTGGTCAACAGAGAATTGATTGACACATACACACATTACATAGGAAGTCCAGAAATTTTTTATCTTTTGACTAGATACAATGCCACTTTTTATTTTTCAGGCGTAGCTCTCCGGATATATACATACAATCTACTGAAGAATAAGGCATATACCTACAGGGAGAGCGTGATGACATTACTTGACATTTATATGCAGGTCTTGACTACATTTACATATAGCCTCAAAGGAACAATTACCCATGGCAACAGACAAGTGCACAGGTTGAATAATCCTACATGTATTTATATTGAAATCTTTGTGCAAAATACTTGTATCCTACATTTTGAAGCAGTGTTTTAGTCAGGAGAAAAATAGGAGGGAAATAAAACATTGAAACCAGGAAAATTAAGTTGGTGTGCATGGCCATATGGGCATTGGGTAGAAAACAGAACAGAATAATCCTTATCTGCCTACCTTTTTGTTGCACTTTTCACATCGATATGCATTGTCCCTTTCTAGATAGAAGGTCTCCTTTGACGAACTGTTCTAGGGAGTCCAGCAGGTTCTGATTGTTGCGGATGTCTACATTCAACGTTGTAAACATTGATTCTCTAGAATATCTGCAATATAATCAAACAGAGAACAACATCTCACAATTTATGATAGCTATGTAAAAATAGATAAACTATTCTCACAATCAGGGTCTACCTGGATGAATGCCTTGTCTCATATATGCAAGTCTCTGTTGGTTCTCATCATGTTTTTTAGAAAATACATTTGCTGGTTCAAACTTCATAGTTTATGGGGATTCTTACTTACTACTGAACCAATGATTCAAATACAGTTAACTTTGCATAAGTCAAATCTGTTGGGACCACAAGAAATAGTTCGACTTATGTGAAATTCAACTTAGGAAATGTAAATAACACATGTTTTGCAAAGTTTGTTAAATAAAATTGATTCGACTTAGGAAAAGTTCGACTTATGCGACTTCGAGTTATGCAAGGTTAACTGTAGCTTTGAAATTTTCTTCAAAATTACATTTTCAAATTCTCAATGGTTTTGATTCCAGACATTCCCCTTCAAAATTTGAAAGGCTCATTGGTTCACCAGTTATCTTTCATTATCAAAACAAAAACAAAAATGTGCTGGATTTAAAGACATTGACACAACAGTAGACATGAATTGCCAACTCACTTGAAGTGCTTCCAAAATCCCCTGGGTACATAGTACTGGAGTTTGCTTTCTGCTAGATGACCAAAGATTGCTTTAAGCATAGACACAAGAGAAATCATATTTAAACAAGAAATATATGTGGAAGAAGGTATTGTAGTGATAGCTAGTTAACAGAGTCTGCAAATACAGACTAGCATGTATAACTAAATATAGAATGACCTGTAACCCATGACTCATGACAGGTCAGTTATGAAACAATGAGTACTTGTACCTGCACATGGATACTTGACTACAAAGATGTCTGCCTGCACAGTACCTTAATAAAGCTATGCCATCTTATAAGTTCAATCAAGCTCTCTAACTGGTCTTCTATAAGAATATAATATGGTGTCAGGATTCAGCAGCAAGTGTTTTGCTGAGCAACCCAGCTCTATGGAGGATTCATTGAAATCAGGCCAGTTCAATCCAATTCTTTTTTGTGATGTGAGAGATGATGAGAGGGCTTAGAGTCTAAGTGAATGTAGTTATGTCCATAATAGTTAGCTCTGTCGTTGTATGGATTGGAGTGCATAGCTCTTCTGTGCCGGGCCATTTCCAGTATAACGGGCAGTAAGCGTGACATATATGGGACATGAACATACAGAATAACTCAGTGAAAGTTTAATAATTGAGCTAAAGTAATTGTTGCAAAGATACAAAAAGAAAAAGCTAATTGTTACTCTGTTCATGTGAGTCAGTACACTAGGCTAAGAAACAAAAAGAAACAAAATGGCAAATCTCAGTCAACCTCCTCCACTCGACTTAAAGGGAAATATTTCCGAGAACTGGAAAAGGTTCAAACAGAAATTCACTCTATACAATGTTGCCTCAGGAATGTCTGAAAAAGACGAAAAGTCACAAACATCAATGCTTCTACACGTGATAGGTGATGCTGCCTTGGAATTATATAATACGTTTGTATTTGCTGAGGGTGAGAGCATGAAGCTTGAGAAAGTGTTGGACAAATATGAGGAATATTGCATGCCGAAACGTAATTTGACGTATGAGAGACACAGATTTTTCACAAGATCTCAGTTAGTGAATGAGAGTGTTGATCAGTACGCAACAGAATTGCGGAGTCGTGCTCAGTCGTGTGAGTTTTCCATGTTGAAAGAGAGTCTTATCCGGGACAGAATTATCTGTGGTATTTTAGACGATGGTCTAAGAGAACGTTTGTTGAGGCAAGATGATCTCACATTGGATAAAACGTTGCAAGTATGTCGTGCGGCTGAACAAACTCGAACGCAGGCACAAGCGTTGAGTTCCGCAGGGGAAAATGCCTCAATTCCGGTAGATTCTTTCAGCAAGACTAAGAAGAAATCTGGTTCAAAGTCTAAACAGTCGAAACCTCAAGGTCGTACTAACAGTGAAGCATGTCGTAGGTGCGGAAACCGACATAGCAAAGACAAATGTCCCGCACAAGGTAAAACATGCAAGAAGTGCGGTAAGCAAAACCATTTTGCTAAATGTTGTAGAACCCCAGTAGCCAAGGTCAATGAACTGCAGCACTTGGAGGTAGATTCAGAAGGTTTCACGATTTGCTCTGTCGAATCAAAAGAATCCACGGAAGAATGGAAAGTCAATCTCCTAGTCAATGACCAGTCAGTTGAATTCAAGATTGATACTGGTGCGCAGGCGAATCTTCTTCCTGAGACAGTCTTTCACAAATTGAAACCAAAACCAAAGCTGCAAAAAGCCAAAGTGATGTTGACGGGTTACTATGAAACAGCTATCCCAGTCAAAGGTCGTTGTTTTGTACAAGTTGAGTACAAAGGAATCAAACACAGTGTGCCGTGTCTAGTCATTCCTGGAAATCGTCAGCCTTTGTTAGGATTACGGACAAGTGAAGAATTGTGTCTGGTGAAACGAGTGTATCATGTTGAAAAACAAACTGAACAGGGAACAGGCAAAAGTGTAGTGCAAGACTATCAAGATGTGTTTGTAGGTCTAGGATGTCTTCCAGGTAAACACCACATCACATTGAAAGAGAATGCACAACCTGTTCAACATGCATGTCGCAAAGTTCCATTTCCACTTCAAAGTAAACTCAAAACCGAGTTAGATAAGATGGAACGAATGGATGTAATCACACCAGTTGATGAGCCAACTGATTGGGTTTCTTCTCTCGTGGTGGTGATGAAAAAGAATGGTCAACTCAGAGTCTGTCTAGATCCAAGAGACCTGAACCGAGCAGTCAAAAGAGAACACTATCAATTGCCATCTAGAGCTGAAATAACTGCACACTTTGCAGGAGCCAAGTACTTCAGCAAGTTAGATGCATCTAGTGGTTTTTGGCAGATTCAACTAGATGACGAAAGCTCCAAACTTTGTACGTTTATCACTCCATACGGAAGGTACAAGTTCTTGAGACTACCTTTTGGTATTTGTAGTGCTCCGGAAGTCTATCACAAGATAGTGCACCAAATGTTTGCACACATTCCGGGAGTCAACACAATGATGGATGATGTGATTGTATGGGGAACTACCCAACAGGAGCATGATAACAGATTGAGAGAAGTTCTCAGCATTGCAAGAAAAATGAATCTCAAGTTGAACAAAGACAAATGCGAGTTCAGTGTCAAGAAACTCACATTCATTGGTGACTTGATCAGTGATCAAGGAGTTCAACCTGATCCAAAGAAGGTGTCTGCTATCTTGAACATGGAGAGACCGAAATGTCGGCAAGATGTCCAAAGGTTCTTGGGTATGATCAATTACCAAGGGAAGTTTATCCCAGATCTGTCCAACAAGTCAGCACCTCTGAGAAGTCTACTAGACAAAAAGAATGTGTGGACATGGGATCATGCACAAGAAGATGCATGGAATCAGCTGAAACAAGCTCTGATACAAGAGCCAGTCCTACATTTCTATGACTGCAAGAAACCAACCAAGCTGTCAGCAGACGCATCAAAGAATGGTCTTGGTGCAGTGCTACTACAGCAACATGATCAAAATTGGGTTCCGATCGCATATGCATCTAGATCAATGACTGATGCAGAGACTAGATATGCACAGATCGAAAAGGAACTACTGGCAATCACATATGCATGTGAAAGATTCCATCAATACATCTATGGACAACAAGTAGAAGTGGAGACTGATCACAAGCCACTTATTCCACTGTTTGTCAAGTCACTGGGTGACTGTCCCCTACGCATTCAAAGGTTACTCATCAGAGTACAGAGATATGATCTCAAAGTCTCGTACACGCCTGGAAAGTACATGTATACTGCTGATACATTGTCCAGAGCAGTAGATCCAAATGCCGAGTTGAATGCTGAAACAGAGGAAGATATCAGAGTCTATGTAGATGCTATTGTCAAGAGCATGCCAGTTACATCAAACAAACGAAATCAGATTGTCGAAGAGACAAAGAAAGATGATCAACTGCAAGAGCTGCTAGGCATCATCAGAGATGGGTGGCCAGAAACAAAGCAGCAATGTCCAGTTAGAGTCAGAGAATACTGGAACATCAGAGGTGAACTCTCTGAAGCAGATGGCATCATCTTCAAAGGCAGCAAAATAGTTGTTCCCACTACTATGAGACGGTTCATGCTAAACAAAATCCATGAAGGACACTTAGGCATTGAGAAGTGTAAGAAACGTGCTAGAGAAGTCATCTATTGGCCCAGAATCAACACAGACATAGCTGAAATGGTCCAAAGCTGTACTTCATGCCTGATGTACAAACCAAAGCAGCAGGCTGAAAGTCTACATCCTCATGCCGTGCCGAACAGCCCGTGGGAGAAAGTTGCTGTTGATTTGTTCACACTGAACAATAGAGAGTACATGGTCATCGTCGACTACTATTCCCAGTTCATTGAAGTATGTACTATGACTTCAACTAGTAGCAAGGCCGTGATTAACCACATGAAAGCAGTGTTTGCTCGTCATGGAACACCATGTGAACTGATGTCGGATAATGGTCCTCAATTTGCAAGCCAAGAGTTCCAGAGCTTTGCAAAAGAATGGGATTTTCACCATACGACGTCGAGTCCACATTATCCACAATCCAATGGCCTCGCAGAGAATGCTGTGAAGATTGTCAAAAATCTCATAAAGAAGTCACAGCACAGTGGACAAGATATCCACAGGGCTCTACAAGTCTATCGAAGTTCACCACTAGCATGCGGAAAGTCTCCCGCAGAACTCCTGTACAATCGTCGACTTATATCGAACCTCCCCATGCTTGACAATTTACTCGACAACCAACGGATCGATACTCGATCAGTGAGGGGAAGAAAGGAGGAGCATAAGGTGAAGCAAAAAGAGCGATTTGACAAACATGTTCGAGACTTGTCAAAGCTGAAGCCTGGAGATCATGTCATACTACAAGACATGAAAACCAACACCTGGTCGAAACGTGGTATCATCAAGTCTGTCCAAAATCGAAACAGATCATACCAGGTCGAGACAGAAACAGGCGAGATACGTCGCAGAAACAGACGTCACCTCAGGCCAGTCCCACGTCAACAAGCCGAGTCTATTCCACTACCAACGCAGGATGACTTCGAGCTAGATGACAGCGCAGAAGCTACAGAGCAACCAGCATCAGATGAAAGCGCAACTGAGTCATCAACTAGAACAACAAGAAGCGGACGAGTTGTTAAACCGCCAGATCGCTTGAACTTGTAAATAACTGAAAGCGAACAACAGAGAAAGACTTTCGCATTTTGTAAATAGTTAATAGTTATAGAGTTAAACTTGGACTCTAAAACATAACTGCAGGATTGCATGTGCATGATATGTATTTGCATGTTATAATTTATCAGTATAACCGGATTTAATCAATCACTTTGATTTCAAGAATCAACAGATATCACTCAACCTCAACGCAGAATTCCAGTATCGCGAATCGCAACCTGAAACCAAGTTCTGTGATAACTCCTTGCTGAAACATATGGACTGTCGCGTATAATAAGTTATATATTTGAAAGCGACAGTACTCCAGCTTTAAGGGGCAGAATAATCCCCTAGTACAGTCGCGAGTGTACAGGTAGTCCACCCTGTCACTCTGTAGAGTTTAAGAAGTTTTATATATATGTATATGTAAACCTCTTTTAAAGAAAGGGAGGTGTGGTGATAGCTAGTTAACAGAGTCTGCAAATACAGACTAACATGTATAACTAAATATAGAATGACCTGTAACCCATGACTCATGACAGGTCAGTTATGAAACAATGAGTACTTGTACCTGCACATGGATACTTGACTACAAAGATGTCTGCCTGCACAGTACCTTAATAAAGCTATGCCATCTTTTAAGTTCAATCAAGCTCTCTAACTGGTCTTCTATAAGAATATAATAGGTAGAACTTCTGTTTATCAAACAGAATGCTGGCAAAAATGGCAGATACCATGTGACATAAGCTCACTGGAGGGCCTCTATCACTGAGCTCCCAAGGCAGGCGAATGCAACCAAGTGGAAAGCATGACTATGTATATACACAGATCCAACCTACCAAAAGCCACCTTACATTTCAAGGAGTTCTTCTGGGCAAGACACGTCTGTAGAATCATATGTATTACAAATATCCCTCCCCAAAAAGGTTTCTAAAATATACACAAATTGGAGGGCAAATCAATTACCTCATTATCTTGTTTCTCATCATTGTAGAAGTCGTCCTCTGTATCTATGATAGCACCCTCTGCCGACAGGACAGCTCGTCTAATCTCAGGAACCATGTATGTATCTGAAGGGGGAAAAAAAAAACAATGATAAATGTGTGGACAAGTGTGAAGGACATGTAACATTATGTAATATATTATTGCTATTGTAGGATACATGTACATGTACATATTCATTTTTGCATGTAACATAAGATTTCTCTGGTATACAAGTATGTACATAAAGGATTTAAATGATACTTTATGTACATGTACATACCATTTTCTTTTAAGGACATATTTGCTTTGTAAGACAATTTAAAACATTCTGTATCATATATACAATTTTGTAAGAAATTTAAGACTTTGCATGATATATCAATGAAGTATGTTAAAGATTTTGGAAGATTCTACAAGATACTGACATTCTAAGTGATTTTTAAGTTTTATCGTTTTTAGGGCGGGGGGGGGGGGGGGGGGCAGAGCCCTTCATACACAGAGTTTGGCCAACTCAACAATAGGTGCCATGTTGTAACCATGTGACTGCGTGCTCTTGCGTTGCATGCGTGTGTATTGATATATGGGGTATGATGGGGAGCCCTATGTCTGCGCACCTGGCTAAGATTTTGACCTAAAAATGAACAAAAATTTCTTTAGTATTCCTCTAATGATTAATTTTATTCCTGATATTCTAACTCAACAATAGGTGCCATGTTGTAACCATGTGACTGCGTGCTCTTGCGTTGCATGCGTGTGTATTGATATATGGGGTATGATGGGGAGCCCTATGTCTGCGCACCTGGCTAAGATTTTGACCTAAAAATGAACAAAAATTTCTTTAGTATTCCTCTAATGATTAATTTTATTCCTGATATTCTAAAAGGTAAGTGTGCAAAAAATCTCATCAAAATTAGAGCTAGAACAATGCAATTTTCATAAGAAACCGCGGCCGTGTCATTTCAACATTCATTTTATACGCAGTTCGGGAGTTTTGACGTTATAAGACACCATTTGGGGGATTGTGAATAAAATGTCTGAAATAAGACCATTTTCCCAATATTTTGACTAGTTGGATGAGGTATATTATATCGATATTAATCGCATAGATTAATATTGCACAGTTATTGCAGTAAAATAATCCATTTAATGGATTCTTGTTATATAGGTAAATAAATCATTCATATTTTCGAAAATATGTTCACCTTTTGAACATCTTCGGAATTTATCGTCATATGACTTAGCATACCTGAAAGACCAAAATTCATATGTCACCATGTGCAGTTATTTGTGCATATTAATTATGATGTTGTAACTTGTTGCAAAGCTATCAAATTTCAAGACATGTTTTTTGCTAATTATAAAAGACTGCCCTGTTTAATCATGTTAACCCTTTCGAGACAATTGACCACATTTTGTGGTTTGGCTCAATAACTTTTGATTCAGAGCCCTGAAAAATATACCAGATACATGAGTAGAAAGAGCAAAAATTTTTGCACACACTATGCCCTGTTTAATGTAAAAGATGCCGTGGTTCACTGGACTGTTGATTGACTCTGTATGACGAAATCAAAATATGTATATTTTATATACGAGCACTAAAGAGAGAAAAAGAATACTTTTGTGAAAAATTTATGAATAACATGAACCACCGGTGCATTAAATTATTAATTTAAAAAAAGAAGAAAATGTGTAAATATTCTTAATGGCAAAGTTAATGATAACAAACACCAACAAAATTCAAAATGGTTATTGGCATGAAAATAGATAGTCACGAACGTATGTGGCACACATCCACTCCCCATAGGCGTAGCCGGGGGGGCTCAAGGAGGCCAAGCCCCCTTGCCCTCATACGATTAAAGAAAAAAAAAACGGGTATGGATTTATTTCCTGCATGACAGCACACATTCAATCAATTTTTGGTTCGACCAACTAAAATTATAAAATGTGGCTACTTGGGGCAACCATACAGAAAAGTTCATATAAAGGCCCTGCATACATTGTGTACAAGCAGTTCTCAGAGAAAAAAAATCTTTGTATACCATGATGTCATTTAATCATGATACGTATAACTGGCACAGAAAATTTGAATAAAAACAATTTCAAGACAAATTGTGAACTAATTATAGGAGTTACAAAATGATTTTAAATGTTCAGAATTTTGTGGCATCTTGTAAAATACCCATTTTCTGTGTCTTAAAGGTATCGTACAGTAGTGGGAAAGGTGGCGCTTTGGATATTTAACTACTTTGTCAGCTGGAATGGAAATTATTACATATACTGTTGTGAAATGATTAATTTCGAACATAGGTGACGTTTGTTTGAAGAAAAATGGTTTAGAAATGGCTAAAATGTCCAAAAAAATAAACATCGAATTACAAGCGCGGTACCGTGCTTGTAATTTGATGTGAAAACAGTGTGTGTAACAAGTGTGTGCGAACCGCTATGCGCCGTTGAGCCGGGAGCGTCGGGGTAGGTGGTCCTTAGCGAGGGCATAAGGTAACCGTTGATATTCGATCATTTGAATTATTTTACTGTAAATCACCGGAAATCATGAATAGAATACCGGATTATCTCACTCGTATCTTTTTATTGAAGCCGAACAATAGGCTATGAGACTATATTTGAGCAGTTTCATGCCAACTTTCATTTTGCTACCACTACTGTTTATTACCTTTAAGTAAATGGTTTCTCCTTCCAAAATAATTTTTTACAATGATGTGCAAAACATCCTCAGACTGAGTGGTTTCTTCTATGTTGAATAACAATTTGTGTTCTACACAAATTTAAATATCAAGCAGTTATCACTTTTACACAAAAATATTCTAACCTTCAGTTTAGCAACAAATGAATTAAATGTTTTGACAAGCGCTGCACAAACCATGATTTAGTGCCTTGAACTTTACTCTTTTTCTTTATACTTATTACAAGCAATTTCTTATTCATATTTGTTCCCTTCCCTGAACAAATGGAACATCCCCATGCAAAACAGCACAGCATTTTGAAGTAAATCTAGCAGATTTCACGATTCAGCCCATTGCTGAACAAATTGTCGGCATTTGGAGGGCACCCTAATCTTCCTAGTAATGAGGACGATTTCCATCTAAATCCTCGGAATTTCCCCAAATCTACGCTGGTGAGAAGTTGATAGTGATTTATCTTGTGAGTAGAATTGTATCTTATTAGTTGGAGATCATTTCAGTCATTATGTCAAATATCAAGAGACAGTTGGAAACGCCAGAAAAGTCAAAATCCTCGCCCATGCCGAAGAAGGCGAATGTTAGGGACTCGCAGATCGCTGAGCACGGCGGCGGAGTCGATGCAGTACCGCCCCCATGGTTCGCTAAGTTCCTAGTCCGATTCAACCTACTGGAGGAAAGAATAGACTCTAAGGTGATAAACAGACTAGAAGAAATCGTTCGCAAGTCTGATGAAAATGAAGAAAAGATCAGTGCGTGCGGTTTGCAGTTAGATGATCTTGTGTCTGAAGTAAAGTCTCTGAAAGAGGAGAAAGAGGATATTCTAATGAAATTAGACGACTTGGAGAATCGTGCAAGACGATGCAACCTAGTTTTGCATGGCATAGCTGAAAACCGCAAGAAAACCTGCCACGATACAGTGAAAGCTTTCTTCACCGATTTCGTCGGTGTTCCCCAGAGTGAGTACTTGATTGAAAGATGTCATCGCACTCCAACCGTCCGTAAGGAGACCACTGATGGAGAGGAAAAGTCTAAACCTAGGATCATTCATGTTGCACTTTCTACGTTTTCATCGAAAGAAAAGTTGCGAAAGGCATGTATTGCCAAGTTGAAGCTCGACGGAAAATTCAGGAATCAGAAGGTGTTTGTATCCGAAGACTTTTTACGCCGTCTACTTCAAATGAGAAAGGAAAGGATGGACGAATTGAAGAGTCTTAAGGAAGCTGGGAAGAAACCGTTCTTCATTTACCCAGCGAAATTGGTCTATCGTAACAAGGATGGGAAGCTGATTTTTGTGTAACAAGTAACAACTTGATCATTCATGAACAGAGTTTTTTCTTCCCTGTTAAACTACTGTTTTATTCATTTAAGCTCACCCACCCATTTTATTCTTGTCAGTTGCAATTAATCATTCTAAAGGGGAAAAAAAAAAGTCAAAATTGATGCCAGTAATATTTTGTTCTCTGCTGTTATAGTGATTTTTTTTTTTTTTTTTTTTATTGATTGTTTATAACCTGTACTTTACTGATACTGGCATCCTTTCATATGTATATATATATATATATTTGGCTTTTCATTTACTCTATTCAAGATATTTCTATCTGTACTTTTGTCTACAGCTCAATTTGGGATTTAATCTAGTTTATATGAGAGTGTATGAGATATGTGTATCTCTGTTTACTGTCTTTAATTTAAATATTTTGAACAAGTATGTACATCTCACCAACATTCTTTTACAGGTTTCCTTAAAGAAGAACAATTTATATTGTTCGTCTTCAAGCTGAAGTCTGACTAGCTTTGTTTGCATATTTTAAAAGTTCATTAATATTTGCATGAGAGTGTATATGAGATACATGTATTTCTGTTTACTGTCTTTAAATTAAATATTTTGAACAAGTAGGTACATCTCACCTGCTTTTACAGGTTTCCTTTGCAGAAAAAAAAATCATTGTTTTTAAGCTGAAGTCTGATTAGCTCTCTTTGCATATTTTAAAAGTTCATTATATGAGAGTGTATATAACTTACATGTATTTCTGTTTACTATCTTTAAATGAAATATTTTGAATATTTATGTACATCTCACCAATATGGTTTTATAGGTTTCCTTTAGGGGGAAAAAACCCCAAATTTTTATACTGTTTGTTTTTAAGCTGAAGTCTAATTTAATAGCTTTCTTTGCATATTTAAAAAGTTCATTATAGGAGAATGTATATGAGATACATGTATTTCTGTTTATTGTCTTTAAATTAAATATTTGAATATTTATGTACATCTCACTAATATGCTTTTACAGGTTTCTTTTAACCCTTTCAGGACAGGAATTATTTAAGGGCTAAATTGATCACATTATGTTCTTCAAATTGGCAACAATAATATTTTTCTTTTAGTGCTACATGGTTCTAATAAGATGTACGTCTTTGAAAACAATATACATGGTTAGGAACTTGGTCGAAAAGTTGAAAAAATTGCCAATTTCGATAGAAGAACAATGATTTTTAACCTCTCAATGTGTTGCCAAATTAAGGATTTTAAAGCTTTTTCTCCTTTTTAAAATTCCTGGTTTCAAACACTATATGGTCATGCAAGAAAAATGGACACAGTGTGTGCAGAAATTTTGTTCTTTCTACTCTTGCATCTGGTATATTTTTTTGAGCTCTTAATCAAAAAATATTGAGCCAAACCACAAAATGTGGTCAGTTGTCTTGAAAGGGTTCAAAAAAAAAAAAAAATATTATATTGTTTGTTTTCAAGCTGAAATCTGAATGGCTTTCTTCGCATATTTTTTTAAGTTCATGATATTAGAGTGTATATACACGTTAGATACATGTATTTCTGTTTACTCTCTTCAAATTAAATATCTTGAATAAGTATACATCTCACATGCCTTTACAGGTTTCCTTTGCAGAAAAAAAAACACAAATCTGTATTGTTTGTTTTAGGCCTATTCTGTTTTTAAGCTAAAAGTCTAATTAGCTTTGTTTGCACATCTTCAAAAGTTCATTAATATTTTCATTTAATATTTTAGGGGTTTTTGGCTCTGTTGGTACATGTATGCCTCCCTTTTTCTGTTTATTTCAAAGTCCATTGTAAACATTTAGGTTGCAATTCTTTCAAAGTACCAAACCTTATACCAGCTAGATTTGGTGCCCTTTTGTTTGCTGTTGATTGCTGTTTTTTGCAGGGCCGTGTTTCGATTTGAGGCTCTGCCCCCATCTTGTGCAGCTGCGCGTTCTCAATTCTTTTTTTTTTTTGTCTGATGTCTTTTTTTGTTTTTTCCCCCTTTTTGGTCCTTTGTAGCAGATTACATTTGTTTTGTATTATTGATGATAGCCTGATTATCAATATTTCTTATTACATCTCTTGCAGTTTCTTCTGTTTAGTTTTGAGCATTGTACATGTACCTCCATGGGCTTGGTTTTTTAGCAATGCGAGATATGTTTTAAAGGTATTAAGAGTTTTATCATGTATAATATAAAACTACATTCGTTTAACTGTCGAGGGTTGCAGGACTACGTTAAAAGGAGAAAGATTTTTCATTATTTTCGCTCACTTGATTGTGATATATTGTTCCTCCAAGAAACTCACTCTGGTAGTGATGACGAAAGATTATGGCATTCTCAGTGGGGTGAACATGCCTTTTTTGCTTCCTTTACTTCTAATAGTCGGGGTGTAGCAATTCTTATTCGAAACACAATAAATCTGAAGGTGAAATCCCTCTATAGAGACCCAAATGGTAGATTTTTAGTTTTGAATTCCACTCTAAATGAACTTCCTTTAACTCTTGTAAATGTATATGCTCCAAATAATGATGACCCTGACTTTTTACTACAATTATTTGCTGAAATTGACAAATTTGACATTTCTTCTCTATTAGTAGCTGGTGATTTTAACACTGTCCTTGGCCCCCTTGATTATCAAGGTTCCAGGCATCAACACTCCAATATAAAGGCAAGCGAAATGCTTTCGGTAATAATGGAAGAATATGGTTTGTGCAATGTTTTGGAGATCTTTTAACCCCAACTTGAAAAAATTCACAAGACATCAAAAAAAAACCTCAAGTCTTATCTAGGTTGGATTTTATCTTAGTTTCTAATAATTTCTTAAATAATTGTAAAAAAATCCAAAATTTTGCCTGGAATTCAATCTGATCATTCAACTGTTTCTGTCCATTTCATTGATAATCAACCTCCCAAATGTAGATGATACTGGAAATTGAATACTCATTATTTGCATCATGATACTGATTTTATCAATTTGATAAGGGAAAATATCAAGGATTTTAAGGTCATTCATAAAGACTCCCATTGTGATGCTAATATATTGTGGGACTCTTGTAAATGTTTTATTACTGGGGTTGCCATTGAATACTCTGCACGAAAGAAAAGGGATAGGAATAAAGAAAAATGTAGATTGCTAAAGGGCATTGACAAGATCAAATCACAATTATCAACAAATAATTTAGTCTTTCCCGATGACCCTTTGTATTTACAGCTAGAAGAAATGGAAGACAATTTGAACAAAATTTTATGATTTCGAAACCAGAGGATTGATAATTAGATCTAGGGTAAGATGGTTGGAGTAAGGTGAAAAGAGTAGTAAATACTTTTGTTATTTAGAAAATAGGTCTTGGCAGAAGAAAAATATCAATAAATTGAAAGATAATGTCAATAACTTGATTACGGATTCCAAAGATATTTTGAATAACATACATGATTTCTGCAGTAAGTTATATAAGTTATACTCTGTTCCTAACAATTCAAATACTTCAAATACTATTGACAATGATCCTTGTGAAGCATACTTGAATAACATTAACATACCGGAGCTGCATGAGGATGATAAACAGTTTTTGGAGGCCCCTCTTTCCAAAAGTGAATTGTTCAATGTAGTCTGGTCTATGAAGATGAATTAAAATCTAGGATTTGATGGATTGCCAGTTGAGTTTTATGTAGTTTTTTGGCCCGATATTTGCGATATGTTATTAAATTCTTTCAATTTCTCCCTGCAAAACGGTTCAATGTCGGCATCCCAAAAGAACGGTATAATAACTCTTCTTCCCAAGAAAGATAAAGATCCTATGTTCATTAAAAATTACAGACCAATTACCCTTTTGACTACTGACTATAAAATTCTAGCCAAATGCATCGCCAACCGTTTGAAACGCTGTCTACACTATCTTATTCATGTGGATCAATCTGGTTTTTTGCAAGGGAGAAATAATGGTCATAATATCCGTTTTATTTTAGATATTATAGAGTATACTGAGGCTCATGATACTCCTGGTTCGATTATTTTACTTGATATTGAGAAGGCTTTTGACAGTGTTTCCCATAATTTATTTTTTTCAAATCCTAGTAAAATTCAATTTTGGCCATAAATTTATTGATTCCATCGAAACTTTGTATTCTACTCGCCAGAGTTATGTGATTAATAATGTTTTTTTATCTGAACGCATTTCAAGGAATAGAGGCATTTTCCAAGGTTGTCCAATTTCCCCCTACCTTTTTCTCTTTGTTATCGAGATTATGACACTTTCTGTGCGTCAAAATGATCTAATAAGAGGTATCCCTTTTGTGGATGAAGAGGCTAAAATATCTTTATTCGCTGATGACTCTGTTTGTTTTATTGGTGGGTCTGACAATTCTTTTTCTCAGCTATTTGAAACTTTATCCAAGTTTGGTCATTATTTTGGGTGTAAACTTAATTTTAGTAAAACAGAAGCGATATGGATTGGCTCAAAAAAGGGATGTCTGGATTTCCCCTTCACTAATCTTGGTTTATCATGGAAAAAATCTGAATTTAAATGTTTGGGAATTACATTTTCCTTAAATGTTGACCGGATCTTTAATCTAAATTATAGAGATAAATTGAAAAGAATTGAGCAAATAAGAAGCTGTTGGCGTATGAGAAATCTTTCTCTTATTGGCAAAGTGCGTGTTATAAAAACATTGGTATTACCTCAGCTGATATTTCTTTTTTCTGTACTTTGTATTAAAATTCCCCCATTCCTTTTTCAAAGAGTTGAATAGAATATTTTTTAAATTCATTTGGAATGGTGGTAAGGACAGAGTTCAGAGACGGATTTTGTGTAACGACTATATCGAGTCTGGTTTGAAAATGATTGATCCCTTAACTTTTGCTAATGCTCAAAAGATGGTCTGGGTGAAAAATATTCTTGATGTAAATTATATTGCTCCCTGGAAATGTATTGAATTATCTTTTTTAGAAAAATTCAATGATGTTTCTTTTTAGTGGAATTCCTTTGCTCCAGAAAGTATTCTTAAATCACTTGGTAATATCCAACTTGCTGAATCTCTTCGTGCGTGGTATCTATACAGAGAAGAAGCTACTGTAGAATTCTATGGTCATAAATTTTCAGAACTAAGTGCTTGTCAGTGTCTTTGGTTCAACAGGTCTATTCGTTCAAAATCTAAATCCTACTTTTTTTACGAAACCTGGTTTGATAATAACATTATTACCACTTCTGATTTATTTAATCCTCCTTTTCCTGGCCATAAACTTTTTGAAGAATTAGTATTAGATTTTGGCATTCCTTTTGGAGATAGAAGGAAATTTAATTTTTTAATTAAAAATATACCTGAAAATGGATTAAGAATTTTGATGTTGATATATTTGGGGTTCATGAAACCATAGTTTAAAAGCTTTTAAGCACAAAGAAAACCCCGAAGAATGCATATATTACTCTACTTGGCTCTCATGTTCCTGACAAGAGATATTCTTATTGGTGTGATAATTTACCTGTACCTGTTACTTTGAACTGGGAAAAAATACACACTTCTAACTTTTTTTGTACAATTGATACAAAATTGAGATCCTTTTATTTTAAGATTTTTCATAAGGCTATTGCTCTAAATGATTTTCTTTATAAGATTAAAAGAAGAGATTCACCAAACTGCTCTCTGTGTGAAACAAAAGATGAAACAATGGTTCATTTATTTTGCAAATGTGATAAGGTCGCTCCAATCCGGCAAGATGTTTTGGATGTAATCTCTCAGAAATGTGAAAATTCTATCAATGTATCTAATTTTGAGAAATGGTTTGGTATTTGCAGCGATAAGTTTATTACATATTTATTTTTGCTTTTGAAATACTATATTTATACTTGTAAGTTTAATAACAATCTTCCCAATTTTATTGCATTTAAATGCTTTGTCAAGAAACAGAGAGAAACTGAATACTTATTAGCCAAAAAAAGAAACAAATTACCTGCTCACTTCAAGAAATGGCGTTTTGAATATGATTAAACACAATTTTGTGAATGTGATAAGGTCACTCCAATCTGGCAAGATGTTTTGGATGTAATCTCTCAGAAATGTGAAAATTCTATCAATGTATCTAATTTTGAAAAATTGTTTGGTATTTGCAGCGATAAGTTTATTACATATTTATTTTTGCTTTTGAAATACTATATTTATACTTGTAAGTTTAATAACAATCTTCCCAATTTTATTGCATTTAAATGCTTTGTCAAGAAACAGAAACTGAATACTTATTAGCCAAAAAAAGAAACAAATTATCTGCTCACTTCAAGAAATGGCATTTTGAATATGATTTTCCATGTTTCCTTCCTTTTTCAAACTACATGTATAATCTAGATGGAGCTACATGTATTTTATCTATTTCATTGTTCACATTGTACGATATGCATCAGGTAGTTCAATATCTCTCTCCTTCTCACAGACATACACCCTCACCTTTATTTATTTATTATTTCTTATGTTGATTTATTTCCGCAACCCTCGACACTTATGCCTTTGTTCATCCTTTTGCCCGTTTTTCCAGTTCTCTTGTTTTAATCAGTGAATGCTCTATAAATGTATGTTTTGTTTGTTTGTTTGTATTGGTCAGTGTCAGGCCTCATTTTAATTACTCTCTACCTTATTCTGCTGCTCTTTTCAATCATTTGTAATCTTGTCTTTTTTATTTTTAATCATTCAGTCTGATTATCTGTAAATATTGTAATTTCATTTTGGTTTTTCTAATAAAACACACAATTATAAAAAAAAAATTGTCGGCATTTTGAAGCTAGAACTGACTTTTAAACCACAAAACAAAAAAGAAATAAGACATTCTAAAATCATATCATGGTAGGTACATGTAAATTTATATTTTTAGCACTGTTATGAATAAAAGAAGGAAAATTAGGCTTTCATAGCAAGTTTTACGTTTTGCTTTTGTACATTCCCATGTATTCAAAATCATGTAGCATCTTTTCACGGCTAACAGAAAACGGTGAAATCCATTCCGTTTTCGGACCTCAAGGTCGTTTTCCGGACGTTTCGATACAGCACCAAATCCAAGTTCACTAAATCTGCAGGCAGGTGCAAAAACGGTGCTCTGCTGCCATCATGATAAGTAGCGAGGCAGCGCGCAAAATAAAATTAATTATATGAAATTTTTTAAAAAGTTGTAATCATGATTAAATCATCTTCAACTTCATTCTTTCTCGAAATTCTCGCTCAGGTAGATGATTAGGAAAACACTAACGCTGATAAGTAGCACGGACTCGCGGAGGCACGCAAAATAAAATAAAAGATATAAATCCAAAATTTGTTATCACGAGTAAATGATCATCAACTTGCGTCTCCCTCGCTCAGGAAGCTAAATAGGAAACACCATATTTGCGCAATAACGTACTAAAATAAAAACATAAGGAAAATATAAACAAACATAAAATTTACCGGGTTTCGGGCCGTGCCGGGACCCGGTAAAAATTTTGACATCTTTACCGGTCCGGGCCATTCCGGGTAATTTTCTACCGGGCCCCAGGCTTACCTTGTTTCCCCTTGTTCAAAGCTTGTTCAGAGCTCCACAACAATTATTTTTTACACAGGGGTCCAGATTAAAAGTTTCAGGGTCTGTGTGCATGGAACCCCTATTAAAATGTCTAATTTTTGAGGGTCTGTAGATGAAATTTGGGGGCCATGTACACCAGGCTTATTAGAGTCAAGTCCTACCCTGCCCTCACCACTTACATGTATACAGAGGGAGTGATGCTCCTGAGAAATGGTGATCATGACTCACCATTCCCAGTCATAGTCAAATCTTTTCAGCTGAATTGTAAGGACCTTTGGTAGCCTCTTGATGCACATACATTTGACAGTGTCCACCTAGGGGTAGTCTGCAAGCACAGACCCTAATTTGACACTTTATCAGAAAATCATCGTGTCTTGAGAGGAGCTTAATCCAGCTACCTACTGGTCGTGTCAGGAGCAGCTACATGTGTACAGTACATGGCCTATGGTAGTCTTACAGCGCAGACTCTCTTTTACGACTGACCAGGGTTTGTGCCTGTGTCAGGAGCAGCTACAGTACATGGCCTATGGTAGTCTTACAGCGCAGACTCTCTTTTACGACTGACCAGGGTTTGTGCCTGCAAACTAACCTAGGGTTAAGAGGGGTAAGAGAAGAAACCATAAATTCAACATACAACTTTTCAGCATCCTTTATGTGAGCAAGTAAAGGATGAAAGCCAGCATTCATATATGCATACTAACTATAGTTCAAGTTTAGGCCCAACTAAAGGCGTGTTCACACATAATGTAGTAAACTGCAGTAGGTTTTTCTCTATACATCTGGCGAGTGAAAGTGAGGAAAAATTATCTGTGCATAACAAGGGCCCCTAAGCCTAAAACTTATCTGTGTGTTATCCCTTTCAGGACAGGAATTATTTAAGGGTTAAATCGATCACATTTTGTTCTTTAAATTGGCAACAATAATATTTTTCTTTTAGCGCTACATGGTTCTAATAAGTTGTAATGTCTTTGAAAACAATATGCATGGTTAGAAAGATGTCGAAAAGTTGAAAAAATTGCCAATTTCAACGTAAAAACAATGATTTTGTACCTCTCAATCTGTTGCCAATTTAAAGATTTTAAAGCTCATTCTCATTTTTTTAAATCCTGGCATCAAACGCAATATGGTCATGCAACAAAAATGGACATAGTGTGTGCAGAAATTGTTGCTCTTTCTGCTCATGATCTGGTATATTTTTTAGAGCTCTGAATCAAAAGTTATTGAGCCAAACCACAAAATGTGGTCAATTGTCTTGAAAGGGTTATTAGATACAGAAATGTGAGGTGCACTATGCTTATGTCATTTTATTTTGCTGCTGCAGTTTTTTTTTTTTTTTTAGGCAGTTTACCGTGTCATATGGGAACACGTGTGTAAGTCGGTAGAACTGGTCCACTGACTTATGGAGTGCAAAGTGACAACCTATTCCTCCCTTCAATTTTGCCACATATCTCAAATTACACGAATATAGGAAATAATGTCATCTTGGAATCAATTTCCCATTTTTTTTATTTCATTAAAATTCTCCTGCAACCCAAACGCAACCAAAATGCACGTTTTTTCCTCTTGATGTGCAGGGATGCATACAACTAATATTCTGTTATTCAAACATCTAGATATGTTTCATATATTTTCAAATATTTTTTGAAATATTTTTCCCAACCTCCTAAGCTCCACCCTAAAAAAATGCTCCAGATCTCATTCCTGCAATGACATCATCTGTTAATCATCAGTCAGCTACACTAACATTCAACAATATACAGTGGAATGTAACTTCCCCCAGCTCAGCATATATGCTCGCAATAGCATTGCATGCTTTAGAACAATACCTTCTCAATACCATTCTTTTCCTGGTGATGCTACAGCATGTCTGACATAGCAACTCCTATGTAGGCATTGAATGATCTATTAGAACAGATGGTCATCTCTGGCAAAGCTACATACCACTGTCTCTCCTCAGCTCACTAATGATTGACAGATGATGTCATTGCAGGAAATGAGATCTGGGGCATTGGGGGGGGGGGGGGGGGCGGGAGCTTAGCATGTTTGAGAAAATGATTTTTAAAACATTCAAAAGATTTATGAAACATATTTAGATGTTTAAATAACAAAATATAAGTTGTATGCATTCCTGCACATCAACAAGAATCAACTTGCATTTGGGTTGCAGGGGACCTTTCATGTTTCATTTATTATGTTGTTATGGTCCAAAGATTTTCAAAATAAACTAGCTCAACTAACTGGCCTCCTCTTTATCAACAGCAGATTGATTGATTGATGCATATGTACTTAAAGGAGAATTAACGATTTAACCCCAAAATTTAAATGTACTTACAAGTTACATCATGTTCAAAGGTGTAATATATTCTTAATCATTGGCCTGTATCACTTTAGAAATAAAATATCAGAAGAGGGTTTAAATCAGACATTCTAGCACACAGTATCATCTGCTAACACTTTACATGGGGTGCCATTTTCTTGATGATATGGAGTTGTACATGAACCATTAGAAACAGTTCCAGTCGGGAAGATGTTTTTAATCCTAGAGCTAAATTGCTGCTCTTCATTACACAAAATCCCCATATATATGATGGAAAGTATATGACAGGTGTATACAAGACAGGTTATCTTCAAATAATCTTGTATACCCAGACGTTGTAATTCCGGACAGGTTGTTAATCCAGACAGGTCATTTTTAAAACAGTAAATCGAACAACTTTTCATGCAAATTGTCACTAATCTTTCACAGGAGAGGTTGGAAATCATGTGAATTGCAAATATTCACTGGTTTTAGTGTTACTTGACGCATGTTTTTCGTAAAATCTGATGGTAAAATTGAATTTAAGTGTTTTGACATGTGTAATTAAATGCGAAATTCAACAGAAGTGTTTGCGATCAATTTAACTCTCTGGGCTCACTCAGCCACGATTTTCCACCAAGTCCGAGTTCGCCCTAGTGCCGAGTTAGCCCGCATCGCATCCCCGGAAATGCAACCCCCCCATCCTACATCATACATGGAACTAGTATAAGTGATTGGAGTGCAAACTCAGTCACATTTCTTTCTAAGTTACTAAGTTAGTTCCAACCAAGCTCTTGCGAACAGTCACAATCGATAATCACCTGTCTAGACTATATTATTAGGGTGTCCGGCACTTATCCAATGAACAAGGTTATAATATAACCTTGTCCTCCCAAACCAATATGGTAATGGTGAAAACACATAAGGGCATGCCCTCTACTGCTGTACTACTGCCAGCCACAGTAAACAAATGCAGATATCCTCTCTCCACATAGAGAGGGCAGCAGTACAGAAGGATCAATCAGTCTCAACAGAAAAATAGAATGAACACAAAATTTGATGCTTAAAATTCCACATTCCCTGAATCAGTGGTTTAGCTGGTCACCAAACAAGAGGGACTTTCACAGGCATCTTGCTGGTAAGTAATATTCTGAGTTTCACTCTTTTGATCTGATACTTTGGCTGGATATATTACAGCAGGTTGCAGCTGCATAGTTTCAAGTGGGGCTGAGTGATTCAGACACACGAGTGGTGTGCGGCAGAGAGTAGAGTATGTGTACCAAAAGCATACTGAATTGTGTACCAAAAGTGGTCTGTTTTTTGTCCTTTACTCAATGCAGTTCTGCATGTTCAATTTGTTGATCTCCACATTTTTATATCAAATGTTTGGTACCATTTGATAGAGAAAGTTGTTGTCTACATTTCAATACTTGGATCCTTAAATGTTACTGAGAGGGAAAAGAAATAGAAGGTAAATAGGAAATGCTTGTCAAAATCTTATGAAACAACTGTGCATTTCCCATTCAATTATAATGTCAATGGAAAAAGTACTGATTTTTAGCCATTTTTGGCCATTTTTTGAATTTTGATAGTTGATCCCAATTTCAAATCATTATAAATCTTATCTGAAAGAGGATACATTATGCTAACTTTTCATTGGTGGATCCCTGCATGAAAATGAAAATTGAAAAAGTAACGGCCTGAAAAATGTCATTTTTTCAGGGTATCCCTGTCTATGTTTAGATCTATAATTACAGAGCAAATGGGCGAAAAGGGGCAGAAAATTACCTTGATTTTGAGGAACTCTATCTCTTGATAGGAAAGTCAGAAAATGATGAAATTTAAACCATGTGTCATCTGATAAATTATTCTTATCAAATATGTGAACAAAATTTCCAGAAAAAACCCGAAGCTTGAAATTAAAAATTTCTGTGGACACCCTAATATTATGCCTATAAATTAGACAGAAATAACCGTCTGTTATGAGGAAATCTTAATAATTTGGACATTTATCAACCTTCCCCATCATGCCCATATGTACGGAGGTATACCAAGGAGTAACTCCTTGGGTATACCGTACATAGTCTCAGCAGAAACCGACGATACAGAGAGACTGAAGCTTTAGTTTTGGTCTAGATAGATCTATAGTCAAGGATTGTAATTCCGTACAGATTGTATTACCGAACGTGTACAGTTAAAGGTCATGTAAAGTTTTGGTAAGCCCTCAAAAACTGTTCGTCAGATTTCTTCAATTTTTGTCGATAAATAGCAAGATACTAGCATTTAGCAATACTAAGACACTGTGAAGATTACGCCTCCTTAAGTATAATATTAACCCTTTGCCTACGGGAACCGGATAGTCCCTGTGTTAAGCCTACGGGAATAAGAGAATTCAGTAGTCAACGGGTTAAACAAATAAGAGGCAAAAACTAATTTATGTGCCGGGACAGGCACGTAAAATCCCAACAAAGGCAGCATGTACTGTGCTATACATTGTAAACACACGTGTAAAACCAATGATGAGTAGATACACACAGTGCACACACACTGTCTCTATGCGAAGCCCCAAGATTGCTGTACGGGGAGCCGTCGGGGTGGACAGGTCCTAGCATAATGGCAGTGATCAAGCATTCCTTACAGATATTTACACTGAAATTCACCAGAAATCATAGATGTAATACCAAATGATTTCTTACAGTAGGGACGCCAATACGCTGAGTGTGCGTCGCTACGCTTCGCTTTACGTGCTCGTCGTCGCCCTGACAAATTATTGGCAAATTGTTGGGGACTGCAAAATCCTTTTTTAAAAACTATTCACTTAAGTAATCGATGAAACAAAGACAATGACACACTCAAAAACATACCTTTAATGACGATCTTTAACAGAACTTACTCGTTTGAGTTACGGTGTTGCAGATTTCAGCGAATTCGAATCCAATAATTTTCGTAGCAGCTAACGGAAAACGCACACACATCGTCTATGCGTAACGAGCCAAAAATTCTAGAGGGCGCTGCAAATTTGATCACTAAAAATCTTCTAACTGGCAACAAGTAGGCTCAAAAAATAAGGTGTCTAGCTTCAGCCAACGAACTTTTGATAGTGAATAATGCATGAGATGTCAATGTACGATACCCCTATAGACTTGAAAATATAAAGAAAACAAAGGATATCTTTTTTATTTCAGACTTTTACTTTATTGACATGCAGGTATTTATAGAACATGATTTTTAAGTCAACCGTACTTTGATTTAAGCTCCATAGCTGTAGCCATCTCAAAAATAGAGGGAAAACTGTGAGTAATGACGTCATTTTGTTGCTCCGACCGGGTCTGTAACTCATGAATAAAGATCAGTATCTAGACTATTATCGGTAAATATCGCTAAAATATCGGTATGGAAATATGAATATTGATGAGTTTCGTACACAAATACGTAGGGCCGTCACGTAGCTAGTCTCAAACGAAGACCCCATTTCTCATATCACTGAACACAGCGTCAAGCTCGTCCATAGAGTGAAATACTAACCCAATGAGTATGAAAAGTGTGTCAAAAGGATATTTAGTAAATATGACTGAATAATAGTCTACTCTTACCGTCAAAGTGCTGAGAAGAGGGGAAAAAACGTGTCATGGCATGCATGTGTGGTATCATGCTGGAAGCTTGTGTGTGACTGTAGTCGTGTGTGACTGTACAAGAGTCGTCGTGTATTTTTTGTCGCGCGTGCCGACGCCGAAGCGTAGCCCATTTTGAGAGAGAGAGGGAGAGAGAGAGAGATATGTAAACACCCAGAGGTCAATACATTTCGAGAGGTGGAGGACAAATAAATTAGGGATAAGACCGGGGGGACAGAGCCTTCATTGTTTCGAACTCAAGCATGCAACATTCCTTTGCATCACTTAACAGTTATGAGCTGCAAAATGCAAGGGACTTTCGCATGAGTATACCTGTATAACAAAGACGTATATCATTAGCTACAGGGTATGCCCCTAGCCCCTCTTTTAAATTTAGAGAAAGATAGGGGGAAATAAAGAGAGAATGGGGAATAATTCTCTTAAATAATATATTTTATGTAATATATATTTTGGGGGACAAACCTTTGATAGACCCTTGGTCTTTTGTTTGTCCCTCCATATTTAGATATATTCTGTTTATTTGTAGGTACTATTTTTATTGTATGATGTACATGTACCCATCTCTATTGTTGAATTTTCATGTTTTTATTGTCGTTAATTTCTTGATATTTTCAATTGTAATGTATTTTATCATTGTAAATTTTATCAAATGTGGAATAAATTAAATTGAATTGAATTGATTGATAATGATGAAGATATGATTGACTAATATAATAACGTAAAGTATTCCTGTTTTTAAATGTATTGTATAAAATGAAGATTGTTGTTGAAGTGTGATTTTTTTGAAAAAATAATATTTGATTGCAAATTGTCCCGCAATTCAGCAAAATGATAATAAAATGAACTGAACTGAAAATGAAAGAGAAGTAGGACCCTCTCCCACACCAGGCCACACCATTGACGATATGAAATCTTTCTTCAGCCACTTTGTAAGACTGCTGCCCCACCGCCCCTCCCCTCCCCCCACACCTCCCACCCCGACAACATCCCTCAAGCATTGCTGCACCATCCACCTCTTGTGATGATTACGTAATAATGAACACATCGCAGGAGTTTTTAAAAAAATGGTTTGTTCACTTGCCCTTTTTTTTACTTTCCTCTTATATTTTTTTCCTTCTTTCATTTTCCTTTATTTTAATCACATATTATTAGTTATATTATTTTGTCACTTATTTATTTGTGGAGAAGGTACGATGGCCGAGCGTTTAAGGCGTTGGTTTTAAGGTCCAATGGACTTTTCCCCCTCATTTTTTTTGAAATTCCCCACCCCCTCCCCCTTTTCCTCTCCCTTTTTATAATGTCGATTTTGTTTGACGGCTTACTAGTTCAGTTTAGTTCATTCGGCATCGAGCAGAGAGACAATGAATCATGAAAAAGGGTCCAAAATGGGGACAAAGACCCATTGCCAAAATTTATTATGTCTAATCCTTGTTACGAGGCTTTGTGCCTTTTCGGAGTTGCCGGTTTTGCTGACACCATTCTTTTACCTTGTAATATTTTTTTTGTTTAAAAATAAATTCATAATAAAACAATATGAGCAATGAAATATATTTATATTTCTGATTATTATTATTTTAGACTTCTTTTTTGTCATAACATATTTTTAAGCATGCTCATAATCATAATCATAATTTACCAACCTACATAAAATCGGCAACATAAGCTGACTTGATCTAGCGAATATGAGCGAAACCGCTAGGTTCAGTGCAGTGATATGCTGAGTCACAATGCAGTGCGTATGTAACTCTGTGTGCAGTCATGTCGGTGGCAGTGCGGGGCTGACGACAAGACGAGAAACCACAAATAAGGCGAGTAAAATTACAGAAATATTGAAATCATATTGTTAACAGCTATCAACCCAAACTTTTCGTGATAATCGATTTTTTTAGCATAATTCGAGGTCGAAATCTTCCATTTCGTACTCGGTCTCATAATATTGAAATTTAAAATACCCTGTACGGATTTTTCAAGACTAGCCACCAAAACTTGAGCTGGATGGGTCGATCGCGCGGGGGATTTGAATTGCGTAATTTGCGCAGGTTTGTGATTGTTATTGTAATTAGGTAACACACCCCCTTTTCAAGGCCTTTCTCATTTCTAACGTAACTTATCGACCATGACAGCAACTTGAACAAGCACTGATTTGGCGTAGCCGGAATCGCCAACTTTGGAGCAAAATATCTCACTTTGAAGGCTGTTTTGGATACATCAAATAGGTGAGTTTGCCTTTGGAAGACATTGCCTTTCATTTAAACCCCATTTTGACCTTCAGAAAGGATTAATTAAAAAGATAGATTTTTATATTGGTGTCCCTACTTACAGACATCTTTTGATACAAGGAGAACAACATGAGACTATATTTAACATGTTTCTTTCCAATTTCCTTTTTGGTACCAATACTGTACATGAGCTTTAAGCGCCTAAAATGGGTTTTCATATGCGTGAGATTACGCGTATGAAAACCACACTATTGATACCAAGGTTGTGTCTTTTTCCCATAGGTTTCACACGTTCGGAAAAAGACACAACCTTGGTATCAATAGTGTGGTTTTCATAAGCGTAATCTCAAGGTTGTGTCTTTTTCCCATAGGTTTCACAAGTTCGGAAATACAGAATTCAGAAATAGATCTACAGTTTCATTATTTTTGCGCACACCCACCCGACTCGTTTTACTCCACTAGGAGTGTTAAATCGTATCCATCAAGATCAAGATCAAGATCAAGTACCTTTTTCAAGGGACCAAAACGCCGCGTAGTTGGGAAGGGGTTCACTCGGAAGGGAATATCGTATTAAATAAATGATTTTAAATCTACGTTGTCTTTTTAAAATTCCATCAACTTCTTTTTTTGTAGGACTTTTGAGCATTCAATATGTATAGTTTGACAGATATTCGTTTCATATTTTATTTGCTATCGTTGATTTTCTGAAAAGTGTTCGGACACTGGATCGGCCACCATACTGATACCTATATAAATATGCCATGAGTTTTGTCTTACCGGTAGTCTTTCGAGATGACATTTTCTCCATCAAATGATTTGATCCAGTAACTCAAAACGACCAGAAAATTCTGATGTGTCAGATGCAAAATCAGAAAGTGGATGATATATCCATTAAACTATTCAATAATAAATTAGCTGGCGCCGAGACGTACAGTATACACATCGTTGATCCATCGTCTACACGTACGTACGTACGTACGTACGTCGTGATTATACTACACTCGATCGACTCCCCTAGGCCTAGCTATACTCAAACTATTGCGCCAAAATGGTCACGTGATCCCCACGGCCACCCGTGTAGTATGTATGGTAGAGGATCAATTTGACGTCATAGAAATGAATAAATAAGCATGCCAAGGCGCAGGCGCAATTAATGCTAGCCTTAGTTCAAGTTGGAACACGGATAGGTCAGTAGACCTATTCTTCCGCGCTGCCAGCTTGTCAGTGCAGTGACTGCAGTCAATAATAGCAAGAGCGTCTGGCGACTGGATCATGGAAGGGGGGGGGGGGGGGTAGAGGGGGCAGATCTATAATACGTCTATGGGGCAGATGCCCCCAACCCAGTATTTCACGTTATGGATTTTTGCCATGATCCCTCATGCGCCCATCTTGCATGAATATGGAGTATTTTTGCAGGCTAAAACGATTGAACCTTGCCACTAGCTGTAAGAAATAGTCTTTTGAGATGACATTTTCTCCATCAAATGATTTGATCCAGTCATGTCAATAACTTTCACTCAATTAATTTGTTGCATCTGCGCGTAGCCTGAATGTCATCAGAATGACACGTGCGCGCCACTGATCTCTGTAGAGATCGGTGGTGCGCGAGCACAGAATCAGTCTAAAAACACAAAATTTTTCATGACTAATTCATAAAAGGCCAGAATTCTACAAAACCAGTAGAAGTCAAAATAAGAAAGGTCAAACCTAGAACTCTTACTCTTTTAAGAAACCTTTTAACTGGTTAATTCCCACCATTAACAGCACTGCTAACCAATTAACAAAATTACCTTGTCACTGCGAGTCGATTACTTTCCCCATAGAAACACGTGTAATTTGGGTGTTCTACGTTTTTGTGAGGCAACATAAAAAGGCCGTTTTCAAACAAAATTGGCCAGAATTCTACCGCATATGAGATGATTACATTTTTATGCTCAGCAGCTTCTTTGTTTCTTCAATATTCATATTCCTTTTTAACTGAATTAAATTGTTAAAAAGTGAGAAAGATATAAGTATTTCTAAAAGTTGAAATTTACGTTTTTCATGATTAATGTACAGGTTCTATGGAGGGAATCGCAGAGGGAAAGTGATACGCGCGCGCGCATGGTTGAGAATGCAACACACTTTTTGGTATGACTCAAAACCAAAACGACCAGAAAATTCTGATATGTCAGATGCAAAATCAGAAAGTGGATGATAAAACTAGCTAGCATTGCCTATCCATTAAAATACTGCATTCAATAATAAGCTGGCGCGAGACCAACTGCATAACTCAAAGTGCGCCAAAAAAAAAAAAAAACACCGTATACTCCGTACTATCACGTGATCGCGGCCGGTGTCACCGGATGAGATGTCTCCACGGACACCTCATCCGGATCGGAATCAGGACCATATGTCCTGGGGACATCTCATCCTGATTTGTTTCTAATATAATTCTCTTTTCTCTCTTATTTATATAAATCAAATCGAATCAAATCAAATCAAATCAATTTCTAATATAATTCTCTTTTCTCTCTTATTTACATAAATCAAATCGAATCAAATCAAATCAATTTCTTGAATTAAAATCCACAATTTTGGAATATCATCAACAATACAACTACAGAGGAAGATTCAAAATAGGTTACAGATGATAAAAAAAAACTAAACTTCAATCAGTGTAAAATAACAAAGCAAAACAAAAACAAAACAAAAGTAACAAATGAAGAGGAAAGTACAATGTTATAACCAAGAAAATTCAACATACATCGTGGGTCTCCAGCCAGACTCTGCCTAATATTTTACAGATAATTTACGTATATTGAGCATGTTGTATAGGCCTATATATAGGCCTACATGCATCTCACAATCTATCATTGTTGTCAATTTATTTTTCACTGTATAATAGGACTGATAACACAGGTATAACAGAACTGAAAACTGATGGCACTACTACTACAGTCACTGATCCGATAGCTATAAAGCTGAAGCGCTTCATCGACAGTTCCAAAGTGCATTCACCAAGGAAACACCCATCCCTGACAGTGGCGCAAATCCATTTTGAAATTCGGGGGGTCACAACATGATTTAACTTTTGCACCTGTCCGAAATGTCTGAAATTTTTTTTTCTGACAACCCCCCCCCCCCCCCCCCCAAAAAAAGGGTTATCACATTTGGGGGTCTAGTTTTCCTCCAAAATTCTCTGACAAGCAAAAAATAATTAAAAAAAAAGGTCATCGCATTTTGGGGGGCTCTAAGGTGGGGGGAGGGGGACATGTTCCCCTGTCCCCCTGGATTTGCGCCCATGATCCCTGACAACTTACTACCCATGACTTCATCATTTGAAGAAATGGAGGATATCTTGTTCACACCTAAACGCGTAGAAAAGTTGCTTCTTGGTTTGAAGATACACAAAGCTGCTGGACCAGGGGTCCGTTGCACAAAACTTGCGTTTGAACGCAACTCGGGAAAATCAAACGCAACTTTATTTTCAGCCAATCAGAAGTGCGCATTAAGGACTTGCGTTTGATTTTTCGGAGTTGATGACATATAACTCCACGAGTCTTGATGAAGCGTTTGGCAACAACTTTGGCACCCATTCTTTGTCATATCTTCCGCTTGTCTTATGAAATGGGTGAAATACCAGAAGACTGGCGTGAGGCCAATGTTGTTCCAATCTACAAGAAAGGAAATAGATCCACTCCAGTAAACAATCGTCACATTTCGCTGACATGCCAGTTGCTGCAAACTGTTGCTGATGGAACACGTTCTAGCCAGCAATATTATGAAGCATGGGGACAGAAACAACCATGGCTTTCGCAAAACATGTCATGTGAACAACAATTATTAGGATAATTTGCACCCAAGTTTGACGTCTTGAAGACGTCTTATATTGACGTAATTTTGACGTCTTTCTGGTCAAGGAATTTGAAGCAAATATTCTAATTGGTCTAGCTAGGTCAGCTTTTTGAACGAGATGAGCGTGAAACCATGATCTTGCTTGTATAATGTGCACCACTATATGCAGTGCTGTAACCGAACCGCCGAAGCGAATGGAAGTTCGCCGAACATGGCACTCCGAACAGAATTTCTCGTTCGGCAGTTCGGTAAAATACTGTAATTATATAATTATGAGGCGCAAATGGTAGAGACTATTTACGAAGCCCGGGAAGGGACATAGTGCTATTTGAGCACCAAGTCGAACATATATTATTCATGACGTACGCGTAATATTCATGACCTATAGTCCAGGCGGCCGTAGTAATCACGGTGATTAATCGCGCATCGGTGTTCATATAGTGCCTTGGTCATGTTGGTGCTCAGGAAACGTGTGCTAAACCCAACGAGGATTGTAGGAATGATTATCTTGAAAATTTTGTTTTAAATTTTGTTTTAAATGAACTTTATTTACGTTTATTTTCATAAACATCACTTCATCTAAACACTGACTTTGAATTGATAATAATCTTAATGACTGTTTTTAAACAAAATCGCGCATTTGATGCTCATTTATAGTTGCCTTGGTGCTCAGGAAACGTGTGTTAAACCATACGGAGAATGTAGGAATCATTATCTTGAAAATTTTGTTTTAAAAGTTTATTCACGTCTTAATATTTTCATAAACATCACTTCATCTAAACACTGACTTTGATTTGCACTGATGACAATCTTATATTGACTGTTTTCAAACCAAATTGCGCATTGGTGCTATTTATAGTGCCTTGGTGCTCTGGAAACGTGTGCTAACCCCCCCCCCCCCCCCCCCCCCCCCCCCCCACTCAGGTGGTCATCTGTACCGCATGCGCGTTCCCGAATTTTCGGGAAAAGGGGTATATTTTAGGGGCTCAGTTCAGGGAAAAATCCCGAAAAACCTTTGAAATAGGGGGCCTTTTAGCATTTTTTCCCCCGAAATATTTTTAATTAGGGGTAGTTTTCAAATCTTTCCCAAACAATCCTGAAATATAGTCCCGAATAGGGTTAGTTTCAAACCCCCGAAAAATTCCTCGGCACTCTTCCTTCATTTACTAGTGGGTAATTTTGCTAGCTTCCCTTCCAAAAACCTGTGATGGGGGGGGGGGGGGGTAATTTTGATGGCTTCCCTTCCAAAAGCTTGTGATAGGGGGGGGGGGTAATTTTGATGGCTTCCCTTCCAAAAGCCTGCGATAGGGGGTCAAAATCCTAACCTATTTCCATCCTTAAAAAGGGGGTATCTCTAAGAATCTGGAACAAGCATAATTATGTTTATATGGTTGATCGACCGCCTGAGTGTGGGGGAGAGGGGGGGGGGCGGGGCTAAACCATATACAGAGAATGTAGGAATCATCATCTTGGAGATTTTGGTTTAAATGAATTTTATTTACGTCTCAGTATTATCTTTAACATCACTTCATCTGAACAGTGAATTTGATTTGAATTGATTATAATCTTGAATGACTGTTTTCAAACAAAATCGCGCATTGGTGTCTCTATATAGTGCCTTGGTGCTCAGGAAACGAGGATTGTAGGAATGATTATCTTGAAAATTTTGTTTTAAATGAACTTTATTTACATCTCCATATTGTCTTTAACATCACTTCATCTCAACACTGACTTTGATTTGCATTGATTATAATCTTTATGACTGTTTTTCAACAACTTATTCGTGCATCGGTGCCCGGTATAGAGCCGTGGAGTTGGAGCTCAAGAAACGTGTGCTTATTATAGCCTACAGTAATTTTTTTCACGATATCGTGCCTTGGAACTAAAGAAACGTGGGCATAATCTTTATAATAGGGTACCTAAGAGGGGTATCCGTGTACCCCCCCCCCCCCCACTTCACTAAACGAAACCAACTTTTTTACAATACATTTTTTATAATGTACTTTAAGATATTTAAGAAGCTAAAAAAAGTGGCGCAGCATGGTGAAAATCAAGATGGCGTCAAAGGTGATGAAAATGGGCTTTTATTCAATTTCTTATGAGATCCCATTGTACCCTTAGACATCTTTCCCTGTAACCTTTCGTATGATTATTAGATTTCAATACAAACCAAAATGGTTTTGAGAAGTTTTTTATATTTTGTGGTGGAAATTGTCTCGGTTTTTAAACTTTAGTTCTAATATGGATTTGATACAATATTGAGACAGAATAAAGATATCGTACATCTCTTTGGTGTATATAATTACCATTTTGATGGTCACCTTAATTGCTTATCAGTAGAGTACCCTGCAATGCATATCAACCTCCGTTTAGGGGAAAATTTGAGATTTGTTAACAAACAAATAGAACACATAAACAGTTACCTTACAGGCCATAACTTTTTATCTCAGAATCCTATAATTCAACGAAACTTGGATGTTTTGTTCAGAATGACATATTCTCCATGATTTAAACCAACAAAAATACATTTGTATCAATTTTCGGTGCCATGGTAACCGTTATTCATGTATATTTAGTTTTTTATGATTTTTTCTAAAAACTGATATAATCTTTGAACGTATAGAATTCAATGTAAATGTGAGTTAGATATAATAACCAGGTAGACGTGTAAATCTTATACACCCATATAAGATCAGGAGTTATTATTATTCTTTATCTTTATCTTTATGATCGTTTTAAAATTTTTATTTGTTTAGCCGATTTTCTCTTTAATTGTGCCTAGAGATTTCTTTATTCTTGCTAACCGGAACACCCAAATATTAGCTTACTCATGTTGAATGAAATAATGTTAATAATGAAATAATTTCTTTTAATATATGATGCATGACTTTAGAGGTATTCAACAAATTTATGAATAATACAATCTACCACTTTGATAATATGTGATTTATTTTTAAATCAAGTGTCGTAACCTTAGCGGCTTCAATGTACTGTGATGGTAAGCTGTATAGCCACTATGGTTATTATTATTATTATCATTAAGTATTTGGCGTCACCTGTGCCTGGGAGGGGAAAAGCGAACTGAAACACTGTAACCCTCGGGTCTCTCCTCCCGGTATAACTGATTGGGATGTGCAGGTGTACCACTACACCGGGGTTTCCCCCTACTCTTATTCGAGGAGTGTAGTGGGTTCTTAACGTGCAAAGGTGGTGACTGTCCTCTACACGGGGCCTCCATTTAACGTCCTATCCGAGGGACAGAGTGTTTTCCACTGTAACATAGCCTGCGTCTATGAAACAAGGGAGGGGCGCGTTAACACACAACGCAGGCTTCAGTCATCCGCCCGGGGTGGATTCGAACCCACAATCTTTGGTTCGACAGGCAGACGCTTTACCGACTGAGCCAACTCGCCTCTCTTTTGAACCTTGAACTTGCCACACTGAACCTTGAACTTGCCACACTGAATATTTCATGTGAACAAATGGTGATTGGACATCATTGTCAACAATCTGATTTCACACTTTTAGGCTTCTGATTTAATCAATAATAAAATATTATATAACAAAATAGGCTTTGCGTAGACGTTGCACTTTAGAATGCATATCTTGCATGTTAAATTTTGTGGAGTAGTCATTAGATATCATTGGTTATATTGTGATCTTTCAACAACAAAAATCTCTGTCTTGATAACAGTTTATTTCATTTTATTTCAGTCAGGAAAACAATATAACAATAACAGAGAATACAAAGTACAATATCAGAAGGAGAGGAGAAGAAAAAAAAACAGTTGGAAAAGATTGAACAAAATGAATCACGACATAATAGTTGTAATAGTTCTGACCAATGAAAGAAATATCGTTTTTATGATGCTTGTCGAGACAGTGGAGTATTCAGGTAGAATTAATTACATTTACATGAGAAGAACATACACCTGTTATTGATATCAGATTTATTGAGTTGACAAAGAAGTATAAATACTGTATATAATATGTGAATATTACTTTATTGCCTGTGCTGTGTTACTTTTTTTAAATTTATTTACCTGAAGATCATGCAGCCTATCACAAACACTGGGAGTTACTTAAATTCATGATTTTGATCTTTACCTCTATTTTGCTCTATTTATGTATATATTGTGATATGATTTTCATTATATTTTGCTCTATTTATGTATATATTGTGATATGATGTACATTATACATACAAAAATTATCTTATGATAAACATTTAAGAGTGCATATGGACGTCTGTTAATGACGTCTATTGTTTACAAGTATATATAATTTGATAATGCTGAACTAACTTTGCTTTTCAGACGGTGATAGAAGCTTAATTACATTCAAATGGTTCCAGTGCTTGATAAAGTTTTGCAACCATGGGCCTATTTCTATTTTGTCAACCTCAAAACACAAATAAATCTGACAAGATGATTTCGTGGTTACGTGGAAAATATTATCCAGTGGATCCAAATTTCTACACATCCATATGAAATTGTAGTTGCAGAGCATATTATGCTAAGGCAGGCTACTAAAATAAGGCAATTTTTAACACGTTAATTTTGTCAATTCAGTCTTCATGAATGTGTAAAATTATTTGACTATATAAATTCATTATGCAATGCATAACATCATATTCTCTTTGTGTTAAGGCATTCAGTATAGGTATTTTTCGAATAATCTTACCTCTTCTTTGCGAGAATTTTTTTTTTTTTTTTTTTTTGATAAACAAAGTGAAATTCGATACTTTGGTGATGACAAGTTAAGTTTGCCACAGGTTATAACACACATAAGAAATAATCATATTTTACACTGTCTTGTAGAAATAATTATCTCAGCATGATTCATTCAACTTAAATTAAAAATTGGTTGCTCCAGTTGGAATGAATGAAGGTATCACTAACAGAAGCGGATCTAGAGGGGGGGTTGGGGGGGTTGCAACCCCCCCCAAAAAAAAAAATAAAAAAATCCGGGGACCATTTTTTTTTTTATCTTATCTTTTTTTTTAAACTTGTAATTTTATTTTATTCTATTTATGTATTTATTTTATTTATTATTATTATTATTATTATTATTAATATTTCTTTTTGGGGGAAAGGGAGGGGGGGGGGGGTGGGCGAACAAATGTCACGGATTCCCTTGCCCCCCCCCCCCCATCAGCTTTTTTGAGGACACGGGCCACCGCCGAAGTGACAAGCTAGGCCAGCGTTGCCATGTGGGGATTCTCATCCCAAAAATCCCCAAATTAAAAAAAAAATTGGGGATTTTTGAAGTCTTTGGGGATGAAAAATAAATATTTGGGAATGAAAATAATATTGAGTTTTATGTAAAACGAATTTGGGGATTTTCTGTCAAAATTTGGCAACTTTGGGGATTTTTGAAGTGTCGTTTGGGTGGGGATTTTGTGAAGATTTGACCTGGCAACGCTGAGCTGGGCTGCTCATTTCCTGGATTACTTGTTCAAGTTGCTCACTTTTTTATCAGTCTGAGTGACAAGCTGTTCATAATAAAAGTATTAGGCTGACAGTGCTTATTCCAAGGTCCCCAATTCTTTGTATCTGTGTTGTCAACTGGCCTTACATTGCAGGAAAATGCAACTAAATTTTACAAATTTTCATGGGGGGGTTAATTTGGCAATGACCTCTATACCAAAAATAGTGGTGTTTTAGATGCAAGAAAACGCCATTTTCACACACAGATTTTCAAAAATTCTCCCTACTGTGGGAGGGGGGACACCCCCCTCCCACACCCTCCCCCCCTCGCTCGCTCCGCTCGCTCGCATACCGCCCCAACCCCCCCTTTATAAAAAGCTAGATCCGCCCCTGACTAAGCACCAAGAAATACATGATAAGGAATAACATTAATAACGTCTAATGTCATTTGGGTGTATTAGATTTACAGTGATATAATTCCATTGTTATTATATTTAAGCCATGCACATTAACGCTGAATCTCAGACTTTCAAAGTAATTTCTATTTGAAAAAAAAATGAAATGAAAATGAACACTGAATAATAGTTGCCAAGGCAACTAAATGTAACATAAATATATCAACATTGTTCTAAAACATGTGAAATATCTTTCTGAACAGTGTCCAAGTTTCATTGAATTGGGATTATGAGAAGAAAAAAAGTTACAGCATAGGTAAATCTTTGTGCGCTCAATATTTAAAATTTCAAATATCTACAAAAATGGAGATTTCCATAATGATCTGCTAAATATCAAAACCTTCTCAAAACCACTTAGGTTTGTATTGAAATAGACGGCTGCCATGGCAACAGTGAGTTAGATGCATACGTTTGTTTGGTATCAACATGTGCGGAATATGATTCTTAATACAATGACCAAATTTCAATGAAATCTAAAAATTACATAAAGTTACAGATTAAGATGTCATAAGGGTACAGTAGGACCACTAACAAAATTAATGTAAGTTTTCGTCACCTTTGCGCCATGTTGAATTTTTTTTCCAGCTAACATTTTGAATATTTTTAAGTACATTATAAAGAAGGTAAAGAAAACACAACAAAATAAAACAACTCATCTAAATCGTATCACAATACGTAAATAAAGCAAAATATGCGGTATAGTTCTTAACGAATTCTTGTAACATCTGGAGTTGGAGATCGGTTGCAATGATCTTCATATAAAATGAAAAACAAGTCAGAAAGACAAATCATAGTGTACATGTAAACACAAGAAAGGCAATAAGTATTATTCAAATATTCTATATACATTATTTATACTCTTATCAATGTGCAATCCCATTATTGTCAATGATCACCACTTTGTTCACATGAAATATTCAGTGTTGCAAGTTCAAGGTTCAAATCGTATAGTGTCTAAAGCTAACCATCACAGTACATTGAAATCACTGAGATTACAACATTAGATTTTTAAAAAATCATCTATTATCAGAGTGGTAGAGTGTATTATTCATAAATTTGTTGAATACCTCTAAAGTTATGTATCATACATGTATATTCATAGAAATATAGCATTTTTTCATTCAACATCAGTAAGCTAATATTGGTTGTTCCGGTTACCAAGAATACAGAAATCTCTAGGCACAATTAAAGAGAAAATCGGCTAAACAAATAAAAATTTTAAAACGATCATAAATATAAAGATAAAGAATAATAATAACTCCTGATCTTATACGGATGTATGAAATTTACACATCTGCCTGGTTATTATATCTAACTCACATTTACATTGAATTCTGTACGTTCAAAGATTATATCAGTTTTTAGAAAAAATCATAAAGAGTAACATTTACATGAATAACAGTTACAAAAGCAACATTTTCAAGATATTCATTCCTACAATGATTACAATCCCCGTATGCATGGTTTAGCACACGTTTCCTGAGCACCAAGGCACTAGAATGGGCACCAATGCGCGATTTTGTTTGAAAACAATCATCAAGATTAAAATGAGTGCAAATCAAATTCAGTGTGTAGATGAAGTGATGTTATAGACAATACTGAGATGTAAATAAAATTCATTTAAAGAAAAGGTTTCAGGATAATCATTCCTACAATCCTCGTAGGGTTTAGCACACGTTTCATGAGCACCAAGGCACTATAATGGGCACCAATGTGCGATTTTGTTTGAAAACAGTCATCAAGATTATAATCAATGCAAAGCAAAATCAGTGTCTAGATGAAGTGATGTTAAAGACAATATTAAGACGTAAATAATGTTCAGTTAAAGAAAAAAATTCAAGATAATCATTTCTACAATCCCCGTATGGTTTAGCACACGTTTCCTAAGCCCAAGGCACTATAAATGAGCACCAATGCGCGATTTTGTTTGAAAACAGTCATTAAGATTATAATCAATGCAAATCAAAGTCAATGTCTAGATGAAGTGATTTTAAAGACAATATTTAGATGCCAATACATTCATAGAAAAATAAAAGTTACAAGATCATCATTCTTATATAGAAATGATAATCATTTTGTTTTTCTGTAAAACTCTTCCGCTATTATCATTTAGGTTCATTGGTTCATTGGTTCATTTTATTTCCTTCTTTCACAAACATTTGTACATATAGGATATAAAATAAATAACAGGAATAACAGATTATCATCATAACAAACATAATTTGAAGTGCAATATTTAGTCAATATACAACTCTTGTCATTAACAAAAGAGATTCTATTAACCGTTTTTTATGTAAAATCATGTTCTTCGGCACAAGTCATGAAAGAATTAGGAGGAGACCTTATTAAGAAGGCTGGGCTTGTTACACAGTGGCGGATCTACGGGGGGGGGGGGGTTAGGGGGTTTAACCCCCCCCCCCCCCTTTGGGCTGCCAAGTAAACATTTAATGTGCATAGGAATAACACTATTACGTAATACCATCAATATTTCACATGATGATTAGTTAGTTTCAAAGTTGGTAACGGAAGGTTATAATAAATAAACAAGAAAGAATTAAAACCATTAAAACATTTGTGAACATCGCATCTAGTCAGGCGTCTGTTAACGATTTTTAACGATATGTGATTTGGCCATAATGTATGTTTCAAATTGGTAACGTATGTTACATTAACGTTGTTTGAATACAATTTTGGCCTTAAAAATGATTGCTAAGCTCACCCAGAACCTCATATATATGGTGTAAATTTAAGTTTGCTACCAATTTGGATAGTTGTTACGTATATCCTACACACATTTTTTACGTATGATAACGTACGTTTACGGTTACATCACGAAAGTTACATCGTGACCTTCAATAGGCTGAATAAGCAACATTTAGTTGAACTTAATTTTAATTTCTACTTCACTGGCATGGCCAGTATAACCATTTACACCATAGAGGTTACCTATATTTAAGATTTGTGGTACTATACAAGTCAACATATAATGTTACACTGTCATAAATCTACCTTTTTATCACGAAACTTTCTTATAGTCCCAGTTAATTTTCTTTAGTATCTTGACTTTTAAACATATGGTTAGAATTAGACCAAAAAGAAATAACACACACTGGAGAGGAAAATTTCAAGTGCAAATATTGTGAGAAAATATAATATTATTCAACTCATCTGGTAACTTATTAAGTTGATAACCAAACACACGATAACTCTGGATATAACTGTGTATTAAACTGTTACTTGATCTAAAAAGTTATTATGGACTGCTTTTTATGGTCTCCATTGCGTTAGTAGATGCCAGGAAAACATCACTTACAGGGGTTCAAATAGCAAAAAAACAAAAACAAACAAACAAACAAAAATTAAAATCGGCGCGACGCTACGCGGCTCACAGACATCGCCGTTTCGCGCCTTGTGGACGATGCTCTGCATCGCCGTTGGGACAAACCCAGGGACCGCGGAGCCAGGGCCGGGGGGGGGGGGGGGATGGGGCCGTAGTCCCCCCCCCCCCCCCCAATTATTTGGGCAAAAAAGAGAAAAAATAGAGCATGCAAGTATGCTTAAAATCGCAAGCTGGCAACCTTAAAAATGAAAAATCTCCCTACTGTGGGAGGGGGGTATCCCCTCCCACACCCTCCCACTCGCTCGCTTCACTCGCTCGGGCTCGGTCGCTACGCTCCCTCGCAATACCCAGCTCAGCCCCTCAAACCCCCCCCCTTGGAAAAAAGCTAGATCCGCCCCTGTTACAGCAAGGTCCCCAAAGAGAACATAATACATGAATGTTTTTAATTACTTTGAAACATTTTAAAAAGTAAAACTACCTTATAAGACTAGAAACAATTACATGTGGGCGATTCCAGCGTAACGGACATGACAGTCAGACAGTAGGTTATTTAAGACACTTTCAATCAAAACCAGGAGTCCTAAAACCTATTTTAGTAAGTGAATCGGGCACATTTTGCTATCAGGAATATACACAGCAAATTTTAGAGCATATCACTGAATAGTTGAAGAGAAAATTGACTCTTCGTAACCATAACGGACATGAGACAAAACGAACAAGGATTTTAAAGTCCTTTGAACATTTTCAAAGATCTGTGAGTTTTAGGGTCCAACTGGTCTAATTTGGGCATCAACAGATGCTAAATATATGTCCTTAACATGCCTACATATTGAATAACGATTAGATTACACATTTTCTTGTCAGAGCTAAAAAAGGAGCGTAACGGACATGACACTTGGTGCGTAACGGACACGACACTTTTGTCCACCTTTTATAAACCCTTACAACATTGCTTTAAGAGGTTCATTGGGTCATGCCAACCTTTTATTTGTAATTTTTGATCCATTCATCACAATTTACTACCCCCAAATAAAATCTGAAATGTTTGTGACATAAAATAATGAGACTCAAAGATAGGACGTTTTGACCAAAAATGTTTCCACTTTTTGTACAAAAATTGAGTTTCAGTTATAGATATTCATGCCCAAATATACTTTAATCCCATTAATATATATACCTCAAATTAAAGAGCTTGTTGAGCTCCTTTGTTTGATACCAAATAGGTCATAATAGACTAAGTACTTCGGGTGTTATAGCCATTTTTTTGTGATTTTGGAAAGAGAAAATTTTCTGTAGAATTACCCATGTAGGGGAGAATATTTACAAAAGGGATAGCTTGATATCTAAAAAAGGAGAAAAGGGGAAAATATATACAAAAGGATGGAGAGAGAAAGCAAAACGGAACAACACAAAAACAACAACAACACAAAAACAACAACAACAAACAGAGAAGATCTGAGAAAGAAGTTCGGTTCTGTGTAGGGGGAAAGGGAGTTGGGACAAATAGAAGAGAGAGATAGAGAGAACTTCAAACATTCACCGGTGACAAAAAAGTACTAACAAACGAAACAATTAAAACAAAACAAGGTTTACAAGTAACGGTGCAGCACTGGTAACATGCAACACTAGCACTGGATTGGAGCCCATATAGTGCTTCGACGCTCTTTTTATTTGTAATATAGCCACATGTAATAAGAAGGCGCGCGTGCGCGTGTTGCATTAAAGGGGGTACCCAATGCTGAAACAATGTTAGTTCATTTAAAAGATCATGATTTTATTAGAAGAAAATCATCTGCCTTAAAAAAAATTTAAAATTCGTGTTGCCAGAAAATCCCCGAAATATATGGTAAGATTTCAGGATATTTTGGCCCCTCAGCTGTGTCCCAGTTTCAGCTAGGTAACCACAATGACGTCAAAGTGGTTACCTTGTCGCGCAATTATAGCAAAATGCGCGCAAGGTGTAATGCATTTTGTACAGTCTAGTGCGCAACACATCTGCAATACGCGAACCTAGGTAACCACTTTGACGTCATTGTGGTTACCAAGCTGAAATTGGGACACAGCTGAGGGGCCAAAATATCCTGAAGTCTTACCATATTTCGGGGATTTTTCTGGCAACACGAATTTTTTAAAAATTTAAGGCAGATGATTTTCTGCTAATAAAATCATGATCTTTTAAATGAACTAACATTGTTTCAGCATTGGGTACCCCCTTTAAGCTCATGAATAATATGTTCGACTTGGTGCTCAAATAGTCTCTACCGGCGCAAATAGGATGGTCATTTGATGCCAAAAATTAGTAGTTTCAGTGTGGACAAATTTTAACACAAAATTGGCGATAGATTTCATTTGCATTTCATAATTCTTGAAGATAACCCGACGAAATTATTTTCATTATTAGGAAAAGAATGAATTCGTCAAGTAAATCATTTCACCTGTTTCGCTATAGCGGATCATATATCTTGAAGACGACCAGCCGAAATTATTTTCATCGTTAGGTAAAGAACGAATTTGTCAAGGAAATTGTTTCATTTCCCATTCCTTAGCGGTTCATCATTCTTGAAGACGACCCACCAACATTATTTTCATCGCTAAGAATAGAATTAATTCATCAAGAAAATCATTTCACCATTGTTTTGTTTGCGGTAAATATTTCTTGAAGACGATCCCCACGAAATTATTTTCATCGTTAGGTAAAGAATTAATTTGTCAAGGAAATTGTTTCACCTCTGTTTTGTTAGCCGTTCATAATTCTTGAAGATGACCTGCCAAAATTATTTTTACTGCTAGGAATAGAATTAATTCGTCGAGCTAGTAAACCATACTCTGAAAAATCAAGAGTAAGAACACCATCTGCAGTGTGTGCCTGTGGAATGTTCCTTCTTTTTTTTTTCACCCTAATTTGGTTACTCTGCAATCTGCGAATGCCACAATAGCAGATCAAAAGACGCTGCTTGTTTTACTTATTGGCAATGAACAATTGAAAATGGAAAAGTGTTTGTTAGAATAAAGATATATTCAATTCGATCTTCCTACAGTTGAATTCGAAATAGAACTCTCGCTATGCAAGCTCAATTTGTTTGAAAGAACTGTACTTATCAAATAGACAGTGTATACAAACTGATGGTCATATAATTAGTCAGTTCTGATAGTGTGTAGCCCTACAGAGTCAAAGAAAGAAAGTGATAATGCATTATTCAAAACTAAAGCTCAAGATTTTAGTAAAGTTTTCCTGTCCAATAATATATGAGATCAATATAATTTCATAATTATTTTCACGTTTTACAAAATGCACATGTTTTATCATAATTTCAAGTGTTAAAAAAGACAGTTGGTGAACACAGGAGTCATTTTTAAGTGTGAGTAATTCACCTAAGTCTATGGTGTTGGTAAAGTCCGACTGCACAGTTCCCCTCTCCAAAGTGACATTTGTTGTTGAAGAATTGAGGTATAGGATTACAACCTGTTTAGCAATAAACAACGAGATACACAAGAAATGTCTCTGCACGATATCGTCGAAGCGTTACACTTCCCTTGTCAGGTTCATTCGCCATGTAACAGTATGAAACCAAAGTCATTAATCAGGGGTGGATCCAGAATTTTGTAAAAGGTTGGGGGGGGGGGGGCACAAATTTCAGATTATTTGGGAGTCCAGTTTTCCTCCAAAATTTTCTCTGACAAGCAACAACAACAAAAAAAGGTCATCACACATTTTGGGGTCACTTTTGTCCTTCAAAATTTTCTGATAAGCCCCAAAAAAGGGTCCTAAATTTAAAAGGGGGCACAATGTACACTTTGGTTTCATTAGGGGGAATGCCCCCCCCCCTAAATCCACCACTGGTCATTATGAATCCACCTCTTAATAGGGACAAAACTATATCCATCTTTCTGTGTATCACTATATTTGTTTGTATCTTTTCACCTCTCTCCTCCTTATCCTTGAACATGGGCAAAAAAAAGAAGAGAAACAGAGGAGAGAAAAGAAAGGGAGAGGGCCTAGGGAAGGAACGTGGAAAAACGATAGCACACCCCTCCCCCTCCCACATGCTACCCTTAACAGGTGGACCTTAGCATTTTATCCATGTGATAAGACCACAACACACACACACACACACACACATCCCGCTTGGGCACTGTCCTCAAACATTAATCTCTCCAATTTATCTTCTTGCATGACAATTCTCTTCACCTTACTATCCCTCTCTGATTTCTACCTTCCTTCCCTGTCCTACTTTTGTCTTGCTCTCCCTCCCCACCCCCCCCCCCCTCTCTCTCTCTCTCTCTCTCTCTCTCTTCCCCATGACTGTTCTCTTGACAATTCTGTTAAGTCACATGGGACAATAAGACAAAATGTCTAAGCCAACTAACCCTACACACAATAGGAAAACAATTGTGAAGTCATTATATAGTTATACCTGAAAGAAAGAAAAAAAAATCAAACATTTGAGTATAATTGTGCAAGTGCAAACTTTGCAGCATCCTATAATCATAAACTACAACAACACAACAATGTGACAGTACTTTTAATATCTTAAGCTATCATTTATTCCTCATTGAAACTTGCTCTTTTCAGATGAAACAAAAAAAAAAACAGCACTTAGTGTCACAAATATATCTCATAAGCCAACAATTCTGAAGCAAAAAATGGCTCTGAATTCATTCTTACATCATTCTCTCTTTACACAATATGATTAAATGTTACACATGGAGCAAGCCTATAAAAGCTTTGAGAATCTTCACATGCCGAATAAATCCACAACTTAAATGGACCAATGGCTTGTTCTCAATTTATCTACTTAATATTAAAGAAATACAGTGATAGTACATGTTAAGTACATACATACATACATTCTTTCACACTGCTTAATCCTTATCTTATTCATGACTATCTAAAAGACAATAGAACCTAATTGGTGCAAAATATTATCCATCAATTTTTTACCATCTCTTCCATATTTTTCTCATAGCAAAAACACACTCCTTTATCAAATGAGTATTATTAATCACATCGAAATATAACGATTTTTTAAATATATAAACGGTTGTCTTACATGCGCTGGGTACATATAAATCGACAAAATATAACACATAAAAAACACAATACTTCCTGGAATAGATGAATTTAAATAATATAAACAGAATCAAACATAGTATTTATAGTTTATATGCATTTAAACACCGAGTGGAATTTCCATTCAATGACATATTTCTTTGTGAGATTATGCACTATCAAACGCTGTGAATACAATTTCACAAACAACTAAGCTCTCACGATTAAATTGAGACAAATAGTTACATGTATACTTATTTCATATCATCATGTTATGGTTCAAATATTTTCATAGTTTACATTTACAAAGACTAACACAGAATTAACTCGCACAACTCATTGTATTCTTGATTATGTAATTGGGGTTTAAAAGGAAACAGGGCAAACCCTCTTTTCCTCTGTAAATGTAGTAATTTTTGGTGAATAAAAAGAAACCGTTTGGTACTGGGAATTCTTTTATGACAATTGTCAACCTTTCCAAAACACATATACAGTATATTGGAGGCTGTCAGTGATCTTTTGGTCTAGTCTTAATACATGTATGTGCATAAAGCAGGACTGAAAGAAGTCAGAAATCTATTTCTGTTTCACATGTTGACTGACTTGATCTAAATGCTTGTAAATAATACTCTATGCTCTGATTAAGAATACCTAAACATAAAAATAACAAAATAAGTGTTTAAAAATCTATATTGTAAACAAAGGTATCAACTTGAATGACTTTTAAAAATGCTGTCTTTAGAAATAAAATCAACAAAAAAATAAAATTTAGCAGAAGTTGTCAGGCCTGTGCTCATTATCTTGAAACACGGACACAATAAATTATTTTGAATGGTGAGAAGATATATTAAATGTCCTTATCAAAATGTATTAACTTTCATTAATGGAATCATAACGGCAGAAACTACATGAACTGCAAACAGGATTGTTTTTGTGGCAAAGAAAGAGAGGGGAGAAAGCATAAGAGGGAGAAAAGGGGTGAAGGGGGAAGGGGGGGGGGAGAGAGAGAGAGATGGAAAGAGAAATAGATATGGAGATAGAAAAAGAAAGGAAAACAGAAAGGGAATAGAAGAGAGAGAGAGAGAGATCAAAATAAATCAACTCTGTTGTGTATCAAAGATAATTGCATATTTACAAGACATACAAATAAAGAACTAAAGATCAAATCTATATAAAAAGAAAACCAGTCTCATTGCATATCATTTGCAAGTATCAACCAACACAATAAAAACAACACAAAGACCACAAACAAATATCCATTAATCACATGGCTGAATTTAAATAGAAGTTATAGAACACCATCTTCATGTCATTGTTCGGGAGAGAGGTACTAAATTTTTGTCAACACAGCTCAACAGCGTACAACTACCCACAAAGTTTGGACACATACTAAGACAAGCTTCAGAGCAATACATGACGTCGTTTCATAAGGGCACACACAGACACGTAGTGCTGTAAGGTTAAATAGTTGCTCTTGTGATATGTTCATGCAAGTTCGCTACACATATGCATTTCTGAAAGATATTTTACCAACTTAAAACTCAAGTTCATTTACATTCTCGTAATGTCAAACATAATAAGACAGACTGTACTCTCGGAAAGATACTGTACCATCAAGTTTTCAAACCCATTTTTTTTTTCATTTACACTGTAATCATTCACATCATATACAAATTGAAACATTTTGCATTAAAAAAAATATCTCCCTGACAATTGCAGAGCAATGCCATATTCATTATCAGAATTTTCTCTTTCTATATTTCCATCAATTCACCCTTGAAATATGCTGTAATTCCTATCTTTAATACAAGCTTTAGAATGGCAACGCTTGAATTATGGTTACCATTTAATGTCAGCAGTGCACACAAGGATTTGAAAGGAAATAGGGGTTTAAGTGGATGAAATGTTTGTAGCGATAGGTAAAGCATCACACTGCAATTGCTAGTAAGGCCTGGCTCATAGAAGGTGTCTTTCACTGATGATAGGACCGCGTCGGTGACTTGAACAGTCTTTTGTGCATCATGAAAGAGTGATATCATTTAAAAAGTGATTGCAAAATGAACAGTGCAAATAATACTTTCAATAACTGGCGAATAGGTTAATTGCCTTTACAGGTTCAATTAGAGCTGGTCCTCATGTGAGTTGGTCCTAACTCTTTATGTAATCCCAGTTTCAGCAAGAACTATTACGTCAAATATTGAAAATGAAACAAGGGGTTTATTGATAAAGGTGATCAGCGGTACTGTTTTACTTTCAACTATTTTCTACTAGTCATACAGTGTTAGGTTTCAAAATGAAACGGTCTGCTAGAAATCACCAAGAGTTTAGATGACTGATCGCAAACACTGAATGGTAGCAGGGGAAGTGTCTTAAAACATTTCTTTCTTGAAACAATTTCCAATGTTAACTGGTAACTAGAGGAAGTATGCTGAGAGTATCACACCCTTCTCAAGCTTCTCTGTCCATTTTTCTTTCTTCCTCTCTATTACAGTGCATATTGATATGTGATGTGTGCTATGTGGTATAGTATCAATATTATTAAGTCACTAAATAGTGACAAGTTGCTCATAAAAACCTGCTCAAAGCTCTGGGGGGCACAACAGACAAAGCATTTCATATAATAGTCTTTACTCTTAAGCATTGATTGTCATCTTTCTCATAATTGCCTTTCATTTGAACTATGAGGAAATGCCTTGCAAAATCCTACCCTGACTTGACTACATGCTGTGCGTTGTACAATAAGTGCTTTTGGAGGTGGAAAGGGTAGCCCATACCTTGCAAATACCCCCAATACCCTCCCCATCATGCAGGTTTCACCCCCCCCCCCCTCCCCCTTCCTATATTTCACTTCATATTGTTACAATATTATATTTAAGAACAATGCAACAAAAGAGTACATAAATATTCCTTTATGCTACATGATGTGAAGTCATCTAGGGTTATCCTCTGTAGCTTGAAGTTTAATCACATAAGTCTTTGACACATCTTCACAAGAAGCCTATGTGTATGATTCATATGATAGTTTACAATGCCAATGAAAGTGGTCTGCAATGCCATTAAGGAGTATGCATTTTATCTAGGTCCAGTGACATACAGCTGCTTTAAAAAGTCAGATACCCCCATCAATCACACATTTACATAACTGTTACTTTCTCCATACACTTGTTCCTTGATGATCCTCTGCACTGTATTTGATCCACCCAGAAAGCACAGAGAACATCCGCGAAAGGGGCTTCCTTTGGGTGAAGAGTTTAGCTTGGATAAAATAATATCCACAAAGTGCTGTTTTGAACAGAGGTTAATCTTCCAAAGTACCTTTATGGGGTTTGTACTTGCCATGCAAAAGATACACCTTCACTCACTCCTTCACCAAAGTAAAGTCTCCAACAGTTCCTCAGTAGCTATTGCTGCTGCAATACAAAAGAAACATCCTCCTCTAACTCTCATAAGTCTCCTTGCTTCCATTTTCCATTCCTCAAGGGCTTTTGTAGATGCCATGCAAAGGAATCAACCTCTTTGGCAGTTCTACTAAGTCTCATTCTTGCTACTATCTTTCTGTTTCTCAAGAACTTTTAACATTTTCATGCATAAGAAACATCCTCTCTGGCTCTCCTATTAAATCTCCATTGTCACTGCCAAGCAAAAGAAACACCCTCTCAAATTCTCTGACTAAGTCTCCTTGTTGTTCCCACCCTCTGTCTTCTCATCAAGTTGCTCCTCTGGTGGGCTTGGATGGGTTCCAGGAGTGGTGGTGGTGGTGGTGGTGGTAGTGGTGGGGCTGGTAGTGCTGCCTTGCTCAGGGCTATTCAGGGTGTTGTTGATGGTGTTGGGGTGCTTGTGGAGGTTGCCCACCTGGCCTGAGTTTGGGGGAGCATTGTGGGCTGGTTGCTGGTTGTTGGGCACTTGTGGCTGCATCTGACTGTTCTGAAGACAGAAGGATCCGAAAAGAGATGGCAAAACTTTAACCAATCTAGTTTAAAGTGCCATTAAAATGTCATCCACCAGGTAAACAATATATTTTAATAATGTATTCTTTGATAAAGAATGCCCTGTTCATTAGACAAAAGAACAAATTATTATACACCTAGTTCAAAATATCACAAAATGTCATTAACTATTGCAAAAAGACATTCCTACTAAGAAGTTGCACAAATATTGTTTGTTTTATTTTCAAATCACTTATCTGTGTGTTATATGGTGCTTTTTTTTTTCTGTGTAGTTTACTGCATCATGTTGTGAATGAGACCCAATAATTTACCGTATGAGGAAATCCCTGCAAAAGCCCTTCTGCTGAAACACAACAAATCAAGGACTGTCAATCCACCACTTACCTGTGCTGTGACAGGAGGTTGCTGCTGTGATTGTTGTTGCTGTGATGACGATGTCGTTGTCGATGACGACGATGATGATGAAGGTGGTGGACTGGGTTGCTGCGGTTGCTGGTTGTTGGGAGCCGTCTGTAGGTGTGGTAGGGATTGTGGGTAGTTTGAGGGGACGGGGGCTTCATCCTGAGGGTCGGAACCCTCATGCTCATCCATCATCTCAGGTTCATCAGGTTCCTAGGGTAACAAGCACATGGTAACGCATATTCAAACACTTTGGCTTTTGTTTACCTGGGTTGAAATTCACCCACTCATTTATGGAGCGCCAAGTGTCAAACTCTTCGTTCTATACAAATAACTGTAATTCTGCATGAAAATGAATTCATACTGACATTATTTTTGTTTATTCATGTATGAACTGAATAAGATATTACTGGATAAGAGGCTGACACTTGGTGCTTAATCCTGGACTAAAGTTACCAGAAGTTCGCTTCTATGTATACCAACCTTTGAGGCTATAATGTTGTAAGTGTGTCATCAATGACAAAATTATAATTCAATGTCATCTTTGGCAATGTTCCCAACAAAACAATGCTACTCGTGAGCAAAAGTGCATGAGCTTCTTCTGCTGTTGAATATCGTGTAAAAGATATCAAATTTGGTGAGCCAGGAAAGGGCATCATCATCAGTGTATGAGCTGTTCTAAGGGAGAATAAAAAAAGTCTAGACCCTGGCCAGCAGACGTGATTCAACATACCAGACGGATGACTCGACCCTACACTCACCTCCTCAGGACATAGTTGGCAAGCCTTCTCTAACGTGATGCGAGCACTGTGTGATCTCTCCAAGAAGTACCCGTTGGATATCTCATTACTCTGTGCAGGGGGAGACCAGCTGTTGTATGTATACTGTGTGTTCCCAGAGTAGGGTCTCTGTGCATAGCCACGTAAAGACACAACAGGAGAATTTTATTAAGTAAAATAGATTTTAATCAAAGGAATGATTTTGAGAAAGATCGAAATCCACACACTGCAATCAACTTGTGTTGATAGATAAATAGAAGCGGCATTTCCCCCCCCCCTGTTCATATACATCTTCGCTAAAAGGTCAGGTTTGAACAAGATTTGTACTCTGCTATCAACATAGCATGAAGGGAGGGTAAAAATCACAAAAAACAAATATTCTTCTCAACTATTTAACCATGTGTTGGGACTATGTGTTGGGACTACAAAGATCTACATTTTTCTTCCAGAAACAGATATAGGTACCTCAATCGTGAACTTTATCTCCATGGAAGAACTTTCAACAGTGCAAATTTATCAATGAAACAAAGTATTTCAAGTCAAATTTGCACTGTTGAAAGATAATTTATGACAACAGTACAAAAACATAGCAGCCCAGAAGGGGTTGAATGATCAATAAAACCGCAAGGTTTCCAACATGCCATAAACAAATATGCTCAAGACATACCCTATCTAGTTCATCTCCTAGCCATTCCACAGCCCAGTTCCACTTGCGCTTGAGATCACCATGCGACTGAAGAAGCCTGTGTGCTGCCTCACAGTTACTAAAGAGCGCCACCATGCACTTGATGCATTGGTAAGCTCGCTTCTGATAGTGTGTCTTTGAACGCTGGATTGTGTCAAAGAGACCGTCGCGATCATCCGGGATGCCTGAAATGAAAATGGGAAAAGAAACAATACACAGCACATTTAGGTAAAAATTTCAATATTGATTATATTTAGGATTTAAAAAGCGCTGAAGAAAAGCGCAAAGTCTCTACACGCTTTACAAGTTTTGTACCCAGGGCATCGTTTCAATAAACTGTCACAAGTTTGCCATCAGCCCACTGAAAAATGTATATTTAAGTTAACTTGCATTTCTTACAAAACTGTGAAAATGTCTTGAAGGCTACTGCAGAATAAACATATCAAATTCTATTTCTTTTTCAAACACGGATTTTACCAATAGCAATACATGTACATAAAGGGTAACAATTGCAATCATTGTATTTGTACATTCTTGTTTATTCCCCACTTATTAGTTCCTTCAAATCCATTGAAATGACTCACAGTGGGCTTTACATTTCTGTATCTTACAGCACACAGATATGTGAGTACGCTAAGGTGCTTCTGTTGCTCACAGATGCCCATTTTTTCACCCCAACATGCCTTTCGTTTACACATAAAGCACTTTATTTTGCTGCAGCAATTTTTTTAACTGCATCATATGTGAACAAAGCTCAAGGAGAAAAACAAAAAGCAGGCGACCACTGACCTTTGAGGGCATTGAGGATGCGATGGTTCTGCCAGGAGTCCTGTAGCAGTAAGATCTGCAGGAGGAGGTCCATGTAGGGTCTGAGCTCATAGGTGTAGGAGTAGGCCACCTGCCACAGGAGTTCACCTAGGACAACCAGGGTGAAGTTAGGGTTCTCCCAGCTGCAGAACTGTGTAAATTGAACAAACAGAACGAGGAAATTAAAATGAGATTCACTCATGAAAATATTTTTGAAAGCTGCCAAAGTTAATGGGCGTGCACGTAACCACGTCAAGTTCCTTGCACAAGATTTTTAGGTCATCCTTTTACTTCTTCATACTCCTTGACCAGTATCCCACAGAATACCAGGTAAAGTCTGTTGGGGTTGATTTTATAACATACATGTACTAGCTGAATACTTACTTTCAGAAGCTTTGGCGTCTCCTCCGAGTTATTGCAGTCCTCAATGAGCTTCTTGATGTAAGCCCCTCGCGAGAAAAGAAGGTCAGCGACCTGTGGCTGGATGGCCATGATGGGCTTAGAACACATGTGATCACCATGAGGGTTGGGTAGAGGATTCACACCCTGTGTGATGGAAGGGGAAAATCAGAACAAGAGGGTTGACTTATTCACATTGAAGTTATTCAAAGGTTTATGTTAGGGCCAACCGTTTCTGAAAACCACATTAATGTATTCCCCTGAACAGTGTTCTGCAATGAAGCCCGAGAAAGGCACTCTAGTATAAAGACACTTATTTATTTGTGTCCCTTAAAAGTGTTTCTTATAAACAACAATATCGAAAGGAACCTGTGTACAAAGACAATCTGTCTCATAAGACCACATACACTGTATTTTTTCTTCTCCTGAATACACAGGAGTACAGGTTTTCGGGAGAAAAAAATTACTGGTGGAAAGAACATTCGTTTCACTAGAGAATTAATTTTAGTAATCTTAATATTGCATCAATGAAGAAAAATCTGATGTCCTTACCGCCATTGATGACTTTGTCCTTGAGGAGACATCACAGCATCTGATAAGAAGGGAGACCACGGAGTAGAGCTTGCTCAGCTCAGCGTATTGGTACTTGATAGGTGGTCCTGGGCCTTCATCTAGGGCTACCAACATGAAGGTTGCAGGAACATTCAACTTTAGAAGTTGTGTCCTCTGTTAAAAGGTGAACAATGGAAAACAAAATTAATCAATACTTATTTCTGAGCTGAGGTAATGGAATAGCATTTTTACCAAACTGGCTTTAAGTTACATTTACAATGCACATCCCCCCCCCCCCCTTTCAATTTGTGGAAAAAATAGGAGATTAAAAAAAGAAAATTAAAAAAAAGAGGAAGAATGGGAAAAGAAGAAAGGGAACATAAAAAGATGATAGGAACCCTCTCTCAAAACCTTCCTCTATTTGATGGCTTAAATATTTTGCATTTCATATGCCTAGTAAGGCCGTTGCCCCCCCCCCCCCCCCTAAAAGAATGATGCCAGGGGCTTGACCTACTCTACCCCACTCAAACAACAAAATCTTAGCATGACTTTGATCATAGAAACAGACATACTAAAGAAAACAGTGAAATCATGAATCTATGGAAATTCGAGCACTGCTGAAATACATTTCTGTAATCCTTCCGACTCAACCTTCCCTGTATTTAATGTTATGAATATGCATACGTACCTCAACAACTCCAAGATTAGCATACATCTGGAACAGCTGAAAGTACTGCGTCAGGTGCCTACCATGTTCCGACACCTCTTTCTTCAGGAGATCCAACACTGCTCTCAAGAGGTGATTGCTGAGTGTAGTTGTGCCATCTGGTGACGTTGATCCTGTCGTTGCAAGAATGGAAAGTTTTATTCATGTTTACAGATATCTTTATATCAGTGGGGTATACATCATTTTTCTATGTGATCGAGTGGTCTGGTATGAATGGTAGTTTTAGTCTCATACAGCTGATGTGCCATTAAATATCTGACTTTGGTTCCATGAGCAGGGTTCCCTGTTACCCTTTGTTTCCTTTATCTCTTCAGGACAGGAAAGATTTCAGGGCTAAATTGATCACATTTTGTTCTTCAAATTGGCAACAATAATATTTTTCTTTTAGTCCTGCGTGGTTTTAATAAGGTGTAATGTCTTTAAAAACAATAACCATGGTTACAATTTGGTCGAAAAGTTGAAAAAAATTGCCAATTTTGATAAAAAACAATGATTTTGACCCTCTCCATGCATTGCTAATTTAAGGATTTTAAAACTTATTGTTTTAAAAATTCTGGCATGAAATGCAATATGGTCTTGCAACAAAAATGGCCAGTGTGTGTGCGGAAATTTTTGCTCTTTCTACTCAGGCATCTGAGTTTGTTTTTTTTTAGAGCTCTGAATCAAAAGTTATTGAGCCAAAGCACAAAATGTGGTCAATTGTCTTGAAAGGGTTAAGACTTCATCCAAAGAATACCAGGCAAAGGTCTGGGGGGTTGATAATACACATACTAGATGTGCTAATTTTCTTTTTAGGTGATTCATCCCTTTAACATTTGATTGCACTATGAACATAGAGTCTATTACTGCCACTATCTGTGGTTTCGTTCAATAACTTTTGATTCAGAGCTCTAAAAAAATATACCAGATGAAAGAGTAGAAAGACCAAAAATTTCTGACCATATTGCATTTTGATGCCAGGAATTTAAAAAAGGAAAATAAGCTTCAAAATCTTGAAATTGGCAATATATTGAGATGTTCAAAATCATTGTTGTTTATCAATATTGGCATTTTTTTTTCAACATTTTGACAAAGTTTATAACTATGTGTATTGCTTTCGGACATTACACTTTATCAGAACCATGTAGCACTACAAGAAAAATATTATTGTTGCTAATTTGAAGAACAAAGTGTGATCAATTTAGCCCTCACATAATTCTTGTCATGAAAGGGTTAACCCAAATAAACTTGATTCACACAAGCAGCCTATCTTCCAGTGGTAATAGAAGGGTTATCAGTGCCATGTCTAAAGATAAGAAGACCCCTTACCTTGTAAGGATGGTTGGAATGCTCCATCTTGCTGTGAGAAGTGGGCCAAGATGACAATCACTTTGGCAAATGCATTCCTCACCTATAAGAGAAGAGAGAGGGCACGATGAAAGGAATTATATTTCACATCAAAGACAACGCCCTCTCAGGGCGAGTGGGTATGTTGTCTGACCAATATATGCTTTTTACAGAGCTGAGTAATATTTCTTTTCAACTAATTATTTTTGAAACTCCAGTTTAATCAATGTCATGTTTTTACTACTCTCCATTCCATTTGCTCTGTACTTTTCTTCTGACCTCCTTTGTAACAAAATAAACAAACAAACAAAACCCAAAATACCCTGACACATAAACAGAACAGAGAAAGGAAGTGAGAGATACCAAGGAAGAGGGGTTGTTCCTGAGTAAATCCTTGGAGCTTTGGCAGCCTAGCACGTATTCATGAGAGTACCTGTTAATCTTTAGTATAACAAGTTGACAACACAACTAGACAAGGATGAAGGAGGAGGAGGAGGAGGAGGAGGAGGAGGAGGAGGAGGAGAAAGAGGAAAGAAGGAGAAGATGGAGTGGAGGAGAGGAAAAGAGAAATGGCATATGTGGGAATTGAGGGGATGAGGGGATGAGAGGAATGAAGAGAGAATAGGTGAAGGACAATGGTGAGAAGGAGGGGTGGGGCAGAGCTGGGGCAGTCAAGAAGATACTCTGAGAACTTGACTGGTCCTGAGAAGAGCAAGTTCTGAATAAACTATCTTTGTACCATCTTACTAACCCCCAGGGAGAGACCAGAGAAGGGAATACAGAGAGAGAGAGAGAGAGAGAGAGAGGGGGGGGGGGGAAGTGGAAGGGCTGTTACTTGAACTCACCTCAGAGCTTGGGCAGTCAAGAAGATACTCTGAGAACCTGGCTGGTTCTGAGAAGAGCATGTTCTGAGCAAACCATCTCCGCACCATCTTACTAACCCTCAGGAGGATGTAGAGGGCGTCATACCAGTCATTGGCTGGACCTCTGTAGAGATCATGAAAACAATAAGAATGAATTGTTCTCATTGAATAAGTACACATTCTCACTATTACTTTCCATGAACAGAGTTATTTCCTTTTTTAAATCAATGCAACGATACATCTTTGTATCTTATTCTATGTTCAAACCACTGGTGGATTACAAAATAATCATTCATCTTTCTCCTGATTTAGCAACAAACAATTTTCTCCATGGACAAAAATATCATTTTGTGTGGTCCTTTGCGGCAAAGATAACAAACTGCCACTTTGAATGTGTACGCTTCTAAAGAGACAACATTATGGGCCACTTCTTTAGAAAGGGCACAAGCTAAAACCTCCTTCACACAATATGGTAAGCCACCTTTTAAAAAAAAAATGAACGAGGAAAAAAAAAAGATCGCTGCAGCAAAATAAAACCTTTTAAAAGTAAATGAATGGCTAATAGAGGTAGGGGAAAAGACGCAGCTGCTCACAACAAATGGTCTAAAGTATATTCACTTATTCGTATGTTATAAGATACAGAAATATGAAGCTCACTATGCTTATGTTATTTCATTTTGCTGCAGCATTTTCTTAAGGCAGTTTACTACATCATGTGTGAACGAGGCCTAAGCAAAGGTTAATGAAGGAATACCTGAGTGTCTTCTTGGTATGAAGTCCTACGGTGAAGAGAAACCTCGAAGCTAGCTGAATACTAAGCATGGCCAGTTCCTCGGACTCAGTTGTCTGCAAAAGTAAGCAAGAAGAATCGATGGAATTACTGTCTTCACTAAAAACATAATCTTGATTAAACAAAATGGAAAGGGAATTTCAAGTTTGAATTAAGTGACTGCTATTTGATGATGTGACCACTGTGGTAAATTGGTGAAGGCCCTTGAGTCTCATATGAAAGGTGCTAGGTTTGATCCTTGCTCGGTGCTTACATCCGTGGACAAGGTGTTCTACCAACATTTGTCCCTCCCAAGCCAGGTGTATAAAAGTTGGTCCCTGGCAAAGCTGGGGTAAGTAATAATACTTGCATGACCCTCGGGAAGATCTGTGTTAATACTGATGGGTAGGCAGGTAAATTAAAGCATATTCTTTCATGATTGCTATTAAAGTGATCTACAGCTGTACATCCTATCAGAGAGACTTACCAGCTGCAATTCCTGACCCTGTGGTGGACTGAAGAGGCCTGCATTGCAGGTGACCAGCTTTCTGACGAATTGGAAGTACTCTGGGCTGTACTGCATGCGACTGTGCATGAACTGGATGTTTTGCTTGCGGACACTGCGCTGGATGGCCGGAGGCATCTTGTACAGCATCTTGGGCGCTGCGGAAAAGAACAGCAAGTATGAGTCCAACAAAATAGATATGAATTCACATGCTTCAAAGGAACATTAATGAGGTATTCTTGTTAATGAAGTATGCCAGTAAAAATGACCTCTAGGGGACCTATGGCTTTAAGTCCTATCTGATGGACTGGGGTGATATTCCGAAGAGTACTTTACCTTTAATGTTAGTGAAAGTATATGTCTTAACAAATCAAAATTAGGACAAGTCAATGGTTAATATCTGCGCAAAGCTGACTACACATGCATATAGTTAAGGGAGAGACATCTTTGCAAGCACCAATAATAAGCGCCTATTACATGCAATTTCAGTTTGTAAATGACAATTAACCTTTCATTAATATAAAAGATAAACATGTACAAATCAAACATTATGTTGGGCTTGGAGTAACAGAAGGTTCATCACCTTGTCAGTGTTACAGACTGAAACATGTGTATGATGTCCAAGGCATGTTGGGTTTATGAAATATGAGCATGAACGATTGATTTTTAGACGTGTCTTACCTATCGTGAGTCCTTCAAATTCCTTGTCCAGCTCTTTCTTGTTGTTATCCATCCTTTCATAGAGTAGGATATATGCATTCCACCATCTCTTCTGTCTCCTGTATGACATCCTACATGATCATAAAAATGATAGAAAGAAACAAGACACTTGATTGTAATTCAAATCCTGGCTATATCATGAAAAAAGCCACAATGCATTCAGCGTAAATGCATATACATGTACTTGAGGCTCTAATATGCGAATGCGAAAAGAGTGAATGGTGGACTATTAACAATGGCCCTCTTTCCATCCTGAATTATTCAATTTATCATCTCTATAACATAACCTATGTCATAGATGGGCTAATAACTGCTTTGGTTAACAATGATTGTACAGTTTATATTGAAGCATCCTGTTGTATGTACATGACTCTCTTATACAGAGTGCTTTCTGGGGGTAATATATGAGCCATGAATGAAACAAATCAATGTAAATTCTACATTCCTTAATATTACAGGGTGTAAAAGCAATGACCAACAAATGCGTTTCAGGTTCCACAACACTGACAAGGGAGTGTCAGATGGGGGTAAGGGGGTTAAATGTAAAGAAACACTACTCTTGTATACATATAAAATGACATTTTGCACCAACAATTACAAAATTCTGCAGCCCACCTATTAACACTGACTAAAAAATCTGAATCCATATCACCAATTCTCTGTTCACTTCACTGGCTGCCAGTTGACAAAAGGATTATCTTTGAAATTCTGTTACTAGCACATCATTCAGTTTACTCTCTTTCCCCCACATACCTGCGCAACTCTATTTCCAAATACAATCCTACACGAAGTCTTCGCTCGTCATCAGACAAACTATTGCTTCATACACCTAGAACAAAACATGCTTGGGGCGATCAGGCTTTCTCAGCTATGGGTCTGAAACTGGAATAAACTCCCTCTACAATTACGTCAACTGTCGTCAACAGAAACATTCAAATCACAATTGAAATCTTATTTGTTCTTTTTGTTGAAATATGTTTAGGAGAATTCTGTGTGTACTTTTCTCTAATCGCCATGAGCACCGAAAGGTGGACCTGTGCGCTATACAAGTAGCCACTATCATTATTATTATCCATCAGCAACACTATGTTCCATAAAGAAAAAGGACGGAAATAAGTTAAAGTGAAAAGAAATTGCGTAAGACTAACCTCTTGAGCATGTGATCAAACACCTCCCCCATGAACTCTCCTCCAAAACACTGGTTCTTCATCTCCTGCAAGAGAAAAAAACGATATCATATGACTACCATTTAGCTCTTTATAACACCATCATAATGCCAACTCTACATAGATGTCATAGAAAGCAGGTTCAGTTCTCAAGAATCTTTATTAAGAAAAAAAGTCATAAGATTACTAGTTTTACTCATCTTAATCATGTCTAGAATCATGCATTCATATATGGACTAGCTCTCCAGTGGATGCAGTCTTACCTCAATGGAATGGTAATCTCATGATCTCAACACAGCAGGGGAATTATCTAAGCCATGTTTGGCAAAGTTTGGAGTACCACAAAGGTCTATACTCTGACCAATTCTTTTCAATTGGTACATCACTTCCTTCTCCAAAAACACTAATTAATATAGTTTAGTATGCATTTGCTATACTGACGACATTCAGCTGTATCCATGTGTCAATCCATGCTCTTGAGAAAATATTTAAAAATTACTCCATCAAATATAATTTCATAATATACATGTACTGTTGAATCAAATACATGGATGATCTCTAATTAACTGAAACTGAATAGTATCAAAATTGAATTTTTGTTCCTCTGCTTGCTATAAAGATATATCTCAGTCTCGAACTTGATGCAAATGGTCAATATGTATTGCCTAATGGATAACAGGGCCTTAAGTCATGTGTGATTTCACTTACCTCATCATCTTCCATCCGACACTCAGTCACCTCTCCATCGTCGAACTTGTACCATTTACCCTGCTGGTTGCCATCGCCACCATTCCTAAATGAGGGCAAAATGAACCATTTAGAACAAATGATAATGAAACATCAACAAATGTGGTACAGTCGTTGTATGTTTGAACTATGACTGCATTTTGGAAGAAACTGACAATTAGGGTTAACCAACTTTTAATGTAAAATCGTCCTTGTTGATTCTGTCTTTTCAGTGATTTGCAGTATCCAATCGCAAGGATAGCTTACTCATTGATCAGATGTCAGTGTGGTTTTCCTGATTCTTAGGCCAGTTTTCTACCCAATTTTTCTCCTAACTCTGTGTTTCTGCATTTAACAAAGGAAAACAAACCGAGGTATAAGTTGTTCCTTCGTTAAACACAGTTAAGACCAAGCTAAAACAGAGTTGTAAGAGATCTGACTAGTAGATATGGGTGATACAGTGAGACTCCACCATTCCAAGAGTTCCCACTATAGGAAATTTGTAAGGCTTGAAGGGCATTCTATATAGAAACCTTGATATTTTTCCCTCATTAAATAAAAGATTCCTTTGTAATTTTGATGAATTGTTTCCGAAAGGACATTGTGTGAGTACAATGTATGGCCGAGCTTTGGTGAGTAGATAAAGCTATGAATGATTGTCTAGATGACATCATTATCATACCTGTGTAGAATGTGTGAGTAGTAGTGTCCTCTGCTAGCATGCCCACTATGTACAACCACTCCTAGTAGTCTATACTTGGCGCTCCTTAAGACCTTTCAATGATTGTCTAGAAGACATCATTTTCTTACCTATGTAGAATGTATGAGTAGTAGTGTCCTCCGCTGGCCTGCCCACTATGTACAACCACTCCTACTAGTCTATACTTGGTGCTCCTAGAGCCTCCTTCTTCCTCCTCCTCGCTGTTCTCCCTCTCATCGTCTTGGATGATCTCACCTGAACAGAAGAAAAATGGAAGGAAAAATTTCTATTTAGATTATATATTATCAACAAATCATAAAATTTCAACAGGGGGAGAAAACAAATGTTTGTAAAATTTGTAAATAGCTTAGTTCTGATTGCTAAAGTAATAATATCTTACTTAACAATTTGAGTGATGTGAGAATTAAAATATATTACATACATGTAGATGTGGTATTAGAGTGCCAAACGCAGAAATGTGTTTTTCTTAAAATACACTTTTGTCCATGAAAATATTCACCTTATTCTGCTAGATCGCAACAGCGTATAAGTATTGAGCTCCTATCAAATCAATTTGGCAAATATTAGTCATTTATACCTTCTAAAATTATTAATTGAATCTTTTGTTTCAAAGGTTTTAATTATTTTTTTCATCTTATCTTAAATATCTAAGTACTGTATGTAGCATGTGATTTTTGCGTAATACTCCACTCCCATATTTAAGGATTTTTCTGCTTATCTTTAACTTTTTTCCCCCTCATATTCATTTTCAAACAATGTAAAATGGGATATTTGTAGGCGCATATCCCTTTGGTTGAATTTCTACCACAAGATTTTCAATAATTTTGTCGTATTGTGTGAATGAGCACTATATATTATATTTTTGCCAAGTATCAGAGCACACATTCATGCTTCTTGTCACAAACCCACTGTCTTTCAATGTCTTTGCTGTGCACACTTAACACTGGAGGCAATACATGTACAACAGTGAGTCAAGCAAAAGCAATGTATGCCATTGTAAATATACTCATGTTTCCATCTTGATGTTCAATATATATTCATCCCAAGGTGAAATGCTGAAGGAGGGGGATTCCCCCTCCTTCAGCATTTCACCTGCACAAATATATTTCTGCATCGGCAAAATATATGCTTTGAAAATACCAGATTCCTCAGTACAAATATTTTGTAGCACAGCTTGCGAGATTTATAAATATTACTTGCTAAATTAACTTTTACATACAGTTAACCTTGCATAACTTGAAGTCGCATAAGTCGAACTTTCCCTAAGTCGAATCAATTTTTTGACCAAACTATGCAAAACGTGTTATTTACATTTCCTAAGTCGAATTTTGCATAAGTCGAACTATTTTCTGTGGTCCCAACAGATTCGACTTATGCAAAGTTAACTGTATTTGGTCATTGAATAGAACTGAACTTTGAACACTTGAGATCCTTTTAAAAGAGATGGATTTTTTGGCAGAATGTGTCAATTCATAGAATCAAATCAAATAGCTAACGGTCAATGCGCATAAATTGTCTGTTGAGAGCTGGAAGGGGGTTGATATACAGTTAATGCCCTTGCTCTCAACAGACGAAGTGGCAAATATCATGTGATCATGATCCCGCTCTGTGGACAAGGACTTCAAATCTGATTAAAGATAAAATACAAGTTTTTTTAAAACAAATACCACCAAGCATTAAAATCAGAACTGATTTTATTATTTGCTAGATAAATCTATGTATCTACCTATTATGCTAGTCTCCGACTACGCAAGCCATTCGAGTACAAAAAGTCACAAATTGTGCATATCCCCCCACCCAGGACATCGCCTTCCTCCGTGCACGTTGCAAGACGCGCGCGCACACTCGTCCTCTTAACGAGCAGCCCCAAAACAAACCTCGGACATGTTGCTAGGCAAGGAGAGGGGAGGAGGGAGGGGCATAGGTAGATACATAGATTTATCTAGCAAATAATAAAATCAGTTCTGATTTTAATGATTTACTACAATAAATCAATGTATCTACCTATTATGCTAGACCAACACCCACTCAAAAACGGGTGGCATGTCCCAAAGAGGAAGGTTAATGAGGTCCCAGAGAAGACGTTGCCGCTCTCAACGTCACAGTAGAGAAGGATCCTTCATCAGACAAAACATCTCTTAGATAAAAGGAGATGAAGGAATTGGGGGAACGCCAGTAGGCAGCCTTCATAATGTCAACAAGTGACACACCCTGAAAAAGAGCCCAGGAAGTACTAATGCCCCTAGTATCATGAGCACGGGGCTTATCTCCCGAAATTAAAGCCTCAGGGCCGGCGGCCTGAATAGCTTCAACAAGCCATCTCGAGATGGACTCACGAGAGGCAGGGGAGAAGGGCTCACGGGTAATGACGAAGAGTTGATCATCCTTGCGGCAAGACTTGGTCCTATCCACGTACCATTTCAAGGCCCTCACAGGGCACCAGACCTTATCCTCGGGAACTGAGGAAAGATGTGACAAGGGGCGAAGAAAAATCTCAACCGGACCCGAAGAAGCCGACTGGTTCTTCGCAACAAACGAGGATTTAGGAATGAGTCGCACGCCTCCAGACTCCCAACGGATGTGTCCCGGGGTAAGGCAAAGGGCATGAAGAACACTTCTCCTTTGCCCAGAGGCTATGGCGACCAGAAAAAGCGTCTTTACTGTCAAGTGATGTAACGACGCTTTACCCAAAGGTTCGAAGGGTGGCTTAGCCAAACAATCCAAGACCTTGGGTAGACTCCAAGACGGAGTTAACTTGGGCGTTGAGGGACGCTTCAAGAAGAAGGACCGCGTCAACTTAGCCAAGAGAGGGGAGTTAGAAACCCCCGAACCATCAGCAAAGCCAACATGAATAGCGGCAATTGCTGAACGATAACCACGGATAGTCGAAATCGATCTACCCTTATCAAAGAGGGAGATCAGAAAATCCGCTATAAGGCCAACCGGGGCTCGACGTGGTGAGACACCATGGTCTTCACACCAACTAAAGAAGGCCCCTAACCGAGAGTTGTAGAGATCCCTCGTGGAGCCTCTACAACTCTGCAAAACAAACTCGGCTGCCCTCTCAGAGAGTCCCGAGTTTCTTGCATCCTCCCCGACAACGGCCAGGCAGTCAAATGGAGAGTTGCCGGATGATGGTGGAGGATCCCCGAGAGGGGCTGCATTACCAAGTCCGATCTCAGCGGAAGAGGAAATGGTTGGCCGTCCAGGAGATTCAGAAGGTCTGGGAACCAAAACCTCCTGGGCCAGTGAGGAGCTATGAGTAAGACCCAAGCTTGATCCTCTCTGATCTTTCTGAGGACACGAGGAATCAGCTGAAAGGGAGGGAAGGCATACCCCCGCAGAGCCTGCCAGTTGAGGGAGAAGGCGTCTAGCGCCCACGCTTCCTGATCCTGGACCCGAGAGCAATATCTCGGCAGCTGATGATTGAAGGTCGACGCAAAAAGGTCGATCTCCAAGGGACCCCAGACCCTGAGAAGGAGGTGGAAAATCTCCGGATGGAGACTCCACTCCGAGGGGAGACACCTGCCTCGAGACAGGAAATCTGCGACTAGATTGTCCTGGCCAGGAATAAACGAGGCGACAGGAACAATGGTCATGGAATGACACCATCTCCACAGATGAGCCGCCATGGCATTCAGCGTGGAGGATCGGGTGCCGCCCTGACGGTTGATATAGGCAGCCACCGTGACATTGTCCGTAAGAACGAGCACTGTGTGCCCAACAAGGTGACACCTGAAATGATGAAGCGACAGAAGAACTGCCATCATTTCGAGGACATTGATATGGGGGATGGTGCTCAAGTGAGACCAGTCCCCCGACACCATCCTGCCTGCACAATGACCGCCCCAACCCAACAGGGAGGCGTCTGTCGATAGAGAAATCGACGGCAGCGGAGTGCGGAACGGCTTGCCTTGGGCAAGAAAGGAACCGTGCGTCCAAGGGACAAGCAGGAGTTTGATGTCTCTCGGAAGCGGAATCCAAGCCGCTAGAGAGTCCTTGCCCGGACGAAAATACCTGAGGAGATGCCTCTGAAAAGGTCTCATCAGAAGCCTGCAGTCTGGGAGAATATCGACCAGACTGGCCAGATAGCCCAAAAACTGAAGCCAGCGCCTGGCTCTGACTCTGCGGGCTACTCGTAACTCCCGGGCCGACGAGATGATCGTTTGGATTCTGTCCCGACTGGGACGAGCCAACTGATTCGGGATGTCTATCTCGGCACCCAGGAAAACCGGGACACGAGAGGGAGACAACTCCGATTTTTCCCAATTGATCAGGAACCCTAGATCTTGGGTCAAACGCACCAAGAGCTGGACCTGATCGGCTAACAGCGCCTCCGAGTTTGCAACTAGTAACCAATCGTCTAGGTAGACAAAAAGGCGGAGACCGCGACTTCTCAGAAACGCGGCCAAAACAGCCACCACTTGTGTAAATACACGAGGGGCTGGGCGCAAGCCGAACGGAAGGGCGCGAAACCGAAAGGTTTCGCCCCGAAAGGTGAAGCCTAGCAAGTCTCTCGACGCAAGGTGAATGGGAATATGAAAGTATGCGTCTTTGAGATCTAGGGAGACAGCCAGATCGTCTCGCCTGATTAGAGGCAGAATAGACGCCAGTGTCTCCATCCTGAAGTGAACAGCAGGAATAAACTGGTTGATTCTTTTCATATTCAGAATCATACGAAGTTTCCCCGAGCGCTTGGGGATAACGAAAATTGGGGAGAGACACAGATGATGGTGGTCTCTTACCCTCTCTATCGCCCCTTTCTCCAGCAGAGATGAAATTTCTGCGGCGGCGTGACGCCGTGCAGGGGCGGACATGGGCGGCGGACGGACACGAATAGCGCCATTTGGAATGGGCTCTAGCAGATCTACGAAGAAGCCGTCTCGCACTACGGAGAGCACGAAGGCGTCTTCGGTGATAGCCTCCCAAGCTGGGAGGAAGAACTGAATCCGTCCGCCGACCTCCACCACAGGACCTAGCGCTCGGGGCAAGACCTCAAAAGCCAGCCTTCTCCGAAGAGGAAGGCTTGGCCGAGACAATCTTGCGTACACCCCTGCCTCTGAAAGAACCCCGACCGCGTTGGCTGCCCCTAGAGGTAACCCTGGCGGAGGGAGCAGGGGCGGGAATAGTAACAGTCACACGACGCTGATTGGGCTTGCCAATCTGGGTCGAGACCTTGGACTTAGAGACAGGCTTCCGAAAATGCTTGGCCATATCTTCAGCCTGTTTACGACCGTCTATTTCCCTTTGGAAGACTTGGGCAAAATGCCCTCCAAACAAGAAGGGGCCAGTAGAAGGCACGTCTTGCAAGAGAGACGGAATGTCCCGATCAAGAACGCCTAGGGCCGAGAGCGCCAGCTTACGGCGCTGGTCTGTAACAGCAACGGCCGCCGCCGATAACTGAGACCACTGAAGGCCCGCTAGGGTGAGAAGCAAATCATCTAAGACTGCAGAATCACCCTCCGAGACACCGAGTTCCCCCGACCTGGCTCGAAGATTAATCAACGAGCCTAAGTAGGCCGAAAGCCGCATGCCAGCCCTAATCTTATTAGAAAGGGAGGCTAAAGGCTTGTCCTGAGACTGGTAGGGCTTGGCCTTCAGCGATACATTAAGACGCTGGGCCACACCACGAAACTCCGGGGAAAAGGACTTAGCCGAGAAGAAGCCCTGGGCATCTTCAGGCTTGAAAGAGAAGGCTTGACCGACTCCGAACTTAGGCAAAGCCGACACATCCCGGGATGCAACTCTAACAAACTCCCCTTTGAAGTCCTCCGTAAGGGGGATGCCAGGGGGAGGACCCTGCTGTCTGAACAGCAACGAGGCCGGATTTCGGTCAGGCGGAGCCTGACAAAAAGACTCCGGCAAATACTTTTCCAGCAGGGCTTTAGCATCACAGGCTAACACCTGCAAGGCCTGCGGCTCCACCGCGGCCTGGGAAGTAGACGAAGTCGCAGCCGAAGCTTGCGACACAGAGTCACTATCGGGCTCAGTCTGAAAGGAAGACTGGTATGCCCACGGGTCCAACAGAGACTCCTCCCCAGGCGGGGCACCAAGTGCCGCCGGCGGAGGGGAAGGAGGAGCCACAACAGAAACCGAAGCCGGTATGATGTGACCAGGGTCGGGGTTAGGAACGGAAACCGAACCATCCACCGACAGAGGGCCAGACTCAGACGCCAAGCTAGGTGTGGGAGTGAGACTCCAGCCCTGCTGCTCAGCAAAAGCCCTCATCAGGCTCAAAAGCTCTGCCTGAGAAGACGAGTCCGTCGAAGATTTTTCCTTCTTAGACTTCTTCTTTTTGGCCTTAGGCTTCTTGCTGGGAATAACATCGCCAGCAGTCGAGCCTCGCTTCCTAGCACGGGAGGAAACAGGCTGATGCGAAACATCAGAGCCTCCCGGCTGAACAGAAGCAGACACACCGCATGAAGGGGGTGCTGCCTCGGTCACACTCACACCATGCACAAGAGTGGTGGGTGAGATAGACGGATCACCAACGGGAGCGGGCAAACGTAGGGCGGCAGCGCCCATATGCCCGCAAGCCCCGGACCCGGTCACACCAGGTGGCCGAGAGGACTTAGGGAGTGGTGAGGCAGAAGAGGTCAGGTTATGACCGAGGCCCGGCGGCTGTCGGGAGACAGCACTTGGGACCACCCGCCCCGCCAGCCGTGCCCTACAAGAGGAGGAAGACTGGGGCGGTATGCTGCTAGGCAGCCCCGTTGAGGTGTGACCGCGCAGCTGTCCCCCCGCCGAAACGGGAAGAGTCAGCTGGGCAGACCCAGCGGGTTTCCGCTTCACCGTCGCTATGGCAGTAGACATAGAGGTCGTGAGAGCAGAAGACTGTCCGCAGACAGTGCCGGTACACGCCTGAGTGGAGCTCCCTATGGCAGTAGACATAGAGGAGGCAGCACAGACGGGAGGTCGAGTGACCGTACCAGCAAGCGCCCAACTCGCAATCCCTAAACCAGTAGGAGAAGTGGAATTGAGAAGGGCGCTATCCTTACCTGTAGCTGTCCGCGCTGATCTGCCCGGCACAAACGTACCAGGCAGGGCAGACAACTTACCCGAACGGGCGCTCGGGGAACCTTTCTTATCGGAAACTGACAAAAACGACCCCCCCGAAGGGATGGACGAACCAGGGAAGTCCGCCGAAACAACCGCTGTTGAATCGGAAGAAAGGAGAGGAGAGGAGCCCACGGGCCGCCAGGGCCTTGACAACTCATCCTCGGAAGACATAATAAACTGTAAGGAAAACAAAACACAATACTGAGAACTCCAAACCGCAGTCAAACTCAACAAAGGGATATGCACTAAACAAACAATACACCCAAAATGCCAAAAGGCACGCGGGCGAAGCCGCCCAAACAAAACACCGAAGTGAGTATGTGGGGCAAAGCTCCGTAAAGAGGAAAAATGCTCGAAGAAATTAATCTAAAATTTCCTCAAAACGAAATAAAACGTGACTAAAGGAGCCGTCCTAATGTTACTTAAAAACAAAAGGAACGGGAATAGGAACACAAAGCGATCCAAACGCGCCAAAAAAGAGTAAAAACTCTGATAATTTTTAAGCGCAAAAGACTTAGCTGCAGACTCGAAGGCTGCGAGTAAGAAAGAGGACGAGTGTGCGCGCGCGTCTTGCAACGTGCACGGAGGAAGGCGATGTCCTGGGTGGGGGGATATGCACAATTTGTGACTTTTTGTACTCGAATGGCTTGCGTAGTCGGAGACTAGCATAATAGGTAGATACATTGATTTATTGTAGTAAATAAGGATTTAGGAATGAGTCGCACGCCTCCAGACTCCCAACGGATGTGTCCCGGGGTAAGGCAAAGGGCATGAAGAACACTTCTCCTTTGCCCAGAGGCTATGGCGACCAGAAAAAGCGTCTTTACTGTCAAGTGATGTAACGACGCTTTACCCAAAGGTTCGAAGGGTGGCTTAGCCAAACAATCCAAGACCTTGGGTAGACTCCAAGACGGAGTTAACTTTGGCGTTGAGGGACGCTTCAAGAAGAAGGACCGCGTCAACTTAGCCAAGAGAGGGGAGTTAGAAACCCCCGAACCATCAGCAAAGCCAACATGAATAGCGGCAATTGCTGAACGATAACCACGGATAGTCGAAATCGATCTACCCTTATCAAAGAGGGAGATCAGAAAATCCGCTATAAGGCCAACCGGGGCTCGACGTGGTGAGACACCATGGTCTTCACACCAACTAAAGAAGGCCCCTAACCGAGAGTTGTAGAGATCCCTCGTGGAGCCTCTACGACTCTGCAAAACAAACTCGGCTGCCCTCTCAGAGAGTCCCGAGTTTCTTGCATCCTCCCCGACAACGGCCAGGCAGTCAAATGGAGAGCTGCCGGATGATGGTGGAGGATCCCCGAGAGGGGCTGCATTACCAAGTCCGATCTCAGCGGAAGAGGAAATGGTTGGCCGTCCAGGAGATTCAGAAGGTCTGGGAACCAAAACCTCCTGGGCCAGTGAGGAGCTATGAGTAAGACCCAAGCTTGATCCTCTCTGATCTTCCTGAGGACACGAGGAATCAGCTGAAAGGGAGGGAAGGCATACCCCCGCAGAGCCTGCCAGTTGAGGGAGAAGGCGTCTAGCGCCCACGCTTCCTGATCCTGGACCCGAGAGCAATATCTCGGCAGCTGATGATTGAAGGTCGACGCAAAAAGGTCGATCTCCAAGGGACCCCAGACCCTGAGAAGGAGGTGGAAAATCTCCAGATGGAGACTCCACTCCGAGGGGAGACACCTGCCTCGAGACAGGAAATCTGCAACTAGATTGTCCTGGCCAGGAATAAACGAGGCGACAGGAACAATGGTCATGGAATGACACCATCTCCACAGATGAGCCGCCATGGCATTCAGCGTGGAGGACCGGGGTGCCGCCCTGACGGTTGATATAGGCAGCCACCGTGACATTGTCCGTAAGAACGAGCACTGTGTGCCCAACAAGGTGACACCTGAAATGATGAAGCGACAGAAGAACTGCCATCATTTCGAGGACATTGATATGGGGGATGGTGCTCAAGTGAGACCAGTCCCCCGACACCATCCTGCCTGCACAATGACCGCCCCAACCCAACAGGGAGGCGTCTGTCGATAGAGAAATCGACGGCAGCGGAGTGCGGAACGGCTTGCCTTGGGCAAGAAAGGAATCGTGCGTCCAAGGGACAAGCAGGAGTTTGATGTCTCTCGGAAGCGGAATCCAAGCCGCTAGAGAGTCCTTGCCCGGACGAAAATACCTGAGGAGATGCCTCTGAAAAGGTCTCATCAGAAGCCTGCAGTCTGGGAGAATATCGACCAGACTGGCCAGATAGCCCAAAAACTGAAGCCAGCGCCTGGCTCTGACTCTGCGGGCTACTCGTAACTCCCGGGCCGACGAGATGATCGTTTGGATTCTGTCCCGACTGGGACGAGCCAACTGATTCGGGATGTCTATCTCGGCACCCAGGAAAACCGGGACACGAGAGGGAGACAACTCCGATTTTTCCCAATTGATCAGGAACCCTAGATCTTGGGTCAAACGCACCAAGAGCTGGACCTGATCGGCTAACAGCGCCTCCGAGTTTGCAACTAGTAACCAATCGTCTAGGTAGACAAAAAGGCGGAGACCGCGACTTCTCAGAAACGCGGCCAAAACAGCCACCACTTGTGTAAATACACGAGGGGCTGGGCGCAAGCCGAACGGAAGGGCGCGAAACCGAAAGGTTTCGCCCCGAAAGGTGAAGCCTAGCAAGTCTCTCGACGCAAGGTGAATGGGAATATGAAAGTATGCGTCTTTGAGATCTAGGGAGACAGCCAGATCGTCTCGCCTGATTAGAGGCAGAATAGACGCCAGTGTCTCCATCCTGAAGTGAACAGCAGGAATAAACTGGTTGATTCTCTTCATATTCAGAATCATACGAAGTTTCCCCGAGCGCTTGGGGATAACGAAAATTGGGGAGAGACACAGATGATGGTGGTCTCTTACCCTCTCTATCGCCCCTTTCTCCAGCAGAGATGAAATTTCTGCGGCGGCGTGACGCCGTGCAGGGGCGGACATGGGCGGCGGACGGACACGAATAGCGCCATTTGGAATGGGCTCTAGCAGATCTACGAAGAAGCCGTCTCGCACTACGGAGAGCACGAAGGCGTCTTCGGTGATAGCCTCCCAAGCTGGGAGGAAGAACTGAATCCGTCCGCCGACCTCCACCACAGGACCTAGCGCTCGGGGCAAGACCTCAAAAGCCAGCCTTCTCCGAAGAGGAAGGCTTGGCCGAGACAATCTTGCGTACACCCCTGCCTCTGAAAGAACCCCGACCGCGTTGGCTGCCCCTAGAGGTAACCCTGGCGGAGGGAGCAGGGGCGGGAATAGTAACAGTCACACGACGCTGATTGGGCTTGCCAATCTGGGTCGAGACCTTGGACTTAGAGACAGGCTTCCGAAAATGCTTGGCCATATCTTCAGCCTGTTTACGACCGTCTATTTCCCTTTGGAAGACTTGGGCAAAATGCCCTCCAAACAAGAAGGGGCCAGTAGAAGGCACGTCTTGCAAGAGAGACGGAATGTCCCGATCAAGAACGCCTAGGGCCGAGAGCGCCAGCTTACGGCGCTGGTCTGTAACAGCAACGGCCGCCGCCGATAACTGAGACCACTGAAGGCCCGCTAGGGTGAGAAGCAAATCATCTAAGACTGCAGAATCACCCTCCGAGACACCGAGTTCCCCCGACCTGGCTCGAAGATTAATCAACGAGCCTAAGTAGGCCGAAAGCCGCATGCCAGCCCTAATCTTATTAGAAAGGGAGGCTAAAGGCTTGTCCTGAGACTGGTAGGGCTTGGCCTTCAGCGATACATTAAGACGCTGGGCCACACCACGAAACTCCGGGGAAAAGGACTTAGCCGAGAAGAAGCCCTGGGCATCTTCAGGCTTGAAAGAGAAGGCTTGACCGACTCCGAACTTAGGCAAAGCCGACACATCCCGGGATGCAACTCTATCAAACTCCCCTTTGAAGTCCTCCGTAAGGGGGATGCCAGGGGGAGGACCCTGCTGTCTGAACAGCAACGAGGCCGGATTTCGGTCAGGCGGAGCCTGACAAAAAGACTCCGGCAAATACTTTTCCAGCAGGGCTTTAGCATCACAGGCTAACACCTGCAAGGCCTGCGGCTCCACCGCGGCCTGGGAAGTAGACGAAGTCGCAGCCGAAGCTTGCGACACAGAGTCACTATCGGGCTCAGTCTGAAAGGAAGACTGGTATGCCCACAGGTCCAACAGAGACTCCTCCCCAGGCGGGGCACCAAGTGCCGCCGGCGGAGGGGAAGGAGGAGCCACAACAGAAACCGAAGCCGGTATGATGTGACCAGGGTCGGGGTTAGGAACGGAAACCGAACCATCCACCGACAGAGGGCCAGACTCAGACGCCAAGCTAGGTGTGGGAGTGAGACTCCAGCCCTGCTGCTCAGCAAAAGCCCTCATCAGGCTCAAAAGCTCTGCCTGAGAAGACGAGTCCGTCGAAGATTTATCCTTCTTAGACTTCTTCTTTTTGGCCTTAGGCTTCTTGCTGGGAATAACATCGCCAGCAGTCGAGCCTCGCTTCCTAGCACGGGAGGAAACAGGCTGATGCGAAACATCAGAGCCTCCCGGCTGAACAGAAGCAGACACACCGCATGAAGGGGGTGCTGCCTCGGTCACACTCACACCATGCACAAGAGTGGTGGGTGAGATAGACGGATCACCAACGGGAGCGGGCAAACGTAGGACGGCAGCGCCCATATGCCCGCAAGCCCCGGACCCGGTCACACCAGGTGGCCGAGAGGACTTAGGGAGTGGTGAGGCAGAAGAGGTCAGGTTATGACCGAGGCCCGGCGGCTGTCGGGAGACAGCACTTGGGACCACCCGCCCCGCCAGCCGTGCCCTATAAGAGGAGGAAGACTGGGGCAGTATGCTGCTAGGCAGCCCCGTTGAGGTGTGACCGCGCAGCTGTCCCCCCGCCGAAACGGGAAGAGTCAGCTGGGCAGACCCAGCGGGTTTCCGCTTCACCGTCGCTATGGCAGTAGACATAGAGGTCGTGAGAGCAAAAGACTGTCCACAGACAGTGCCGGTACACGCCTGAGTGGAGCTCCCTATGGCAGTAGACATAGAGGAGGCAGCACAGACGGGAGGTCGAGTGACCGTACCAGCAAGCGCCCAACTCGCAATCCCTAAACCAGTAGGAGAAGTGGAATTGAGAAGGGCGCTATCCTTACCTGTAGCTGTCCGCGCTGATCTGCCCGGCACAAACGTACCAGGCAGGGCAGACAACTTACCCGAGCGGGCGCTCGGGGAACCTTTCTTATCGGAAACTGACAAAAACGACCCCCCCCCCCCCCCCCCCCCCCCCGAAGGGATGGACGAACCAGGGAAGTCCGCCGAAACAACCGCTGTTGAATCGGAAGAAAGGAGAGGTGAGGAGCCCACGGGCCGCCAGGGCCTTGACAACTCATCCTCGGAAGACATAATAAACTGTAAGGAAAACAAAACACAATGCTGAGAACTCCAAACCGCAGTCAAACTCAACAAAGGGATATGCACTAAACAAACAATACACCCAAAATGCCAAAAGGCACGCGGGCGAAGCCGCCCAAACAAAACACCGAAGTGAGTATGTGGGGCAAAGCTCCGTAAAGAGGAAAAATGCTCGAAGAAATTAATCTAAAATTTCCTCAAAACGAAATAAAACGTGACTAAAGGAGCCGTCCTAATGTTACTTAAAAACAAAAGGAACGGGAATAGGAACACAAAGCGATCCAAACGCGCCAAAAAAGAGTAAAAACTCTGATAATTTTTAAGCGCAAAAGACTTAGCTGCAGACTCGAAGGCTGCGAGTAAGAAAGAGGGCGAGTGTGCGCGCGCGTCTTGCAACGTGCACGGAGGAAGGCGATGTCCTGGGTGGGGGGATATGCACAATTTGTGACTTTTTGTACTCGAATGGCTTGCGTAGTCGGAGACTAGCATAATAGGTAGATACATTGATTTATTGTAGTAAATAACAAGTGAATGAGTAAATTACGCAATGCGTAATATATGTCCCCGCCGGAAGTGCAGATCTGTGGAAATTAACTAGCCTGAACCTTAAAACTTCAGTGAAAAACTTTAGTGAATAAAATAATAATGTTACTGCATGCAAAAGAAGAGAATACCAACAATGCATGTATACAACTGAAATATAAAACATGAAAACATTATGAACCTTCAGCCATTTTGAATAAAAAATTTGCATAAATTTGCATGAATAATGAATTTCAAAATTCTGTGTAGAAGTTTGGAAGCCCCCACCCAGCCCTATCAGATAAAACAATCGGAATCAAAATCCGATGTGAAATAGAGGAGAAGTAGTATTTTTCGTCAATTTTGAATAAATTTGCATAAATTTGCATAATTAATGAATTTCAAAATTCTGTGTAGAAGTTTGGAAGCCCCCACCCAGCCCTATCAGATAAAACAATCAGAATCAAAATCGGCCAAGAAATGACGGAGAAGTAGCATTTTCTAATATTTGAGCACACACGGACAGACGGACGCACGGACGGACGGACGGACGGACACACGCACACACGAACGGAGCCCGTTTCATAGTCCCCTCGCGAACTTCGTTCGGCGGGGACAAAAATGTTCAAATGCACAATGAGAGTTTTCATAATTTTGCTCACATTAGCAAGATGTTATGAATCTGAACTAGAATATCAATGAAGGTGATCAATACCCCCGCCCCAATGTGTGTGCCAAATTTCCTGAGCACTGCTCAAAAAATGAGGAAGTGGTTTGATGTGCAATATTTTCCTGTTTTATTGCCATAATATGCCGTTACAAAGGAGGGAACTATTGAGGCGAAATGAAATAACTAACCATTAAGGAGCAACTTCCAGTAACATAACTATCTCTCTCAACTTGGTATTTTCGACTACTGTATGTCTCAGGAGTAGTCTGTTTTTGCTGTTAGAGAACATGATTATACTGTTTCATTTCTATATCTGATTACCCTTTACAAACAAATATTGTTAACATTTGGTAAATAAATACCAATACACTCAAAGTTTTAAAATATGATATCTGAAGTTAAACTAATCCATCCCAGTCTTTTTGAAGATGAAAAGAGAACTCATTTCAATACATTTCATATTATGTAAAATCATGGCAAATTAATCATTCAATCAAAAGGGGCTGAAATTCTATATGTTTTTATATATGGTTTTTAATGTTTAATACATATCTTCTTTATTTTATGTTTTTAGATATGTTAGTGTTTGTTTTTGTACACATTTTTATGTATATATTTTTTTACATTGTACATGTGTCTATTTCAATATCCAAAACTGTGTTAAAAAATCTTCAATACAATAAGATACATTATCTATTTAATTATCTCACATTAGAGTACAACACTGGCACTAAAAACAAGTAAGGAATTTGTATTCCTATTCGATCTTTCAATGACATGATATGCTGAATCATGCATGCTCTTTGTTATATCCTTTTGTTTCTTTTTGATGTAGAATCAGTTTTTCTATTTCATTGTTCTTAACAATAATTCATATTCATATTCTGAAATTTTAGCTATATTTTAATGTTTTGGGGAATTGACCTTAGATAGGTCAAATGACCTCTGTCAATCCCTCTACATTTTGATTTGTTTGCTGCTTTTTATCTATTTTCTAGTTTGTATGATGTTTTTATTTCAATCAATTTGTGGAAAATAAATGAACTGAAGTGAACGAATTACTTTTATTACTTGTCAACTTATTAATATACCAGGTGCATAACAAATCATAATCTGAAATATTTTGCCATGATAAGGAATAATCGTGGTGTATAGATTATTAATATTGTAAATATCTGATAATATTCAAGATTGGATAGCTACTATCAACAAAAAAACAACTATTTCTTCACATTATGCTTAATAACAAATTTGTAAAATTTCAACATCCATATAACTCGTTTACGGGTGAATGTAATTATAGGAAGAAAAAAAAATTATGAAAAGTATCACAGAATTCAATTGTTACAAAATTTATGTCCTATTAAATGTTCAATAGTGTATGTTCTCATATATTTTCTAACCTTCAAAATTTCTAATCCATTCACTTCATCTATTCATTGAGATGAATAGCTCCATGTCTTCTTCTAAATTTCAGGTTTGAATACCTACAAGTAAGACCCCTTTTCGTGCGAGGTTACACATGTGACCCACCTAATTTTGACCTCTGAAAGAAAATGATGTACATGCACTCTCATTTAAAATAGTTACCCTCCGTCTGTTAGGGGTGAGATTATTATTTAAAGTGTACCAATCACCTGAAAAAATAATTTGTGTACAGCTATAAAGTATAAAATCAACCTCAAAGAACTTTGTCTGGTATTCTATAGGTCAACAGTTAAAGAGTATGAAAGAAATAAAAGGATAACATGAAAATACTCGCGTGGAACCGAACTCAAGAGTTTGGTTCTGTGCGAGCCTTTACCTTGGCGAGCGCGTACGGGTGCGTCGAGTAGTCTACTCACGATTCGCTTTTACGCTTATAGAGAGTGTAATTAAAATTGCAATATCTCTTTATAGAATTAATATTTGAAGCCCATATTTTGAATGTAGTATAACGACATGCAACCTCTAACATACAGAGCAAAATTATTTTTGGTGATTGGTACCCTTTAAACATAAAAAATGAGACTTCTGCTACAAGATAAATACTGACAAATTAGGTATAACTATTTTTCAGGATTTGGATCACACACATGACTAAGAATGGCCCAATATATGCTAAAACTATCTGATCCCAGCTAAAGTAGAGTTTTAAACTTCTAACAATCACCAGGTATGTATACCAAAATCTTTGATGGGATAAAATACCTTGGACTTGCCCTAATTCATATATTTGTTTACTTAATGTACTCTGAATGCTACCACGAAAATGCATTTGTAACATTTCATCTCCTATGATATAAAGTTACTGTTATCAATAATGCTGATATTGCATTTCAAAACATGTAATCTGAGAATTATGTAAGTCAACTTCCTCAGAATCTATTTCTATTTCATTTAACAGCATGTTAAGGTGTTACATCCAAAACAATCTCAATTTATTAAATCAGGAAAAAAATATTAATCTTCATGAAATTTGTCAATGGCTTTACTGAGTTTATATAATAACCTTTAAAATAAGAAAGGAAGAATTGAAAAAAAAACCCAAATAACTCTTACATTGACCTCAGGACTCAAATTTGAAATAGATAATTCAAAATGGAAATTCACTTTCTCTAGTTTGCTGCCCTTTACCAATTAAACTGAAGAAGTTTAAGCTCAGCCACCACTTTCTTTCTTGTAATTTGAACCATAGGCAACATTTCTGTCAAGGTTTCAAAGTGAAAAACATAATTCGAAAAATTGATCAATTTGTCAGCCTAATTATACCATTGATCTGAAACCAAAAAGTGGCTCTAGTCCCTTCACATCAAGAGCCTGAATATTACCCCCAGAATAGTGGCTTTGTCCCTGCATATTACAAGAGCCTAAAGATCACAACTACCAGTACATAGCATCAATGCACATGAAGTATGGACCTCAAAATACACACGTGTCTCTCTGTCGGTTACTTTGGAGGAAATGTATTCAGAGATTGGTGAGATAATACTATCTTACTAAGCTGGGCCACTACTTTCTTTCTTGTCATTTGAACCCGAGGCAACCTTTCCGTCAAGGTTTCAAAGTGAAAAACAATTCTAAAATTTGGTCAATTTGTCCACCTAGTTTTACCATTGATCTGAAGCAGAGCTGTATCTAATTTTCAACAGAGACAAATAAGTGGCTATCGTCCCTCCACATCAAGAGCCTGAATATTACCCCCAGAATAGTGGCTCTGTCCCTGCATATATCAAGAGCCTGATGATCACAACTAATGCATATGAACTTTGGACCCAAAAATACCCACTATCACTTTTGGCGGGGAAAACAAAGATGCAGATATTGGTAAGAAAATATATCTCATTATTTCAATCAATTAAGTTTATTATGAGCTTTATCAAGACAAATATCAACAAAAGTCAGAACAAGGAGTTACTAGGCAAGCTTGCTTAAACTTCTTGGTCAGAAAGGCTGCCTGTTAGGCTTAACAGTGCTTTGTGCTGGCTTTCATGTCACAACAGAGATATACACATGGGCAGATCCATGCATTGTATCCCGCGTTAGTAGGGTGGCTGCTGCCAAGAGTTCAATGTCAGCTGCTAATTACGACATGTATTTTTATTGTGGCATGTGTTCAAATAATTTTTAACAGACTTTTTCAATAAAATGTACATGAAAAGCATTTATTGTTTGTCTGTCTTTTATTTCTCTTACCTTTTGCATTTAAAAAAATTTGGCTTTCTAATAAAAATCCGGTAAAATCTGGTCCAAGATCTCGCAGGTCAAGTAGTAAGTCATACGCAAGAAACTACTTCCGTCACAGGTCAGCTGACCCTTTGCTTACATTTTCACCCCCCCCCCCCCCTTCTTGTGAATGAAATTCCACGATCTTGACGTCACCTGAAAGGTTGTGAGATTTTCTTTTAAATGATGTACGGCACATAATAAATCATTTTTAAAATAATTTTTTAAATAATTTTATTTTTCAAAACTTTCCTCTATCCTGGTTCCTGGCATTTATAAAAGGTATGTCCATGTTTGCTATTTTCATAATAGGATTGCGGATCATCCCGGTTCCCGGCATATATAAAAGACATGTCTATCTTTTTTTATTTTCATAACAGGATCGTGGATCATCCCAGTTCCCGGCATTTATAAAAGGCATGTTTACATGGTTTTTTTTCATTAAAGGATCGCGGATCATTCCGGTTCCCAGCATTTATAAAAGGCATGTCAATTTTTTTAAATTTTCATTGCAGGATCATGGATCATCTCGGTTCACGGCATTTATAAAAGGCATGTCTGTTTTTTATTTTCATTACAGGATCACAGATCATCCCAGTTCCCGGCATTTGTAGTGCTGTAACTCAACCCCCATGTTCAGGTTCGGTTCTGTTTGGCAAGGTTCAGGATTTTTTGCCGAACCACGATCCGGTTCGGTGTTTGTGTTTAGTAAGTTTGTACATGCACAAATGAAAAAAGAAAAATGCGAGGCGCATAGCTACTTCGAGAATTATAAAATGCAAACCACATAGATGCAAGTCGAATTCTCTCTTTACCAAACGATAATCATATTTACATCAGGCTGCCTTTATTATAAAACGCAAATAACACAGAGGTGAAATGATTTACTTGATGAATTAATTCTTTTCCTACCGATGAAAATAATCTCTGCAGGTCGTGTTTGGGAAATATGGACCGTAAATGAAACAGAAGTAAAACAATTTACTTTATGAATTCATTCTTTTCCTAACAATGAAAATACTTTTGTCTGGTCGTCTTCAAGTATTATGAAATGCAAATGAAATCTACTACACCGCCAAAAGCAGCTAACAACCAGTAACCAGTTAGAACCAGTTACATAATCAATTACAGTTAAAAGTAGAGACTTTCTGCAGTCATCTTTCAGCATTCATCTCACCTTAGCTACATGGATGAAACGATGTACGTGGGGAAATTAAAAACCACTGCCAGGATTCCTGACTGATCTCAGTTCAGTTCAGTTAACAACATAAAGCATCTACATGTATATAGTGATCATACTCCATACATTTCATTCTGGGCATAGACACACACACAAAAGTCTTTTTACACATCCATAGTGATTGTGCTGTTGGAGAATGATACAGGTTTGCAGCAAAGAGGAAGAGGGGGTATAAATACAGTAGAACCTTGTTATAACAAACACCTTGGGACCAAGGTAATAACCTCTTTATATCGAAACCTTGTTTTATCAGGGCTAAAAAACAACAGAATACAAAGAAGTGGGACAGGGAAAATTACCTTGTCATAAAGAGAGGTTGTTGTAACAGTGTTCTTTATAACGAGGTTCCTCTGTATCAGAATCCTCTTTTTGCTTATAATGACCAACATGAACTTTTAGCTGTTGGTTTTTTGAAAGGGTGTTAGGAAGTTGTCCTCCCGAAGGGCCAAGTACTTCCATTACATTTTCATTGGCCGCAAAATGTTGACTAAATCTGTTGGTCATCCTCTATTCAGGGAGGTGGAAGAGTCTCTCTTCCACCTCCCTGCTCTGTTTCACTCCTGTGTGATGGTAAACAGTTTGGAGACTTAGGATGAAATAGAGAGTTCACTATTCAGAATAAGCCTCTCCGTTTTTGCACTGCATTAGTTCCTCTTCATAAATAATTTTTCTACATGTAAATCAATTACTCAAATAACTCAAAGGCACTGGGATGTATTTTTTTTCCATCTACAAACTCCTTTCACTGGCATTAACACATTCCGCTCAACCTTTTTGTCAGCTCATTTTCTGCAATCATCTCACCTTAGCTCATGATTATCTACTGGTTAATACTGGACCTTTCAATTCTGTTTTAAAAGGAGCATCCTCATATCCAACTAAGGATGTGAATTATTTTTCACTTCTCATTTACTTCATATTTCATTTAAAGAGGAAAACTCACAGCAGCATATATTATTAGTATCTTGCTATTTTTTTTAAAAAGAAATATGTCAGAAAGTCGGTCAACGCACACACATGAAATTTGCATGCATGGGGTTTAATATGAAAATGATTTTTCTCTTTGTGCTCTCAGATCAAAGATTTGAATGTATAATCAAATATTTGTTAGGGATGATATTAAATACAGATTAATTTCATGGTGATTGGTACTCTTTAACATAGAATAAATTTTTCTTAAAGACTTTCTTTGTGATGTAACCTATGTAATGTAACCGTAATACAAGAATTGTTATCTGTAATATAATACTAAGTGGTAAATTGTTGAAACTATGTGGTATTTTCAGGTTGCATGGATGCTTGAAGAACGGAATTCAATATACAACCTCACCCAACATCTCAGACTACATCAATATTGGAGCAATTCATAGGTAAAAAGAAATAATAATTATTCCTCAATACAATAAAGCTTTTCCCTGTGATTTCACAGAAGATTTTTTATTAGTAACATGTGGGACTAACATCATGAAAATTAAGAAATTAAACCTCATTTTCTACTATTTATCTTGTAGTGGAAGTTTATACTTTGGGGTATTTACACAATACTATTTAAGAGGGAGAGTATAATTTCTAGTGCTGGTGTCGGCATGGAAAATCTATGTCGCCATGTCGCAATAAAATTAACGCCGATGTCGACATGTGTCGACATCTGGACATGAGTCAAACAAGTCTAAACTCGGGTCGCTCCCGTAGTGACCGTACACTATTAAACCAGAGTTACCCAACACAAATTCACAAGAGCTTTACATGGAATACATGCACTATGTCCTCACGGGCTCACACTCGCAGTCATACTCACTTACAGTTCTCAAAGATGCACTGTCAACTATTTGCCCCAAAATTTGTTTTGTATGATCCAATTTATCAAGCATTAATGAAAGTCATGCGGTGCGAGTCAGCTAGTGTCGCATATCTAGGCATGTACATGTACGTAATGTATACCGGTCGTCGCAGCTAGATATGCAGCGATCGTGTCGCGCGCGCGCGCTGCTAATGCGTATGTGAAACAAATCACGTACGCGCGCACGATGCCACGGCGAGGTACATGTAAAAGACCCATTTTATGTCGCCATCGGAGCATGCGTGTCGACATGTCGGCAAAGTCCAAAACCAGTACTTTTGTCGCCATAGTGGCGACATCAGGCGTGTCGATACCAGCACTAGTCATTTCTGTTATAGATCAAAAGAAGGTTGGTCACTATAGTGACTTTTAACAAAAAGAGGTCTTATCTGTTAGCAATAACACATCATTTTTTAGTAAATAGCTAAAAGTAATAGTTCCTACCTGAATATCAAATGATAGGGTTGCCATTACAGAAAGTGATTTTTATTTTTGTTATTTTCAAGATTGTTCCTCGGACATAATCTGTCCCCGGAGACTAACAAGACAACTGGTGCTCTCAATACAAGATGTCAACTTTCCCCAAGTCAAACAAAACTTTAATTTGTTTTTCAGTCAGAAAACTACTCTTTACCTCACCTGAGCTGCAAGAAAGAGCTGAACAAAAATGGAAGCAGCCTTTTCATTGAGGACTACCTTCATAGCAACTGCAGTTAAAAACTATACTTTGAAAGTTTTTTCTTAGATGACAAACTTTAATCAATTACCCCCAAAACTAAGAAACATACAGAAAACAGATTGTCAGCTTAAAACCTGAGAAGTGTAACAAATTTCATCTCATACTGGATTACTTGATTCTTGACTGCATGAAAAATCTGAAAGTTAATGTTTACAATATTTTCACATCACTTCTTATCAGGTATAGATTAGCAGTATGCTAAACTGACAGACAGTGATTGGATTTGGTCTTGGAAAGAAGAACAGAGCTGTACATAGTAAGAGAAGATCTGAAGCTACATTTCAATCGAGTACCTGAAGGATCCAGCAACATTTGGATACAGCACATTCCAACTTTAACTATCACCGCATATTATCAATTAGCATTCAGTAGACTAGATTTACAGAATTTTTTCTTTTTTGTTGCTCTTTATGTTGTATTCATTCTCTCTTCTTCCTATTTGAATATATCTAATATTGAATAATAATGTTCAAGTTGGCTGTGGTTCTATTCAAATGTACAGTAAGAGCTCTCATAATTTTCCTTACATTGGCTACCTGTTATGTATCTACACAACAAAGTGTCCTAGAGGGAGGAAGGACAGAACTTGATTTTCCATATCCATGTAACAGTACTGAAGTCACATTGCAACATGGCAATGGGTCTCCATTTTACAATTCTGCACATGCAGATACTCTCTCATCTTCAAATAAACTTGTTACAAATAATTTTCAGACAAAAAGTAATAATTGCAACCTTCACCTAGTAATTGATCCTGTTTCAAGAAATGATGAAGGTACATACATTCTTATGGTAAATGCACATATTCATACAAGAATTGGGTTGCATGTTGATTATCAACCAGGCAAGGCATCATGCGAATTAAGTAGCATTTATAGTGAAGAGGAATGGGTCCAACTAGACTGCAAGGCCACAGCAGGGAGCCTACAAGGGCAGATTATATGTTATCAAAATGGTATCCGGCTACCCACACCGACTCAATCTTACATATCTGATGGTTTTGTCCACCAGAGTATTCTGGCTACAGGTATATTATCAGATTATGTATACTGTTGTTCTACTATCTTAGAACAAATTATTGATATGTGTGAATGTGAAGACTGGGGATGGAATCTTATACATGATAGTCCTTTAACAGACATAAACCCTTGTCCTGCTGCCTCCACAACACAGAGTTCAACATCATTCCAAGGCCCTAATTTGGATATCAAAACTTCTATTCCAATTTCTACTCTACCAACAACATTAACACAACCAGATCTCCCTCAAAAGACACATTACAAATGGCTTTTCATTGTTGCATGTGTCATCATTGGAATATCAGGGATGACAATGGTGATTGTGGGTGTAAAATATAAACACAAGGTACAAAAAGTCAAAAATCCCGCAGAAATTCAACATGTCCAGCAAGAAACAATTTCGCTAAATGAAGATGCAGGGCAACTGCGGGCAAATGGGGTAACAACACGAATTTAGAGAGTCATTTCTATCTTCTGGAAAAAAAAACAAACAAAACAAACGTACTTACACGTATATATGTAAATTCTTCTGAGAAGTGTAGTCAGGAAACAATCAATATCATATGTAAGAGGAAAAGTTTGGTTTTTTTTTAAATGAAAATTCCCACCTAACTTACTGGGAACATGTCTTGCTACAGTCCCTCAATTCATGTTAAAACTTATCTCTGAAGAAGTAATGCTTTGTGGTAGGCTTTTTCGGTTAACTGCTGTTAGTTATATCGTACAGTATTGGGTCATTTTCAAACTGTGATACCGTCACACCAAATTTGTTGTTTTTGTCTCACCTTTTCCACAGTAAAACCTAGGCATTCGAGTCGAGTCGGTCGGTCCACCGGCGCCCGACCGATGCAGCCGGTCACCAGTGCAATTTCATGCACACCGGCGGACCGATGAAATAAAGAAATACATAAGAAATTCACAGTGTCAAAGACTTTGAAAATTAACCAGTTTTAAGAACTAAATTTCCTTATTTATATTAAAACTTTCACATGATATTAAATTTCAATCCTTTAATCCACCAAGTGGGACCATGGAAATAAGATCACTGAACAAGATTTCTCAATTTTCTTGCTTGAATTTTATCGGCCCGTATATTATTGTTGAATTCTGTGTGAGCGCTGCTGGTACGATTCTGCGCACCTTGCCCTGAGATGGCGCTAACTCCAGGCTAACTCTAGTGGAGTAATTACGAGTTGCAAACAAACAGATAAAAGATGGCAGCGCCCATACACGTATACAGAATGCAACAATATCATCATGTTACGGGCCGATAAATTCAAGCAAGAAAATTGAGAAATCCTGCTCGGTAATCTTATTTCCATAGTCCCACTTGGTCGATTAATGGTTTGAAATTTAATATCATGAGAAAGTTCTAATATGGGTAAAGGAATTTAGTTCTTACACTGGTTGATTTTCAAAGTCTTTCATTAACACTGAATTTCTTTATGTGTCCTCTGAAAAAGATTGCTCTTCGAATGCCCCCACATTCAAAATATGACAAGAAAAACCCTGACACATTTGTGTGTGCAGTGCATGTGACTCTTTGCTGGATTGAGTCAATTTCTTATCAGTTGGGTGATTCCAAAACCTTAGCATACACCAATTCTTATGTGCTGTATAATCAACCTTTCCCAATTGCTTTGACATTGAATTTCTTTATGTACCGGTATTTCTTTATTTCAACGGTCTGCCGGTATCGCCGAAAAATCACCGGCAGACGCCGGTCAAAAAAAGAAAACCGTTATGAGCGTATCTTGATTTATTTCAATTGCAGTTCAGAGCTGTTGAGCCTGTCAAGATTCATACAGATAGTCAAGATACAAATACATACATGTATCACTAAATCTCCATGTACATTTTTGTAAATTAGTTGGAACTTTTTTGTAAATAAGTTATCTTTTCGGTTGATATTTAACTGTACTTCTGGATGAACTGTTAAGAATAGTACTCTTGATACTGAGTATATAATTTTTTTCTTTCAATGCTATACTACATTTATCATGAGTTGTCAAAGGTAATTGAGAGATAAAGTTGTAGCATGCATGAGCACACATTAATGGGTCAATTCATGGAGCACTGAATAGTTCCCTACAAGGTCTCTTGTATCATCAGCCTCAGCTAGACATTTCAAGGGCAGTCTGATACATATGGTATGTGCTGTATGGGTATTTTGTACTTCGGACAGTCATTTTGATCTAGTCATTCCGACGAATGCTTCCACATCTTTTGAATTGTACTTTTTTAATAGCAATGAAATGGTATTTCCATCATTTATATAATGCACTTACTTTGTAATAACAATTACAATATCAAAATGATCTACTTGTATATAAAGTATAATGTATATTTCAAAACCACATTAATTCTGAATATTGTTCCATGAATTTTTGTCAATTTTCTGTTAATTAGGTGGTCTGTCACTTGACAGACCACCTATTAATTTCGTCAGAATTTTCTTTATTATTTATTTTTATTTTTCTCCCACTTTTTTGTCCCCACGATTTCTCAAAATCGGCTCACTCAATTTTCTTCAAATTTTTAACAGTCGTCAAGACTATCCAGGGCAAGTGCCAGAAATTTTTTCAAGGTCATCAGGTCATCGTGACGTCATCCAGGCGCCATTTTGTGAAATCACATTATCAATCATATCTTCATAACGAGTAGTCAAAAATGAACCATTTTTGATACACATGAACTTCAGGTCAAGGGTCAACATTAAATGTCATTAAAATCCGCGCACGCATCATGACGCGCACGTACGCGCGCGTCAAAATTTAGAAATGCTCAAAATCACTTTTTAATCAAAGGAGAGTACGGTTCAGGACATTTTAAGCATTTCAAAATTTTCCGTCCGTGCGCGTCCGCGCGCGCGTTATGCGCGCACGCAGCGCGTACAGAACGTAAAAAGGCCGTTTTTTTCGCATGGTTTGTATTCCTGACACTATTCTTGACAATTTCCAACTATTTACAGTCATTCTCGACATTCCATAATGCCACACGCGCGCGTCAAACTTTAAAATCCGCGCGCACGTCAATGGGGAATATAATGTAAAAAGTGGTAAAAACATGCCTATCTTGAATCCGCCATAGCTCGTCAGAAAGCGTGGAGACCCCCCATTTTTTTTACATTTTCTGAAAGCCTATGAGTTGTAGATTGGAATTCATGAAAAAAATTTAGGGGTCGAAGGATCGGAACGTCGTCACATTTGCATATGAACTCAAAAATTCGATTTTGAAAAAATGACGTCATAAATTTTGTATTCCTTTGACAATATTTCGCTCATAGTTGGTCAATTTTCATCCAATTTTCAATATGTTGTAGCTGAGACAATTCTCTACAAGATCAGTCACCACGATTTTTCATTTTGACAAAGGCATCATGGCGTATTTTTGCGATTAAAGGAGGCATGTCAATTTTTCACATTTTGCGTGTATTCTCTATGGGACATGACTTTTTCTCAAATCTTGATTCTACATTCCCGTCTTCTTTGAGCAGTATCTCTGTTATTTCTGCTCGATTTTCTTCCAAATTTTAGTATGTTATAGCTGAGACTATAAGCTTTCACAAGTGTGGCCTCCAATTTTTGATCAGATGTCGGGATCATGCCCCTTTTTAAAGTACAAATTGTAATTTGAGAATTCCTTTTTCAGTGTACGTGTTATGTCTATTGCAAAACTGTTGGTCTATTGGTAAAGTACTTGCCTCCCATCCCGCCGACCCAGGTTCGAATCCCGGTGGGTCAATTTTTTTTTTGAATTTTTTTTTCTTCTTTTTGCCTTATATTTTACCATTTGCTTCGACTACTGTAACATATAAAACCACAAATAATGTAATAAACTTTTTTATTTTGCGTGTTATGTCTAATTGAATGTAGTTTGTGTACAACCCTATGCAAAATCTGATTGCCTGTCGTGTATTAAACCTATGGGTTAATATCCCATGTATAATGCCATATGAAATTGTCCGATTTTCTTTGACGTAAGTCTCCATACATTGACAACATTATCAGGAATATTATCTTGCACAAATATTATCACATATTGCAATTTACCAACGGGTAGACAGACCACCTAATTCGTCTTCAGTGACGAATTAAAGTTCTAGTTCTATTACATATTGTACTATAAATACTCCTTTCTGATATATTTGAATAACAATGGCATATTCTTTTCATCATACATGTATATATTTAGTCTCAGCTTTTCAAAAGCAATATTGTAATATTATACTGCTAAAAAGAAAGGTAAATTACCATTTCATTAAGCCTACAAGGGACGGTTATTTTGGTGCTCTTCCCCTGGAATCTCGGCCATGGAGCCACAAAAATTTCTGCAACTTGGCACACAGATGGAATATCTTATAAAGAATAACCCAGTAAAGTTTTATATCTTTATCTCAAACGGTTTTTTAATTATTGCTAAATGATTATTTACATAATCGTGAATTGACAATTCTGCATTGTGTACAATACATATGGAGAAATGACCATTTTGGCCGTGCGCAGCATGGCGATTTTTGATGCTTCGTGGTACCTTTTGGTCAAAATTTTATAAATTTGGTATCTAAAGATGCGCAAGACTATAGGCGATAAAGTCATGAAAGCTTACGGTGCAAAAAAAAGAACATAACAGAGGAATGTCCAGGGGTGGAATCAGACCCCCCCCCTTGCCCTTTTAGGGTTAAAGGAAGAGGAGGTTTAAAATCAATTGTGCTACCTTTACTTAAAATTTTCTACCATATCAGAGGATTTCTTCCAACTGATTTTCATGCTGCTTTTTTTTTCCAGTTTTTGTTTCATTTGTTTTTCTTAATTGTTGTCAAGTGCCTTTTTTATTATATTGTTTGATATCACTGCTCTGCATGTAACTATATTTCATTATTGTTTTTCTTTGTTTGTATACCTTTTTAATAAATTTTTTAAAAAGCAATATAGTGTAGTTCATCATCATTTACTTGATGTACATTATTATCATGAATGTTATCATGAAACAATGCATTTCTAATAATTTACTGTATGTCAAATGCGGTGCGGTCCTCTGGAATGCGATGAATGGATATATAAATAAGCCATACTGAAAACAAATTTTCTATCCATCAGCATGTTTACTCACCTTCAATTTTTGCTAGCCCTTCTACTGTGTACGGATCCATGTCAAATTCTTTGGGAAACTCAAAATAGTCATTAAACTTTATTGCACATTCCCTGCAGAAATAAAGAAGAAAAGAAAGAAAGAAAAGGGCCTGTAAATTATAAGATTGTGGATACAACAAGATATGCAAAGCTAGCTCAGTGACGAATACAGGGTAACTCACCATAGTTCTGGGCCAGATCTTACAAAGAGTTGTGATTGATCTTAAATATCACAAGTCCTCCAATCAAATTCAAACTTCCATGTACAATTTCCTATTTCATATGTCAGGGGATGAATTTAATACCAAACTGGAGTTAAGTTGCAATACATTTGGATCCATTTCAACTCTTTATAAGATGGAGCCCAGTTGGGTAAACTTGAGTACATGTAGTTACATGTGAATCAGATTTACAACTTAACAGAAGCTACAACTAAACAGCACACATCAATAAATGAAAGTTACAAAAGTATGAATCATCATTAACATTTATCCTTTAACTTCTAAAATCATCCTCTATGGTATCGTGATACCTGTTCACTCAAATTGCAGACAGGTGTAAAACTGAATTCTGGTAATAACATCGATAAAGCCCAAATATAATGGTCGAACCTGAAACCCTAGATAAGTGGTGATCATGACTTACCGTTCCCAGTCATAGTCAAATCTTTTCAGCTGAATTGCAAGGACCTTTGGTAGCCTCTTGATGCACATACGTTTGACAGTGTCCACCTTCAAGAGAGAAAAGAAGCCAAAAAGATAACCCTTACTTTCTCAATGCCCTTCATGTGGGTAAATATATGACTTCACTTTCAAAATGACTTGCATAAATAACTCAATTACTTGATCTTGGTCAATAGAGAATCGATTGACACATACACACTTTACATAGGAAGTCCAGAAATTTTTGATCTTTTTTTGCCTATACATTGCCATTCACTGCAACTGTTTATTTTTTAGGTGTTCACATTGTACAGCTTTCCGGATATCTACATACAATCTACTCAAGTTTAAGGCATACATTTACAGGCAGAACCTGATGACACTGCAGGTACACTTGGCATCTATATGTAGGTCTTGACTATAATAATATGTACATGTATCTTCATAGGAACGATTACACATGGCAACAGACAAGTGCACTAGTTGAATAATCCTACATGTATTTACATTGAGATCTTCATGCAAAATACCTGTATCCTTCATTTTGAAGCAGTGTTTTTGTCAGGAAAAAATGTGTAGGGAAATAAAACGTTGAAACCAGGAACATGAAGTTGGTGTGCATGGCCATATGGGCATTAGGTAGAAAAGGTCCTCACTTCAGGAACAATAGAATAATCCTCAGCTGCCTACCTTTTTGTTGCACTTTTCACATCGATATGCGTTGTCCCCTTCTAGAAGGTCTCCTTTGACGAACTGTTCTAGGGAGTCCAGCAGGTTCTGATTGTTGCGGATGTCTACATTCAATGTTGTAAACATTGATTCTCTAGAATACCTGCAGTATAATCAAACATGGAATATTCTTAACATTTAATCATTTATGACAGCTGAGAAAAAAATAGACAATAGCTTTAGACAATCAGGGTCTACCTGGATCAGAGCCATCTATGCACAGAGTTTGGCCAACTCGGTTCCAGTAGGTAACAACATGGTGCATGTTGCTTTGTTAGGCAAGCATGGAAGAAAGGAATAAATATACCATGTTGTGCCCAACTGGAACCGAGTTGGCCAAACTCTGTGTATGAATGGCTCTGACCTGGATGAATAAATACTGCCATTAATGTCACATCTGTGAAACTACCTTATCAACAGAAGCAAATTACCTCAATAGTTATCAATGAAAAATATTTACCTATGAGGACAATCTTTGCATATCATTTGATCAGCATAGGAGCCACCCAGTACTTTGGCGAAGACAGCATTGGCCCCATGAGCCTTCAGTGCCTCGTCTAGACTGTCCACAAGACTATTGAAGAACTCTAAAGCATCATGCTGTTCTCTGAGGTTAACAGGCTCACCAGCCAATCTGATAGGAACAACAAAAATGGTATGAGATAGGGCCAAGAGTGAAATATCCAATTCTCTTTAGCAGTATAAGTTATGTTCCTTGCAGAAGAGTGTAAGCATAATTCCTAATAAACTAAATTAGTATGAAAATCTGCCATGCAAAAACATAAAATTATAACAAGCAAGAAGGGATTACCAAATTAAAACAATCCTGTGCAGGTTCATTTTAAAATGAAAAGGGAAAAAAGTTAGTGATGAACAGCATAAATTAACATGTGATTTCACCAGTATAACATCAAAATTAAATCAGATCTTCAACTCTTCTTCTTTCTTCTTTTCAAATTCCGAACAATCTTTTGAATGAGTATTACATGTCACAAATTGTTTTGATCTTAATTTCATTATGTAGAGCAAAACCTGTTAAACATAACAGCCAATTTCCAATGGTTTTGTATCCAGACATTCCCCTTCAAAATTTGAAAGGCTCATTGGTTCACCAGTTAACTTTCATTATCAAAACAAAACCAACAAGTGAATGAGTAAATTACGCAATGCGTAATAAATGTCCCCGCAGGAAGTGCAGATCTGTGGAAATTAACTAGCCTGAACCTTAAAACTTCAGTGAAAAACTTTAGTGAATAAAATAATAATGTTACTGCATGCAAAAGAAGAGAATACCAACAATGCATGTATACAAATGAAATATAAAACATGAAAACATTATGAACCTTCAGCCATTTTGAATAAATTTGCATAAATTTGCATGAATAATGAATTTCAAAATTCTGTGTAGAAGTTTGGAAGCCCCCACCCAGCCCTATCAGATAAAACAATCGGAATCAAAATCCGATGTGAAATAGAGGAGAAGTAGCATTTTTCGTCAATTTTGAATAAATTTGCAAAAATTTACATAATTAATGAATTTTAAAATTTTGTGGAGAAGTTTGGAAGCCCCCACCCAGCCCTATCAGATAAAAAAATTGGAATCAAAATCCGATGTAAAATAGAGGAGAAGTAGCATTTTTCGTCAATTTTGAATAAATTTGCATAAATTTGCACAATTAATGAATTTCAAAATTCTGTGTAGAAGTTTGGAAGCCCCCACCCAGCCCTATCAGATAAAACAATCGGAATCAAAATCCGATGTGAAATAGAGGAGAAGTAGCATTTTTCGTCAATTTTGAATAAATTTGCATAAATTTGCATAATTATTGAATTTCAAAATTCTGTGAAGAAGTTTGGAAGCCCCCACCCAGCCTTGGAAGCTCCCACCCAGCCCTATCAGATAAAACAATCGGAATCAAAATCCGATGTGAAATAGAGGAGAAGTAGCATTTTTCGTCAATTTTGAATAAATTTGCATAAATTTGCACAATTAATGAATTTCAAAATTCTGTGTAGAAGTTTGGAAGCCCCCACCCAGCCCTATCAGATAAAACAATCGGAATCAAAATCCGATGTGAAATAGAGGAGAAGTAGCATTTTTCGTCAATTTTGAATAAATTTGCATAAATTTGCATAATTAATGAATTTCAAAATTCTGTGTAGAAGTTTGGAAGCCCCCACCCAGCCCTATCAGACAAAACAATCAGAATCAAAATCGGCCAAGAAATGACGGAGAAGTAGCATTTTCTAACATTTGAGCACACACGGACGGACGGACGGACGGACGGACGGACACACACACACACACACACACACACACACGCACACACGAACGGAGCCCGTTTCATAGTCCCCTCGCGAACTTCGTTCGGCGGGGACAAAAATGTGCTGGATTTAAAGACATTCACACGACAGCAGACTTGAAGTGCCAACTCACTTAAAGTGCTTCCAAAATCCCCTGGGTACATAGTACTGGAGTTTGCTTTCTGCTAGGTGACCAAAGATGGCTTGGACGTGCTTCAGGACACCCAGGTTGTACTCCTTGGTCTCCTCCTGTTTGCTCATGGGAGGACCTTCCTCTATCACCGAGCTCCCAACTTCTGATTCTACAATGTCTATGTTACTCTGTCAAAAGAAACAAGAAAAATAGCAGTGAAACACAAAGAACAACTTTTGGTGTCCTCCTGTTTGCTCATGGGAGGACCTTCCTCTATCACCTACCTCCGATTCTACAATGTTTACGTTACTCTGTTAATGGATAGAGCAAGAACAAAGAGCAGTGAAAGACAGAGAATCACTTTTAGTCTTCTCCTGTTTGTTCATGAGAGGACCTTCATCTATCACCGAGCTACTAACCTCTGATTCAACAACATCTATGTTTACTCTTGTCAAAGAACAGAACAGGGATGATGTTATAGTTAGAAAATTTAAGTATTCCTTGCCTTCAAGCATAGACACAAGAGAAATCATATTAAAACAAGAAATATATGTGGAAGAAGTTGGAACTTCTGTGTATCAAAAAGAATGCTAGCAAAACTGCAGATGCCATGTGACATAAGCTCATTGGAGGGCCTTTATCACTGAGCTCCCAAGGCAGGTGAATGCCACCAAAATGAGGGGCATGAGTATTACACACATACACAGATCCAACCTACCAATAGCCAACCTATATTTCAAAGAGTCCTTCCGGTCAACACATGTCTGTAAGATTGCATGTATGATCCTTACCTATTGCTCCAAAAAGGTTTTCTAAACTACACAAATTCAAGACAAGAGAGCAAAATACCTCATTATCTTGTTTCTCATCATTGTAGAAGTCATCCTCTGTATCTATGATAGCGCCCTCTGCCGACAGGACAGCTCGTCTAATCTCAGGAACCATGTATATCTGAGGGAGAAAGAAATCATTGATAAATGTGTGGAAGAGTGTGAAGGACATGTAACGTTATGTAATATACTACTGCTTTTGTAGGATACATGTACATGTAAATTCATTTCTGCTTGTTAAATAAGATTTCTCTGGTATACAAGTATGTACATATGGGATTTAAATGATACATGTACATACCATTTTCTTTCAAGGACCTATTTGTTTTGTAAGACAATAAAAAACATTGGTACCGTACATGTACATACAATTTTGTAAGGAATTTAAGACTTTGCATGATACATCAATGCAGTATGTTAAAGATTTTGGAAGACTCTACAAAATACTGAGATTCTAAGCGATTTTTAAGTTTTATCATTTTTTAGGGTGGGGGGGGGGGTTAAGTGGACAATATTCTATGACTTCCATCTAAGAAGGAACTCTTCAATAAATCTGTCAATTAAAGACTAATAAAGCTTTTAAAAGTCACAAATAATCATCTCAGAGATAAAATTAGTCCTAAAATTATTTCTAGGATTCATTTCAAGAACCTTTTGCATTGATTTAACAATGAATATGAGACATGCTACAATGCTACAAATGATGAACATTTACTAACCTGTTGTAAGACTGAGTTCATGTAGCATGTTGCCCCAGCATTCTTTAGTCCTACAAAGCCTTTGTTTGGCCTTGGACCAACTGGAGGGAGGTACTCCCATTCCGTCAGGGGAGCGTCATTACCTGCCAAGCACAAAGAAAAAGAAAACAATGACAGGACTCACCTACATAGCTGCTGAGTTAAACATTCATGTCGGCAAGCAGGATATAGTCGAAGAAAAGTTATATCTCATGGATGATTTATAAACTACAATAGGTCAACACAAATTTTCATGCTAAACACAGTGAACAGCTAATAAGTTCAAAGCAATGCATTAAATTTATCTTTTAATCTTTCCATTAGAACCCCATCCCCATACCTGCCAACATTTGAAAATAAAAAATCTTACTCTCATGTGCGCAAAGCGTACATCACGAGCGCGGATTGAAAATCCCTGGCGGCCGGAGTCCAGCTCTAATGCTGTAGATGCTTCTGGTGCTATCTTAAGCTTAGCCTTATTTTTTGACATATGACCTCACTGAAAGAGTCATAATTTAATGATAAAGACCATGAATATTTTGGCTTAATGAGCTTTTCATTGCATCTAACATATAAAGACCGGTATGTGTGTGTGTGTGTGTGTGTGTGTATAGTCACAAAGTCAAACTTCCCTGAAAGTTACTGATATGGAAAAATGCTTCTTTTTGAAATTCCCTGACATTTAAGAAATATCCTGACCATATGCAGTCAATCATAGATAAATGAGAAAAAACCCTACGATGAAGCTAAAGAGTTTTAAAAAAAATTAATAAAAAATGCTTGGTCATGAAGAACTTTTTCAAGTTTGCATCGAGTGAACGCACCACACTACCAGTAATCAAGAAAAAAGCTGGGCCGCTAGGGCTGGGGAAGAAGTCCGCCTGCTCCTGCTGGAATTTACTTTCCAGCAGGTTTTCTTGCTCACTGTTTTACATCACTTAGACAATAAAATACTAATTCTACATTACCTGGCTCATAGAAAATGACGATTAAACTCAATCTGGACTCATTTCTAGAAACTACAACTACTTCTTGAAGGCCGAAAACCAGTACTTGGGTTTGTGATTTCTGATCGCGCGATCGATCTAACAACATGTAGCAGACAGCTGTATGCATGATGTGCATACTGCAATTGCATTGTACACTGTGCCAGCGCAAAGAGGGTACAATGACAAGATAATGCACTTGAACAGTCCCTATGTAGTATAACACACACATGTGAATGCATATACGATATGTACAATTTTTTTTTTTTTTCCCTTCCGAACGTAAAAATCGTACTGGTACGATTTTTCACCCTTTTTTGAGGGAAAAATCGGAACGAATATGACAAAATCGGACTGGTTTGGCAGGTATGCATCCCCCCCCGTAACTCACATCAATCAAATTTAATGAAATGAAAAACACCATAACCTCAATCTTTATCATCAAAGTCATTCCCTTCTATTCCCTCTTTTTGGAAACAGTGTCGATGGAATAGGAAATGCTGAGATCAGATTTTTGTGAATAACCTCTTGTCAGAATTTGCTCTGATAAAAACATGTTCATTTGATGTGTCGCTTGCACAACTTATTCTCACTGTATCCCTAACTACCAATGCACAATTGAATAAAGAGAAGGGACAATACCTGAATAGTACATGTCAGTGAGTGTATCTGTGACAAGCTTCAGGTTTGGCACACAGTTCATGCAAAGCGCCACCAGGAGATCAAACGCAGCGTTTATCGTGGGTGGGGTCGTGCACACTGGAATGACGGGGTCTAGCGGTGTCTCGGCTCCATTCTTCAATGTCTGCACCACGATCTTTGATGCTGGGAACAAGAAGTCATCCAATAACTCCTGGAAAAAGAAGATGGGGGAACAAACAATGACTTATCAGTAACAAGAACATTTGCAGAGCATACAAAGCAAGGTGTTCAAGCATCAAGTAGCATCATATTCAGATTTCAAGCCTACACACAGTGTACACTTCTAAACCATTGCTACCATATTTGCACTGTAGCAACTGATTAATCGCAGCGGTATCCAGAAGCCCAGTGTCTCCACTTCTCTTTTAGCCAGTGTTGTAGTCAGAACCAGTCTCTGTCTCAGTCTCAGATATTTTACAGTAATTCGAAAGATTTCCCTTCCAGTCTTAGTCCTGGGGACACAGGGTCTTGATCACATCACTACTGGCTTGAAAATGGCATATCCAGATTGGAAGACTGCCAAGGGACACTGATCCTGTGAGATAAGACTTGAATATAGTGCATTTTGTCTTTAATTTAAGGAAAAGATTAAGAGAATGCCTTGTTGATGTCCTCCCAGTATTAAATTCTTTCTCTCTTTCTTTCAAAAGAAGTTTCTCCCATAAAGCTTCTTTACATTGTGCTATATGCTTCCAGCTTGTGCGATATGGTTGCAACTGGTGCAATACGTTTGCAGCTTTTGCAACAAATACCCTTCAATATCATGTGATAATAATCACAGAATGGAAGCGGATAGCTCACCTTGATCAGCTGGCAGCCATCTTTCTTGGACCCGACCTGGAACTTTTTCTCACTGGTCATGAAAGCCAAGAGTTCTCTAGTAATACCTAGGTGACCCTCCAACAGTGTCTCTTCACACAGGCACTCCCCTGTTGTCAATACTCCATCCTTTAAACATAAATTTATGATTGTAATAAATAATGATAATGATAAGAAAACAATCATAATCATAGACTGTATAATAAAATAAATCCTTTGTCCTCACTAGTCAAGGAAGCTAGGAGTTCCCTGGCAATACAAAGATGACCCTCCAAGAGAGTTTTCTTCATGCTGGCATATTTCCAACAGAACTCAATACTTTATAAAGTATTTCAAGATGACCATGGCCACACTACTTGACTTCAAGTTTAACCACAGGTGTCCACTGTACAGAGCTCAACCTACATACATGCATGTCAAGCTTTGGCATTACCTTTACACTATCTAACTGATCATTTTGGAATTTTGAGGTCGTAGAGAGCGTAATGGGCTCATATGAAGCATACTCACCCTAACTTTCTTAAGCCAATCAATCTCATTGTTGAGGAGTGCCTCTGCATTGGGCATAGAGCTGTTGGACACATAACCATAGTTGAGTAACCGACAGAGAAGAAGGAAGTATTCACTACAGGAACCTGGATGCTCTTTTGTCTTGTTCTGAAAAAAAAAAGGAAAGAAAAAAAAGAGGTTACTGATTTCTCGATATCTGTACTTTAATAACAAGGTTGTGTACGCTTCAGAAAACTTCCAACTAATGTAGGTCACGGGAGAGAATAGTTTGTCTGTCACATCTTCGCCAGGCCTGTCGGCATTGTGCTCTGGGAATTGTACATTGTTTTGTTTGAAAATATATTTACATCACATTGTCAGGACAAAATTCTTATGATATTATTTCCCTTGCAGAAAACATGACAATCCATATCCTTTGGATGGTACAAGTGAATCCTGACTTCAAATTATTTAGCTAATAAGGTATGTTCAAATGTCTTTGATGAAAATCAGTATACCATTGGCTAGGCAAGACAAAAGTGCTTCAATTCTTGCCAAATTTGATTTCTGTGAGAACTATTTCATCCTCACTCACTTCAATGTTATAATTGCTTCCCATACCACCTACTGCTCATATTAGTGCATTACTCTTTGTAAGTTTATAATTAAGTGACACAAGTCAGGGGACTCACCTGAAGGACTGAGAAGCAAAGGGTGATGAAGAAGATGAGGGGTCGATTCCCTGATGAACACTTGGTAGCTATCAGCTGAAACTGCTCCATGGCAGATACACGTACAGACCTGGTAATCAAAAATAGATAAAGATTTCAAGTAAATTGACAAATTAATGACATATACAAATATTCTGTTATCAATTTATCACACTTTTCCTCATGCTGGAGCAAAGCAAAGATCTCCCTAGAAAGGTCTTGACTAAGCAGAGCAAAGATCTAAAATTTGTGAACCATGAATAAATTATCAGTTATTATTAATCCATTATCAACCCATGAATAAACCCAACTGTAAGCCCTAAACTTACATTATAAAAAGCAGAGCGAGTATCGAAGGAGAAAATGTCAGATCACTAAAGGACAGAGTAGAGTAGTGAAATGTTGTATCAAAGTCTATGAATACCCTTTGACTCCCTAGGAAGGTTTTGACTAAACAAATATGTTAATACTGACCACGTTTTAGCTAAAAGAAGATCTCGACTACAGCATTGCCATGCAATGTACGTAATGACCGTGTTTAAAGCTCAAAGGGAAACTGTATGTTAAGACTACCTAACCCTAAACACCTTGTTTGCTTTGAGTAGTGTTTACATAAAGGTTTGATTATACGACTGTGGATACTACTGACCTTGTTCTTATTGAGTGCATCTAATGCTTAAAGGGAAACTGCATATAAAGACCACCTATCTATAATGACCTTTTGTTTTCCTTATAAGGACTTAGTATGTACGTACACTTCAAATCAGAGCCTCAAAACTATTTCAACAGATGCTGTAAATCTTGACGTTATTGGAGGAGCTTGCGCCTTTGAATATTTTCTCAACAAAAATATGGCGTGACGACATATGAATGCTGTGAATCATCATCATCATGACACTAATACTGACCTTGTTTTAGCTAGAAGTAGCAGATCTATAATACAACACTGCCAGGCCTTGTCCTTGTTGAGAGCATCTAATGCTTGAGGGCAGAGTGCGAGGCATACTGTCAAGACCTCCAGTGCTTCTCTACACAATGCTGCATCATCACCATCCGCTTCACCACTATCAGCCTGCACAGAAAACAAATCTTGAATTGTTATGGTTGCTCACCACAGTCGTAATTTCAGCAAATCAGCAAGTCATGCTATATGAATATTAAAAGCGTTATTTTTTTCCTCCTTCATGTACCTTTGACACTGTTTGTCTCATTGATTGGTGGAGACAAAAAAAGTAGTGCTGCTTTAGTAGTAAGAACCAAGATCACAAGAGAAGCTGAAATGTACATCCTATACACAGTTTCCTACTACAGGCATAAGGTACGTCAATGCTTAAACCTTATCATTCTCATTAGATAACCTACACAATAATAAGCTAGTAAAGACAGAAACTTAAATAGCAGACTTCACATATATTTGGTTGATTTGATTAATCTGATCAGGGTGCCGTTGCATAAAACTTGCTATTATAGTAACTTTGCTATTATAGTAACTTTTCATGGAATACTGGATTTTGATTGGCTCTTGAGCAACGTTACCATGGTAGTTACCATTGATGGCATAGTTACTATAATAGTAAGTCTTTATGCAATGGCACCCTGATCTGGTTTGAACTTTTGGATGAAAAAGAGCCAGTGCCCTTAAAATGTTGAACACTTAACAACTGCAAATGCAGAAGGATTGGGTGAAGCCATAAACTGCCAAAATAATGATACTCTATTAATTCATTTCCTAATATTTACTGACCTTTTCAAATGATTTGTGCACCTCTTCATTTGAACCATGTAGTAGATGTGAGCATCCACAGCCAGCTGACCAGGCTATCTTCTTGATTGCTTTCACAACACTCAGGTCTAGGGTATCTGTCTTGGCCTGGGAAATTAGAAGATACGCTTCAGCATTAATCCCTTTGATGCCATGTGTGGCAAATCATGCTAAAGAATTAAACTGGAGAGCATTTTGTGTGGACTCAGAATTGCTCATTTTTCTTCCTAAGAAAGATAAACACACCATCACTGTAAAGTGTATGTTCACGCAACATATTTCATGCACAATTTACTAATCGTACAACATATTAAAAGTCCATATTCAACTCCTAAATGTTCATTTGTGTCAGCTGCTCAAGACCTTAGTGGCACAGAAAGGCTTAAACTCAACATGCTACTTGTGTCTTTGTACAACTTGGAGATCTTCTGGCTTTGACATGCTGCTACCAATTAATATCAATAATCATCATCAATAATCATCATCATCATCTTCATCATCAACATCATTACCTCTTCGGCTGCCTGCCAGCCTAGCCGTTAAGCCACATTCCTCAGCACACACTCACCATTAGGGTTAAGGATGTGTTGCATGGTTTGCTAAAGGACCACATATCAATTTTTATCATCATCATTATCATCATCATTTCCATCATCATTATTATTACCTCTTCAGCAGCCTGCCTGCCTAGCCTTACAGCAACATTCCTCAGCACACACTCGGCATTAGGGTTAGGGATGTGTTGCATGGCCTGCTGGAGGACCACTGCCTGGGTGTGAGTGCTCTGAGACACGGAGGACTGGCTAGGACCACCGGCAGGGTCCGTCTGGCAGGCCTCGGCCACTGCTGTGATGCGGGCATAGGCCAGCGTGGTGAACATGAGTTTGCCCACCTTAAGCACCATCAGGAGCGCAGACCTGAAGGATGGAAATAATGATGGATGGAAGGAAAGACAAAAGAAAGGGAAGACAGAAGAATAGATCGAAAAGGGGATAAAGAAAGAGAGAAAAAAGAGAGCGAGCAAAGAAAAGAAAAGAAAGGAAGCAAGAAAATGGACAGAAGGTAAGCAGAAGGAGAAAAAGATAAAAGTAAAAGGGTTTTAAGACAGAAGAAAAGAAGGAAGAAGGAAGAAAATTACGTTTTAATTACTTGTATTTTACCTTTCCACAATAACTGAAAGATGTTGTCAGAAAATTGAAAAAAAAATACAAAAAATATACAACTGAATAATATCTTGCAGATGAGGTGACAATAAAATGCAATATTTTGAAGGCAAATGACCTTTCGTAAAATGAGTCGATCTGAATTGTAAAACTATTCAGGGAATCCAATGAACAGACTATATAAAAACCAGTTGAAAATATATATGACCATTTTTTTTTCATCCATAGTTTACTTCTTATGTTTCTGTGATACTATAATATCACCTGTGGCCAAACACACTCACCTCCTAGTCTCCATATCAGCATTAGGCAAGAAATTATTCTTTGTCAGCATGTTCATCACTGCAGACACTCCACCACTCTTCAGGAAATTGTACTGAAAAAGACAAGGATGAGGGGTTAGAATTCAGGTATCAAACATATAATCTACAAAATGACCACCTGTCTCTGAAAGTATATACATTTTTCAAATTGATTTAAAAATTGTAAATTAAGAAAATGTTTAGATGCATTTCCTCTTTAAAACCACTTCCTAAACAAGAACACAGATTTCAGTAAGGATTCAATCATTGCTTCTTCTTGTTCACTGACATTACTGTGACTTTTAGACAACACTTTTATCACTTTCATGTAGGTAAAGCATAAATCATTATTTTCCAGACTGAACAAAGGCATGAAATCATAGCCATTTTTCTGTATTTTGGATGGTCTTTAATAGTCTTTACAAATATCATGATACAGCTCCTGTACATATCCTCACAATAAACATCTGCTGGATATAAAATTGGTATAAAATAGGGAACTCTTATATACCTGGAAATCAAAAGCTGGTTCACTGTGTGGCTGTCTGGCTGGCATTAGCAACGAGTACACAACCTGAAATGAAAGAGACAGGGAGACAGAAAAACAAAGTCAAAATCAAATTATACTCGGTGTGAACAATGTGCATAGTTAGCTAGAATATTGTTGTAATGGAACATATCTTAGACAATCAGCACCACCATTTCACCAGTTGATCATTCATGGGAGATCTCTTATTGTGTAATAAAATAGAGCTGCATTAAGGCCACTGCACACCTTACGATCGGTCTGCGATCCAATTTCAGAAGAAAATATAATATCATTTGACAAATCATTTAAAAACGACAAATATTTTTTAATGAGGGTCTGAATAGTCATACAGATAGTAAAATCGATAATACGTCCTTTGTCAAGTTTTCTAGTCGGAGGAATGGCCAAATCGGCTCCGAGTCGTAGTGACGTCACAAAAATCGTACAACTGCCTACGATTTGAAACTAATTTTGCCCTTATTCCCTGTAGAAAGCTGACAGCTCACCAAAACCTATGTTTAGTATTCATATTACTTTTCAGAACCTGAATAGGGTAGATTCCATTTGTGAAAATGCCAATATTTAATGCCATAGCAATTTATTTCACAAATCGGATCGTAGACCGATCGTAAGGTGTGCGGTGGCCTTTAGAAATCTGCTGTAATTCGCTGAAACTGTTTTGCTTCAAAGCCACAAGTGCATAATTTACAGTGTTGCCATACCTACAGGCAACAGAACATTCTCCAAAAAAAATACATTAGCTAGTCAGCATTTAAGTTTCAGCTGCCGACCATTCATAAGTGTTTTTTCTGATTAGCAAATGAAAGTAGAGGGGCATTCTTAGGAATATTGCAAATTTCATGTACCCATCCCTAGGGCTAAGGAGATATTCTGCATACCTCAAGGTGATAGAGAACCTGAGACGAAGACGACCCAAAGAAGAGAGATTCTAGAGAAGGAGAGGACGACTGTTCTCCCAGCTTGGCATTGTTCCTGCAGATCTCTATGAGTTTGTCTACTATAGTCACATCTAGAACAGAACAAAAACAAAATGTTATTCATACAAAGTGGAAAAAATACCTGAATTTGATTAGATTGCACCTAGTCTTTTATTAAGTTGGTCAGGATGCTTGTAATTTTGAGTTGCTTCATGCAGCTACTGATATGGAACAGAAAACTACCCATCTTTATCCATTAAGATATATGTAATATAATATATATTATATCCGTCATGAAAACAATCTGCGCAATTGATTGGTCCAATGTGCGTCACGTGACAAAATACAATTCCCACTAGCCTCATGCAAATGAGCAAATTGGCATGGAGGGTAACATCTGACATCACGATCCATGAATAGTAGCACTATTCACGGATACTATTTGCGGCGTATGACATCACCCACGAAAAGTGCGTACTACATTGTGACGACATTCATTTGCGCATATCTCGTTTTAGGCACCAGCGCGTGATGATGTCATCATTACGCCTTTGATATCTGCACAAATTCATCCCTTCTTCAAAACTGCTTGTGTAAATAAGTGTGCAGTCTACCATAGGCCTACGGTGCAGACGATCATAAGTAGATGAGTAGATTTAGGCTTTAGTTCAAGATGACGGATATAAACCAAATATATACTGCCTACATTCCAGTCTCTGGTTAAACTACCGTACCCTCGGTGATGTGAAGACAACGATTTTCCTTCGGAGATGTGCCCCTCATGAAAATAATTGTGGTATACGTTACCTCCGGGACCATATTTCCCACCAGACCCTCTCATGACAATAAATATTTGTATAATATATCTTAGGCTGGGGTCAATAAAAAAGTTATGTTGAAATCAAACTGTATCAAATGGGTTAAAGGGTTCAGATACCTCTTCAATTGTTTTAGGTTTAAATTAAATTAGCTTTTAAAACATTTCATAGTTTATTTTGGACAAAATATATCTTACATAAGTTCCAGGATAAAAAGAATACTTTTAATGATCCAACATACTGTACAATATCAAAATTCTTCAGCAGAGTTTGCTGCTAAAGTGGAGAAAGGGTCCATAATTCAGAAGAGGAAAGTGAAAAAGATAAAGGACAATACCTGCAGGGATGATCTTGAGTAATGCCCTAGCCCCTTCTCTTAGAGGGCTGATGTTGAGATTACAGCCCAAGTCAGACAGGTGGAACAGGAACTCTACGTAGGTGTGTTGCAAAGACATCAGCTGAAACAGAACACAGATGGGATTCACAATATGGATTGTCCTACTGTTCCATCTCCTTCAGAGATTATTCAATTTACTATCAACTCCATGCGTAGATCATTGATGACTTTATACATGTCATGCGTTTTCATCAATGTCAAATTTATATGATACTAGCAATAATAATAATTACAGTTATAACATTTGGACAAATATATCACCTTTTCCAGAAGATACAAGGCACATACTGATAATATCCCAGCTTACATACCTCATACATGTACCTCATACCTGCACTGATCTGGAATGGGACAATAGACTAGGTGATATGCTGTTACCTTTTTACTAGTGTTTTGGATTGAAACTTGTATCAAAGGGAACCTGCAATATAAAGGGCACTCAAAGGAAAAAACAAGGCAATCTATACAGGCCACTATAAAGACCACATTTAATTTCTTTTAAGTGGTCTTTATATCCAGGGCCCCGTCTTATAAAGAGTTGTGATTGATTTGGATTGATCGCAAGTCCTCCAATCAATCGCAAATTTCCAATCTCCTATCTCTTAAGTACAGAGTTGCGATTGATATCAATTGCAAATTATTTACAATCATTTGCAACTCTTTATAAGACAGTGCCCTGGTCTGACCATGACAACCATAGCTAGTAGAGAGAGATAGTTGTGACACTTAATGTGTCAATTCAAAAGGTCAGTTCATAGAGCACCAAATAGATCCCTCCTGCAAACAATCGCCATGAAGAGGACTTATCGATGCTCCATGGATTTGACCTCTGAAGAAGCACATGTGCCCGTGTCACAACTATTTCTTTTCTACTAGCTATGACAACGTGACACTGCCAAAAATGGGGAGGATTCAGAGAGAGGAGGAAGTACTCACCACTCCTGGAAGACATTTCTCTGCTTCCACATTGGGTCCATCATAGGGATGATGTGGGGATCCACCTGATGAGTCTGAAGAACTATCAGGTGACGATGGCATGTTGGACCCAATCTGACACAGCTTAGCTGTTATGAGCTGCAAAGAGGAGATTGGTTCATGAGAAAGTGAAGAACATCATTGCTGTATTTAACATTATAACCATCTTGGGAATGACTGGGTCTACAGTTAGATGTAGGATCCATTTAACAAGTCTGACCAACTATGAGGGGATGACAGGATGTTCGACCGTATCTGACATAGCTTAGCTGTTATAAGCTGCAGCACAAAGACTGATAAAAGGGAAAGTAAATACCATTATGGCTGCATCTAGCAGGGTTCTCACAAGTACATAACATCCTCAATTATACTACCAATCATGGGGTACTTCAGAAAAAAATAAATAAAAGGGCACGTTCTCCCTGACAATAGGACCAATAATTTTAATAAATATGCCAATGCATATTTCCAACATGCAACACTCTTTTGGTCCTCCTAAATCACCCCTAGGGATGCTACAAGACTCATATTTCTCTCAATTTGTACCAGGGGGAAACAAATTCCTGCTGAGAACCTGGGTCCTAGTCCAAGAAATGGAACCAGTGGTCTATGGTATGGGAGTCCCATGATACTTATCACATCATGCTACTTCCTCTCCCCCCCCCCACCCCTCACCCATGCCACTAAAAATTATATTGACCATCACTCACTGTTCTGTCTCTTAGCGGAATGTCTCCGACCAGCCGTCTATCTTCAGCTGGGTCAAGAAGCTCTCCGTTGATGTATAGGTCTAACCGTGTTGTAGTTAGGTTGGCTTTTGCTCTGAAATAGAGGTGAAAAGATGAAAAGCATGTTTATATTTGCTGTTTGGGGCTGACATAGAAAAGAAACGGCTTGTATTCTTCAAAAGCACTGTGCACAAATATGGGTATATGGGACTACACACACAAATGTGGCATCAAAATTTTGTCCAAAGTTTAGAGCTCTTTCCACTCATATCTTGAAGCATTGCTCCTATGATATTCTTCAACAAATGAATGAAAAGAATGAGAAAGTTCATAATTTCTTTTTTCATCTTTACCAAAACTCAACCTTCTCTTTAATTAATAATAATATACTGATTGAATACACTGCCCAGGAGTACTGGTTGCTGCAGGTAAAAGGATTTGCATTAGTGTATAGAGAAGACTGACTTACCTTAGAAGGATCTGTCTCCTGACCGAAGCTAAGGATTCATTGGTGTGGGACCAGATGTCAATATCATCAACCTGCCTGCCCTGGTTGGGAAACCTCACGTTGAGGGTCACATGCTTGCCCCGGTGAGCTCTGTGAGATAGCGAGAGAGAGAGAGAGAGAGAGTCATAGATGAATTAAAAGACAGACCATCCTATTTTTCAGCCTCTTGTAATGTTAAAGGCCATAATGAAAGCAGGGAAATTATAAGGAATATAAAAAAATTACTACTAGGCAATAGTGTCAAAATTTTATGCACATATTAATATCAGGTGGCAGCTACAAGGTCTATATGGTGTACTGTAAGTAAGGACAGGAATATGAAAAAGTTCAGAATTTGTCAATGTAAAATCAACCCTGTCCACTGCCATGGGCCTACGAGGCACCACATGCTTTTTATGTGGCCATTACCTGTACTTTACATGGCCGTAATTTGCGGACGGCCAATTTTTACAAAGGATTAAATGGACAAGTTATTGGCTCTTATGAGACTCTACAGCTGCTACGTCTCTCCTACCAATTGTTTACGGCACCTTTGTCGTTTAACGGCCCTACCTGGTACTTCAGGCTAAGCTTTCCATGACAGTCTGACCACCGTATAAGTTCTTACCTTGCCATCGGTAGAATGGTTCTCTCCTCCGTGAAGTCCAGGTCATATTCACTGATGTACTCTCTCAAGATGGTCAGAATTCTTGTCATCCTAGTGGCTTCATGCTGTACCTAGTGTACAACAGAATAGCAGAACAAGAAGATTCATAGCATATTTCTATTTATTTTAGTGAGAAAAAATGTGATGAATGGTTCCTAGTGCCATATTCACATTTATATTGTAAACCTCTGATGATAATGTCAATTGCTGAATATACCTTAGTCCCAAATTTCGTCGCTGGTTTTGCAAACCGACGTATCTCCTGTACTTAAGCCTATGCACATACATCAGTTCGCGAAACCACTGACGATTTGCTCCTACAACAATTTCACTGGGCATTATTCCATCAAAGGTAGAGGATTAGGGTCAGTGTTGCAAATGGGTTTGAGATTAGATATAGGGTTGGGAGTTTAGGGTTAGGTACGATGCTGAGTCCAGGATGGAGGTTAGGAATTCAGTTAATATAAGAAAAACTGACTGCAGAGCCATTGTCACAGAAAAATGTTTTGTACAACTGAGTGTACTAATGACCTTGCAGCTGAAAACCAATGTTCTTCCAGAATTTTTGTGTAAGAGTATACTACCATATTCTCAGTGAGGCTTAAATCAAATTTTATTACGTTCTACTTCTTGTACCTGTCATTGTCCGGAATGAGAAAATGGCTTTTCTTAAATATGATCATGATTTCATGTCAACTAAATCAACATCCAAACAAGACATTTTGAGGGTCTGTTGAATGAAGTTGTGCATTGAATCTAAAAGTGTACAAATCACCAAAAAAAAGGCTTTGCTCTGTATGTTAGGGGTTCGGTGTCGCTATACTATATTCAAATATGAGGAGTTTCAAATTTTGATTCTATAATGAAATATTGCAAGTTGAAATACACTCCCAATAAACATTACAGCAACTTGTGAGGAGACTAGTCAATGCACCCGTACAATCTCGAATAGAATAAACCAACTCGGAGTTCGGTTCTGCATGAGGCGGGTTTCATGTTTTCCTCATTGTCTTCATACTCCTTAACACATAGAAGACCTGGGCCCTCTTGCATAAAAAGTTGCGATTAAACGCAACTCAAAAAATTAAACGCAAGTCCCAAATACGCGATCCTGATTGGTTGAAAATCGAGTTGCGTTTAATTTTTTGAGTTGCGTTTATTCACAACTTTTTATGCAAGAGGGCCCAGGTACAGAGTTTTGAGGTTAATTTTCCACATTCTAACTGTACACAAATTAATTTTTTAAGGTGACTGGTACACTTGAAACCTTAATCAAATGCAGTACTATTGTTAGCCTCCAATCTCACATAAAAATGTGAATATCATTAAAGGTTAGTATAAATACTAGAAAGATTTGGCAATGAAATAGGGAATAAAGCTAAATGACATACATATACCTTATCCGCACACTCCTTGTCAGTCTCAAGAATCCTGAGTGTGTCGTACATAGCCTTTAGTCTGTCCATACAAGACTGGATGAAATCTTCATGTATATCACTCTGAAAGATATCAAAGAAAGTGATTTTAGTAATCAGGAGTGATCATTGCATGTGTCACAGTAGCAAGGAAATATAGCATGATCCAGTTCATCTTTTAATTATAGACAACTTCTTATGAAGCCATCAATATGAAACTCACAATGGGAAGATTCAATAAGGATTTTCTTTTTATACAAAGGAAAACACAAAGCAAATCAAATGGTTGTTCAGTCATTTGAATGACCTTACACATTTTCCTCATTTGCTTATTAATCCATTTTAGATGAATCAAACTTTCCAATTAAATAGAATAGTGTACTTTGATCAGATAATGCATGGTGAATAAATATATATGTTGCCACCAAGAGATACGAATTAGCAGTTCTTTCAGCACATGCTACTTACCAGTATGTCTATGTGATAAACATCTATACTTACAGAAGCATCTTCCAAAATACAATATTCACAAAATCTTATTTGATTCCTCTAAAGAGCAAAGACAAAATGATAAAATATTCAGGAACATGGCCTTACCTGACTGGCCTGAAGTTTTGGTCCTAGATTAGTGTAGGTTTCCTTGAGTAGCTCTATAGCTTTGAGTGCTATCTCATCCCCGGCGCAGAGTACAACCCTCCACAGGTAGTCCAGACCTATAAGCTCCAAATCATCCATGAGGAAGGCCCGTCTCTTAGGCACCAGCTTGCCCTCCTTGGAGTTCACGGCTTTGAAGAAGCGGTCAAAGCATCTGGAAGGGAAGCACCAAAAAATGTCTAAATCTAAAAGCTGTACTGAGCAAATTTATAGGTATTACATGAGAAACAGATTATTACTGCCTCATACAGTCAAGTCTGATATTAAATCTACCATCTGCACATAAAGATCACTGGAAGAACATGTTTTTTTTAGTTCCCTATGAATAACACTTGTCATTAAAAAAACTGTATTAATGGGACCCTGTCTAGAAAAACAACCTGTCCATAAAGACAGGTTTTTGATATATTCTGGGCAGTCTTGAATTGCAGATACAACTGTATAAGTTATTTGGTAATAATTCTTAAATTCCATGTCTGTAGCATCAGAAATTCTTTGGTAATGATACTGGAGCGCCACGAGTGTCATGTGCAACAAACATAAATGTTATATACTATATTTTTCTCAATATTACTATCATATTCACTGAATTGATCTATTCACATGTTAAGATGTTCAATTGTCATTCCACATTAGAAATCAGTGGAAGGGAGAAGCAGAATAAGCCACACTCCCTTCCTACACCAAAAGGATATGAGATGGTCAAAATAACTTGGCGATTGGGGTAAATGGAATATTTGATGAGACTCACTTGATGCCATTCTCTGTCAGAAGTGCAGGGTCTAGTTGAAGGATGTTGTCTTCAAAGAAATCTCTGTTAATCTCTGGATCAAGGTCAGGCTCTTCACCCATCAACTGAATGGAAAACACAGCCACAAAACATGAAATACTCACCATTGAGAAAAAAATACACAAATAAAATGGACATGTACAATATCAACTATAATACTGTCAGTCAGATATTAAGAAGGGCTAGGGCCTTTTCTTTTGGTACGACAGAATCTTACAAAATAAAAAGAAGAAGAGGAAGAGGATGAGGAAGAAGGAGAAGAAGAAAGAGAAAGAGAAAGAGGAGGAGAATGAGGACAAGAAGGAGGAACAGAAGAAGAAAGAAGAGAAGATGAAGGAGAAGAAGATGAGGGAGAGGAAAAATGAAAACAAATTGAAGAAAAAGAAAGAGGAGGAAGAGTAAATGAGAAAAGGAAAGGGGAAAGGAAAGAGAAGTAAAAGAAGAAGATTAAGAAGGTGAAAGCCAATCTCCAATAACTTTCTCCACACATAATAACCATTTTGTGGGGGAAAACAAAATATATAATGACTTCATCAGATCAAAACAGTATTAATTAAATGATTAAGGATAGATAAGGTCATCTTAGTCTTGAAATGTTTACAAGCTCAATATGGAACCCCCAACAAACCTCTGAAGAAGTTTGAAGAACTATTCTCACCTTTGAAAACCACTTGAAGCATGTCATCTTAGTCTTGAAATGTTTACAAGTTCAATATGAAACCCCCAATAAACCTCTGGAGAAGTTTGAAGAACTATTCTCACCTTTGAAAACCACTTGAAGCATGCCTCTCTGTCACTCACATACACTGAATTCTCGGCTAAGCAATTCCAGATCTGAAATAAGATGAGAAGAAAACACAGACTAAGAAATGTCATGAAACTTACAACAAGGTATTTATTAATGCAAACCTTTTGGTCAGTCATTTCCTTTTTCTAGAATAAGTTGAACAACTGCACAGTACATCTTGGCTCAAATGGTGAAAATGTTGTCGGACATTCGTTTTTTGTAGCAGCTTAATTAGCACATGTACTATTATAAAATTTGCTATCCTAAAAGTAGCCTGATAAGATTCACTATCCTAAAACTAGACTGATATGATTCTTTCTACTTACTTCTTTGGCTTGGGGTGCACATAACCACAGCTGACCATCTTTTAACAGGAACCTGTAGCAAATAACACATGAGAGTAAATTAAGGAATTTGTGATCCAACCATAGATACGATCTGAGTTGTAATCAAGAGCAACATGAAACCCAAAATACAATCTTACTTGCAACTTTAAACAAATATACAGATAAAGTTTAATTCAAAGATCATTTTCAAAAGACTAGATTATAAGAATACTATCATTTATTTTTTAATGTAGATTAGCCTTGTGCTAAACAAATTAACAGCTAATACTACTACTACTACTACTACAACTGACCTTAAGAAGTTGAGCCTTTCCTGGACCTGCTGTACATGGCTATACCTGCTGTTTGGGGAAATGTTGTGGGGATCAGGGTTTTCTGCATCACCAGACAAAAGGGAAAAGTAAAAGAGTTTTTTATTAATACAAGAGTGAAAAATAAAGACAACTGTTTAAAATCACATCGAACAGCACAAGCAGCTTTTTTTATTCAAAATTGAGCTTGAACTTTACACCTGCCATTGAATAGCAATTTAATTACTGTTGTTTATTTTTGCCGGAGTACAAAGAAAGCAAATGTATGCTTGTAAATTAGCTCCACATGACATACAAGCACTTAACTCCTATCCAAAGGACTACATCATGGAGAAAGAATATTTTACAACAGAACGAAAGTTAAAGAAAGTTAACCCTATTCCAAGACCATTACTCAATGAATTGAGTCATACAAAATTTTCAGGTTAGAGAGAAGAAGATCCAAAAAATGCAGTCTTACCCTTGGCAAACTGCCTTGCACGGTTCATGTAACTGGAGAGATTCTCGGCCACCAAGGTCACCAGCGAATGTTTGGTTTGCAGCGAGTTGATGACATCATGCCGATATTGCACATGGGAGCTGCGCTGGGCAGTCGGGTAGTTTTGCGGCGCCTGGAGATAGAAAGAAGGATGGTACAATGCAGTTGAGGCCAATGTATATATACTGTTAGCATGTATCCAAAATATAACATTTTAGATGATACAAAGTAAAATAATCACAAGTATAAACAACTGTAAAATTAAAATCTTGTTCTAATTAAAGCAATAAGAAAATGAGTAGTTTAAAAACTTCATAATGAGATTTTACAAATTGCCATCAAATTTAACTTTTACTTTGTTTTTTTGAATTCTTGTCAATTTTTTTATACAGTATATTCAAAGTGAAAACAAATTTGGAAGTTGTTCCTTAAATTCCCTCAATTAGACAAGAGGTTCAAACAAAAGTCTAATGAGAATGCTGAAAATATTTTTATGGTTGCGCTCACCTCAGCGAAGAGACTGCATATTTCTTTGATCTGCTTGAGAGCTGGAATGACCCAATTATCTTTCCTCAGCTCCTCTACAAACTTGTCGATCCAGTGTAGCTTCTGAGAGTCTCGATCCTGCAAACAAAGATATTAATTATGTCATTAAAATGACTGCTTTATTAGTTTCCTGATATGCTTCAAAAAGAAAACAAAGAAAGTCACTGGCTCTCAAGATATTTCCACAAATCTCTTTATCACAGTGACGACACTACAGAAATTAAAAGTATTTTATACAGGAAAGGGCATACATTTATAAGCTCCCCTATAAACTTGTCTATCTAGTGCAGCGTCTGAGCGGCTAAATCATGTAAAGATATATAATTATTACTATGCAGTATTTGTCAATCTCCTGATGACCTTGAGGAACTAAACCAAGAAGGAACCTTACTTTCCATGGAATAATTTCCATTATAAAATTTGTTTTACTTACAAAATATAACAAAAATCAAAAAGCATTTTATGCTCAACTTTTCAAGAGGGGCTTAAAAATTGTGATACAAAACAGGTAGCCCTATATCTTTGACAAAATAAAGCCGTGAGCAAATGTCAGAGCACCTGTTACATGCCTAGTTTGAGCTTACCTGTGAGCAGCTATAGTCCAGGATCTTGGTATGGGCATGCAGGGCCTGGTCCATGATGTCAGTAGGGACATCCTGCTGGTGGGCCAGGGTCCAGAGTAGGGACAGGACCTTGTGGGCCATTAGACCGTCCTTGTCATCCTCGGCTAGCCTACGGATCAGCTCTAGAAGCTTCTCTCGCTGCTTGGTGCTGGCAGTGGCCCAACTCTCCTACAGGTCAAGAAAGATAATTCATAATGAGAATATCACCATCATCATCGTTATTATTATCATTAGCATTATCATTATTATCAGCAGCAGCAGAAGCAGCAGCAGCAACAGTAATAGTAGCAGTATAATTATAATGATAATAAAAATAATAGCATTAACTATAATTATTATAATAACAACTATAGTTTGATTTCTATTATAGCATTTTTACCAGATGATACAAAGGGCTGAAGACTATTATTACCCTCATGATAAGGCACTCAAGCATTCAAAGAATTTCCAAGGCCAATGACAAATGAACATGAAAAACATGGTGGTAGTTGTACAGACACATTCCCTTAACCAACAATCAACTATATTCTAAGACACTTTTGAAATAACTCATAGAATTACAACCTAAATCATCATTTTCTTGTGTACTCAATTCTTGAACTAAATGATAAACAGAAAGATAATTTACCTGGAAGCAATCAAAGAGATGATCCAGCTGTTCGGGGGAGAAGTCCCAGGCAAGCTTGGCCAGTAGATCATGGACATTCTTCACGATGGCTTCATGCTTCCCAACCTACAAGAACAGGAGGTAAGTGATAGTGATTCAGTTCAATCCAATGCCATTCAATTTTATTCAATTAATTTTTTTTATCATATTTTTACATTGCCTTTCCCCTCTCACTTTCTCTTTTTCTTTTTCTTTCCTTTTCCATCATACTAAGTGAAGTTTGATTGGTTACCTGAGCAGCCCAAATGTTGTCCAAGTCTTCCATGGTGAGGGCCTTCTCTTTGATCACGAATCTCAGAATCTTCTCCAGCTTCTCCACATACTAAGAGAAAATAAATGAAAGCCAATGAATATGACTAAATAAAGATACTTTCTCAAGCTAATTAGTGCAAGGGTCAATTTAACCTTGCCCCCTTGAATTTTCCCCATTTAATCTTAATTTAGCCTCAAGTCTTTTACATCTTTTAACATGAATTTAATACAATTACAGGAGACATATCTACTATGATAATCTTCCAAACCAACATAAAAAGAATGAGAAATCTCACAAATTATTATTTTACCTTTCCCAGAACTCAAGCTTCCCTTTAATGTCGTAACCTTCACTTGTATTACATGTACTCATTTCATTTTCCTTAGCTTGCCAGAAATTATAATACAGATTTTCTTACTACTAGTTTTATATTTTTTGTTATTTTATATATTGTAGTTTTGTTGTGTATTCAAATGTACTATGAAGGCATATCGAAGTTAAGCTTTCCTTATGTACTTTTTGTTCATGTTTCAACGTACATTTACAATTGATGAAAGAAATATATGTTACTTCTATCAATCTCAAGATTTACATTTACCTGAGGTTGATGAAGACTGTCTCTTAGAACAATACTCAGCACTTTATTCTCCTGGATCCATTCCTAGAAAAAGAGATAGAAATAAATCACATTTGTCACAACGACCTAAGCAACATGTGAGTGCCCCTAACCTCTTCGATACAATTGAATTTCCATATAACGCACAATTTCATAGACTCGAAAATTATCTCAGACTTGATATTTATCAGGTTAAAAGTCAACACTCACTGAGAATGGACCATAGAAAAGAATAAAACCAAGCTGTTTCCATTTTTTTTCAAACATAAAAAGCAGACTGCAGTAAGTTCTGAGCTCCCGCCAAATAAATATGTGATGGATTATATTTCATGTTCGAGATCAGGAAAGTGGGCGAGAGGCTTAATCTCTTCCCCAGATTTCCCATAGATACATGTATGAGCATGATACGATGGTAGACTTACAGCCATTCTCTCTGCTGTGAGGTATTCTTCTTCATCCATGCCTGTCTGTTTGTGTGTGTAGTATGTCACGTTAGCTATCACCTTGTTCACTTCGTTCAGTGCGTTCATCTTTCCATTGAAAGACGAGATCTGGAGTAACCTGTGAAGAAAGAGAAAAAAATTGAGACCGTCTCAGGGCTAATTCACATTTACTGCAGCATGTTGCATGTACATGCGGGTAAATGAATTGCAAATGGGGAAGAAAGTAAGTAGCTGTGCAACAAAGGTTCTACACGTACTCACTTATCTATGTGTTATAACATATGCAAATGCGAAGTGCAGTACAATTAAAAAACTCGGTGGTTAACCGCGACAGTTTACCACAGCATACTTGAAGGAGGCTTTACACAAGAGTCAACTAGACATGAGTATACAGGCAAGGAACACTCAAAATTCAGAAACCTGACCCATCCACCCCCATTTGACAATCGTTCCACCTAAGCAGTATAACAGGATGCCCTTGTAAGTTGTAATTATCTTAAACTGACCCTCTCCCCTAAGTGTAGCATTAAAGCAATATCTTTAATTATTTCTTCATGACTGATGATGCCAAGATGATGAAGACACAAAAGATAAATGACAATTTTTGTATGAAATAGTTTTCAAACATTTTTTATTACCTATAATACTCAAGATTTGTCCCCCCCCAAAAAAAAAAAACAACAAAACAAACAAATCATTCAAGACAAAGGTACACAGTGAAAAAACATATGAGAGAGTCAAAACAAAGTGTCTATACATACCTCAAGATCATCTTGAGTCTGAACATCTCTAAACTCTTGATCTTCTCTTCCTGATTGGGTACCTTGGAAACAAGATTTCGTAGTGCCTGGAGAAGGAAAGAAATAATACAATTAAAAAAAGCTCTGTGCTGAAAGCTAATAGAGTGTTGATCAAGCTCATGGATTTGGTAGCAATAAATTTTCATGGACACATCTACAAAGTCTTACAATTATAAGTTACATTCAAATATCGTTGAAATATATCAGGGCAAAAATAGTAGGAATTATTTTCTCCTAGATGGGAATCCCTAATTACTCCTGATATTTACATTAATGCAGGTGACCATAATCAAATAAATGCAGGCTACAGAAATATTTCATTTGTGAGATATTCATTGCCACACAAGCTAGTTTGTAAATAAAAACGTAAATAAAAATCAACAATAAGTATTATGATTTCATGAAAATGCAGGTATGAGGAGTTCTGTCTTCAACATTAGATGATTGTAAATTATTTTTGTTAACCTCCATGATTTTTACCAACAAAGTGTACGAAGTGTCTTTCGATGAATATGTCAGTTATACGTAGTTACTGGTATTCTGACTCCGATCTTGTAGATATCTAAATCAAGATTACCTTGATGATGGATGAGAGAGCATCATTTCTTGCTTCATTCTTAGATTCCTTCTTCAGTTCATCATCTGAAAGACCGTCTAGGTAGGCCACCACCCGATCCTACAAGAATGATTGACAGAATGAAAGACTGCATGATGTAAGCGGAACAAATCTTTCCATGACAACTATTAAAAAGTTAGAGAAAGAATCAACGTACAGACCATGTGACTTTAGTTGAGGTTCCTGCAAACTGCCAGCCACGTTGCATGCACATCCTATTTTGGTGTGTATGGATTCTTTTATGGTCAGCGTTGTCACTACAGTGGTCGGCGCTGGTCGGAACCTTCCACCACTCGAAATTTCCGACCGGCACTCAATGCAATATCATACCTGCCCGCCCGGCACTAATTTCCCCACTGACAAAGAAAACAAACTACAATTTTGACCTACGAACATGCAATTGTGGTTTAAGCCAGTAATCTGACAGCACTCACAGCAGGTACATGTATATGTACAAAGTAAACCAAATACTAGTACAGTAGTTATGATGCTTAATGCTGCTGCTACAATACAGTGTGTAGGCCCTACTGTCAGGCATGTGAGTGAGGTAAGAAAAAAAAAGAGGAAAATAAATTAGTGACATTGCGAGGGAGCGGAGCAACCGAGTGGGGGGAGGGTGTGGGAAGGGGGACACCCCCCTCCCACGGTAGGGAGCTTTGCAGTTTTTGAACTTGAAATTGTGCAATCTGGTGCATACCAAGAGAGGAAATTCAGGCTTAGGATTAACTGTATCTGGGTAGGTGTGCTATGATTTGATAGATAATTAATTATAATAATTATATTTTTCTTGAAAAACACAAATAATTGACACACTAATAAATTTGCACGCTAACACAAATACACACACATATTATTGTATTAAGTATTAAACATTCACACTCACAGTTCAAAATTACCTCAGTTTTTAATATGGTACTCACAGACTATATGCTTTTCCTACTTTTCTTGTTTACGAATACTAATCTCTTTAACGAGAGGGTCTTTCTTGTCAATTGATGCCTTATCATCACGCGAGCCCCGCTCCACATAATTTTGATCCTTGGTCTTGGAAGTAGAAGCCATGATTTAAGTTCCTCTTGTGAAGTTCACATCAGTAAATAAACAATTCAAAACAAGTACCAAGATGGTGCATAACTGTGTTGGAAACGCGGAAGAAATTTATCCAAATGAACTCGAAGTCCCGCTCGAAGTACCACTCGAAGACACAGCTAGCAGCTAAAGCAACTTGACCAACGCCGCGCGATACATGCGAGACCGGCTATCGCCCCCAGAGCTTCCCCGTGCCACTCGATTGCTAGCCCGGCGCGGCTGCTTAACTGTGTAGATACATGATATTTTTAGTGTTTAACTATAACTTTTAAGCCCTGAAAACCGACTAGTTTTTGTCCCCCTGAACCCCCATGGGAAGGTGTCGGGCGATAAAATTTCCACCACTAAAGAGTCCCTGGTGACAACCCTGTTTATGGTGATCATGCATCCAAGTTTGGGAGGGTTGTAATGATGCAAATATCCACCAAGTATGATGGAAATGCAAAACTATATAATCGTAAATGATTATTTTATGTTACCTTAATGTTTCCTTGCTTTAAGATTGGTACCTAAAATATATTTTTCTGAAAATATTAAAATAATGGAATTCCTGCTATTGCCTAAAAACTGGCTGCCTTGACTTCATGGGGTTGTTCAAACTTACCACAATAGGCATGAAGTGTGTCTGTACAGTATTTTGGGTGATGAGTTCATAGCACTGACCCCATGGCCTGAAAAAAAAAGAACAATCAAAGACAACAGGATAACATACACATCTCACCAAACCCTAAAGTCAATAAGGCAGCATAACCACAAAGGTGTTCACAATATGATCACTCTATAAAAAGGATAGAAAGAACTTTTTTAAAAGCCAATGTAATCTATATGAAGGTTTTACAATAAAAACCCAGAATACTTTCAATGGAACTTTTCACATTGGCTAAAGTCTGACAAGTATCCAAATCGTATCCAGACAGAATAACACAAGAAGAATTCACAAATGAGTCTAGTCTTGCTAGGAAACTATCTCTTATGAATATGTTCACAAAAAATATAAAGAAATAAGTGCCTAGCTGCCCATAACTACAAAAGTTACTTTAATTTTTGAATACATCCATCTCCCCCCCCCCCCTCAAAAAATGGGAAAAAATCTTGGTTATTGTCTCTTTTTTCTCAAAAATAAAAAATATGTCTTCTTTGATGCACTCCTTCATGTGAGCATGCAGAGTTATTCCCATATTAGTGACATATGCTAATGATTCAAAATGCCATTAATCAAGTCATATGGCTTACCTGAGTAAAGCATGGATGATTGGGACATTGAGAGACTGACTCTCATCTAAGAATCTCTCTTGCAGAATATCAAACCCACCAAGGGCTCCAAAGCGATTCAACAGGTCTACCAACCACCCCTAGAGAAAAACAGATAGATAATAGCATGCAAAATAAACAGAAATGTAGGAACTCATGTTGTCAAGTCATGTTGTCTTTCTTTAACCTTTTTGCTCATATTATGTATACATAAAAGATCTTATGATGTTTATGTCACAATAATCATACAAACATGTACATGCTGATAGGCATTTGTCATTTTTTCTTAGATTTACTATGAATAGATAGATCTAATCAAAGCATCAATAAATAATAAATTACATGTAATAGATTAGGAAGTAACTCCATGTATCACTGAATTAAAATAAACAACAACAAAAAACAAAACAATTAGCATCGTAAAACAGAAAGCAAATATTTTTGGGACAGCTTTATTTAGAAGTCAATAACAATTCGGGGGGGCTGTTTCATAAAGCTGTTCGTAAAGTTACGCATGACTTTACGAACGACTTGAATATGAATTGCCAAATGAATTGCCCAAAGTTTTTCCTGAAGTTTTAACACAGTATGACTGTATTTCCAATAATCTCAATTAGATTGTAGCAAAAATGATACTTTGCATTAAAAGTCCTTGTGAAGAATAAGAATGTTGATCTACGTCTGCATATTTCAAATTTAGCCGATACCATTAAAGATGATTAGGAATCACATTTGGCTTGTCACATTCAAGTCATTCATTAACTTTACGAACAGCTTTATGAAAACATAACCCGGGTTGGTGGTATAAAGTAAGTTAACAACTGTCTTAATAAATACAGCATTAAAACCTACAACAGATATCATGGTCCCAAGGCATGAACAAATGATATGAACATGTGTCCACTTTCTACAGTTCCTACTTCCTTATTAATTCCCTTTTCTTTCATTTTGTTCTTGTTTCAAACTGTCCTGTGGTACACATTGTTTCTGTTCTTTACAAGGAGTTAGTAAATCTCGAAAAATATAAACTCACCTTTGGGTTCCTGATGTCTGGGGGCCTAGCAAATATGTCATTGTTGTTCAGCTGTAATGTAAAGACAGAAAATCATAAGTTTATCCCACACTCTTGGGTGCTGGGTGGAAGAAAGGATAATAGTCAAATGAAATTATTCAATTACCTTTCTCTCTCTCCCAATATCTCATCCACTTATTCACTCTCAATCAATCTGTGTTTGTGTGTGTGTGTGTGTGTGTCTCTCTCTCACTCACTTACATTCTCTCTCTCTCTCTCACTTATTCTTTCTCTTTCCTCTCTCTCTCTCTCTCGTTCTCTCACCAGTATTCCCTCTTGTTCTTTCACACTATCTCTCACTTATTCTCTATCATTCATTTACTCCTACTCACCTCCTCTTTACATTCTCTCACTAGCACTCACCCTCTCATTCACTCTTAATCTCACCCACTCTCCTTTTCACTCTCACTCATTCATTCATTCAGTTGCTTTCTCTTGTATTTGGGAGTGGTTATTGGCACCATCAACAAAAATATGAATCATAAAACATACCTGGGAACCCATTGGAACCGTTTCAGACTGCCTTGAACCATTGAATACATGGAACCTAATGAAAGGAGAGAAATATACATGCCATTACTAACAAATCAGTTTACATAGAATGTAATAAACGTGGCAGTCATGAATAAAAACATATAAAATGCAAAAATAAACATCCCAAGGCATGGTCTAAATGCCGTCAGATGTCATTAGTACCTCAGTATTCAAATGAGAGCAAAACTACACTAATGAACGAATACTGCTAACATATTCTAAGCAGTATCTTTCACTTATTCAGGTATTCCAAATGCCTTGAAATGTTATCAGTTATAAAAAAGAGTAAGGCTTTTTCCCACATGAGATGTTAAACAATTGCATAAAATGACTCTGGAATAAAATTCCTTCTTCTGCATGTGAACAGCGCACCTCATATACATGTACCAGTCCAGTGATTTTCATTTTGATGTGGTGCATTCGGAAAGTGGTTTACCACCTAAAGTGAGACTAAAGCTGCAACCAATGAGACTTACTTGCAGAGAGGATTAAGTGCCATGGCTAGAAAATCTACAAAAGGAAACCAGTCTTGAGACAGCTTAATCACAACACCGCTCTATCAGTTTCTCCAACCCTAGACCTCACCTAAAATGCAATCACAACCCACGTCCTAACCCTGTATCTTTTACATTAATATAGTCTGTAGCAAATGCCACAGAGCAAATATTGCCGGAGAAAATGTCATCCAGCATGACTGAGACTTACTTGCAAAGAGGATTAAGTGCCATGGCTAGAAGTTCTAGAAGAGGAAACCAGTCCTGTGATAGCTTGCTCACACACAGCTCTATCAGCTTCTCTGTGTTCTTCATGATACAGCGCTGTAAGGAAAAACAAACATGTTTGCATTTTTCATTACTGAAAATAAATTAGATAAATGTATAATAATGTAGAAATATCACATTAGGTTTTTTTCACGATAAAACGCTAAAATGAAAAAAATATATGTGCAATTTCTTTAAAAAACAACAAAGAAATAGGGTATGAACATTAAGTGAGGAGCAATTTTAATTACTAAAAACAAAAAGATTAAGAACAAGACACAAATATATATCGATTTATGTATTTTTCATGATTAAGCACTGTAAAATTTAAAGAAAAAGTAATATTTGCAATATCCATTACTTTAAAAAAAAGAAAGCTCTCATGAAAAGCTGTTAATTTTATAAGTAAGAGTATCACTACTCACATGGATCTCAAACTTCCATCCACTGACGGCTTCATCAGTGAGGATTTTTGTGAAAGAGATCGTTAACCCATCTCTGAAGAACCTCTGGCATGCCTCACTGCGTATATCAAGATCTGGAAGATAAAGAGAAGTGGTGACATTCCATTTAGGGTTAGGGTTAAGTAAAGCATCAGGTCCAGGGCTAAACTTAGAAATTCTGTCAGTGTAAGATATTGACTGTGGAACAATTGTTGCCAGAGCACATGTCATAAAACCGCATGCCCCTGAAATGACCTTTGACCTTACCATGTGACCTCTGAAGGCACCATAACATGAATGTATCCAGAGTGCATCTACCACCCAAGTTTGATTAATTGCAGCAACATGTGCCGAGTTATGTGTCATAAGAGAGTCTTGCAGGTAAACTTTAAACGTATGACTCAAATGACCTTTGACCTTATCACGTGATCTCCGACGGCACCATAACATGAAGGTAGCCCCAATGCATCTATGACCCAAGTTAGGTTGTAATCCAAGCAACTGATGTGAAGTTATTTGTCAAAAGAGAGTCTTGCAGGTAACTTTAACATATGAAAAGAGAGTCTTGCAGGTACATGTATTCTCTTAATATATGACCTCAAATGACCTTTGACATCATGTGACCTCCGACAACATCATAACATGAAGATACCCCTAGTGCTTCTATCACCCAAGTTTGGTTGCCATTCCAGCAACAGTTGCAAAGTTATGCGTCCGAAGAGAGTCTTGCAGGTAAACTTTAACATTTGTGACGGACGACGGACGACCAACGGACGACAGACGACGGACGGACGCCATTTGGATCCCTTAGTCTCGCCTTCACCTCCGGTGGGCGAGACAAAAATGAACATCCTGACTTGGCACATCGTCAACAGCAGGCATTAGGATAGAGAATTCTTTAAGATACAGGACAGACTACTTACTTTTCTTGCTGAGTTCGATAGCAGCCTCCAGGACTACTCCTAGCTCACCCTTGGGAAGAACAGGGATGTTCCACCTAGGTTTCTTGATCCTCTCATCAAGCCAGGACAGGGGGGATACACCTCTCCCCGGTTGAGAGACCACCAAACTAACCCAGCCTCTTAAGACTATAAATAGTTCTTTACAATACTACTAGATTACTCACTTTTCTTGCTGAGCTCGATGGCAGCCTCTAGGAGGACCTCCAGCTCACCCTTAGGGAGAACAGGGATGACCCATCGGGGCTTGTTGATCATCTCATCCAACCGGGTCAGTGATTCGACAGGGAATGGAGGCTCCTCAGTCTCGGCATTCTGATCATCACCATCACTACCTCCTTCTGTCGGCTCAGGAGGCTTGGGGTACAGAGGGGAAAAGATAACATGTTATTGCTATATGCCTTATATTATACTTTGCCTTACTATAATTTTCTCTGCCTTTACCATTTCGGTGCCAGGGTCAGCAAATAACGCCCAAGGATTATGAGGATGGAATAATGTGTTTACGCTAATAATGTTATGTTTCTCTTCCTTATTCATGAGGACTACTTCCGAGAAATATATCTTATGCCCAATTTAAGATTGAAACAGACATTCTAACACTCAGTCAGAATTCTAACACTCAGAAGTAACTGAGGATAATTGTTAACAAATTTGGTAGCTCAGGGCCCGTTTCATAAAACTTGTTATCAATAACAAGTTACAATAATTGTTATAAGCTACTGAAATCCTTGAATCTGATTGGCTGGGAGCAAATTTGTCATAGAAATGGGGCAGCTGTTATTGATAACAAGTTTTATGAAACAGGGCCCAGAAGTGGTTAATACATTTTACAAATCGTGACTAGACTTGACTAGAAAGCAACAATTACACGTATAGACCAATGGGGTATCTGCTAAATTAAAGACTGTATGCTAATTTTTTTTTCTAAAAGTCATGAAATGTTAAATGCAGTCCTCATGACAATGCATGGGCAAAACAAGAGAAAATATCTGGACTTTCCATTTTAGGACGTTCCACCATTGACATGGAAATGTAATAAAGCCCAAATCTCCCCTAGGAAATACTCCTAAACTTTTTAATGTTGACATGTTACTGTCATTCAGAGGCATGTGATTTTACATTCAAGGAATTACAAGGAAACTTCACTCTGGACCTCAGAACTATAGGTTCACCAATGTTACTGCTCATACACATATTTAAGGTCCACTGTGGCTCTGCTGCAGTAATTTTGGTCTCCTATGCATGTCTTCCTTTCTGTTCTCTTTCTTCTCTTTCATGTCCTCCTCAGTTTTCTTTTTCTACTATTTCTGAATAATTTTGTTATACAGTGGAACCTCGTTATAAAGAGCACTGATATAACAAACTCTCGTTATAACAAGGTGATTTTCCTGGTCCCATCTCTTTGTATTCTATTGTATTTTGGCCCTGATATAACAAGGTTTCGATATAAAGAGGTAATTTCTCTGGTCCCAAGGACCTCGTTATAACGAGATTCCACTGTATTTTGTTCCCCTCTGTTTCTTTTTTAAACTTGTCTGCATTATTGTCCAATTCATTCTCATGAGGCAGAGAGATGAGAGCAAGAAATAGAGAGTGAGAGAGAGGGAAGAGCAAGAGAGAGAGAGGGGAGGGTAGGAGAGACAGAGAAAGCGGGAGAGAGAAAAGAGGGAGAAAGAGAAGAGAGGAAAAAAAAAAAAGATAGAGAGAGGTAAGGATCCATCATCCAGAAGGAGATGAGATTGGGAGAATGAGAGAGAGAGGGAGAGTAGGAGAGAGGGAGAAAGAGACATTTCTGACTGACCTGGTGGGCAGCTGGTTGCTGTGGAGACGATGGGTGCGGCGGAACAACAGGCGAGGTCTCAGGGGCGGTATCCCCCGACCCAGTGGGTGTGCCTTTCATCCCCAGAGTCATGACGCAATCCGACGTTCTGAGGGCTTGTCCGGGAGAAGTTTTCTGGCTGTTATTTGTGATTTATGTCTGATGAGATGTGCCTGGTGTAATGCCAATGGGATAAACTGCACCGAGTGTCACCATCTCAGTAGTGAGCTCTGGATATGATGAGAAGAAGAATAATAACAATTTCAATGAAAATAAGAAGGGGAAGACGACGAATAATTAATATTATATCCCTCATTGAAAATTTCTTGCTCTTGGATTGGTCGAGAGCACTTCATGTGATTAATCATAATTCTACCAGAAAAAGAAATTACTCCGGGAGAAAAATAGGTTTAGTGACGTCAAACTTTTCAGAGTATGATAGTTTTTTTTACTATCATGCCTCCGACTGCCCCTTGCTCCCTAGAATCATTTCTCTTGACGCGTACGGCGAGCAGCCAGTAGTCTCCCTCGGGTAACTCCCGCGATGGGACGGCGCGGGCACCAGTGAAACTACGCCGAGCCCGAGAATTTTCATAAATCCATATAAAGAAAAGTGAGGGGGGGGGGAGGCGCGGACACTGAACAAAAAATAGCCGTCAATTTTGGAAAATATGCATGAAGTAACACTAAGCCCAGTAAATATTTGCAATTAATAATTTTGTCAACCTATCTTGTCAAAGATTCTTGACAATTTGCATGAAATTGTGTTCGATTTACTGTTTAAAAGTGACCTGTCCGGAAACACGACGTGTTGGTTATGTCAGTAGATCAGCTGTTTCTCATGCATGCGCAGTATAGTAGTCGTACTAGCTAAATGCGCGTCGTAACATAACGCGCACGTCATCAGTCGAAATCAAAATATGGCGACCTATGTCTAGCCTAGTGTCCGTTGAAAGGAAAAAAAAAAATGATTTTAATTGACGAGGACCAAAAAACAAACCAGGATTGGAATCAAATGAAGTAGCCTATATTCAGTTATCAGGTAAACTTTATCTACCGTGTTCGGTTATATCAGGTAAAATTTCATTTGAGTTTAAACTTCGTTTGACCCTTTTTAACTGTTTGTTAATACTGTTTTGTGTTACTTTTTATTCAGGCCTAGAATCTAGTAGTAACAAAGTTAGACTTAAATAGACTTTAGATTTATTTAACGTTAGCCTACCAGACTCTAAGTAGTATATAGTAGTAATTAACATTAATTAAATGCTAGCCGACCCGAAGACTAAGTTAGGCCTAGCCTAGCCTAGCCTAGTATTACGGTAAATTATTTTTTATTTATTCAATCTAACTGTGCCTGTGCAGTTCATTACTCTATTATATACTTTTCACTTTCGGAATTTCACCGATTACCTTACGGTATAGATCTAGTACTACCCTTTAACACTTTATTACAGGATTAAAATTGACTTGATGTAATAGACAACCTAGTCCTAAAAGTTAGAGGCCTATAAAAGAAAATTGATATACAGGGCCTTTATTCTGAAATCTACTTCCATCTACGGGGTCGGTCTCAGGCTCAGCGATTATCAATCGCGTCAATCTGTTCTAAGTTATACTATAGTGTCCACTGTGTTTTCTTTAACCGTATTAACAACGCGAGATTTATACCATCTAACATTAATTTGTCATATCTAGATCAAAGTTAAATCCAAATATATTTAATTGTTGATGAGGGATATAAAACAAATATACAGGGCCTTTATTCGGAAATCTAGTGCGATCTATGGGGTCGGTCTCAGCGACTACAGTCAATCGTCTATTTCTCTCGGGGCTCTCGCCCCTCGAGGAAATAGACGACTGTAGTCACTTCGACCGACCCCATAGATCGCACTAGATTTCCTCGGGCCCTGTATATTTGTATATTATCAATAATAATGATGACAATAATAATAATAATAATAATAATAACTAGAAATTTAATTCGTCACTGAAGACGAATTAGGTGGTCTGTCACTGTGGCAAATTGCTTTGTCAGATGTGATAATATTTCTGCAAGATTATAATCATAATGTTGACGACAATGATGATAAGATGGTCATATAAGTGATGACAATGACGATAATGATATATTGATAACGATGATCATAATGACAACAATGATGACAATAACCACGATAACCTAAGTGGCATAGCGCCCCTTCAGGTTCAATTTTATGGGCGATTTTTCGAAAAGTGCTTGAAATGGCATGAAACGTCTGCAAAATGAATTTGGGAGGATTTGGATCATTTCTAAATTTTGCGCGCACACGGACGCGCGGACGTACGCGTACGTGCGCGTTTAACGAAATGACCTTGACTGGAATGACAGTGACCTTAACCATGCCAAATATGAAAGAGAAATGACATTTCGTTATGAAGATATGACCATAAGTTGATTTTCACAAAATGGCGCCTGGATGACGTCACAATAACCTGATGACCTTGAAAAAGATGTGGGAACTTGACCTTATTAGGACTGATGACTGACGAAAATATGAAGAAAATTGACTGAGCCGATTTGGAGAAATCGGGATAACGAACCGGACGATTTGATATTGCAGGACATGTGGGAGATTATCCCCTTAGCTTTAATACACGACAGGGAATGAGATTGTACACAAACTACTGCACACTACTTTCCAATAGACATAACACGCAAAATTAGGCAGTTTATTACATTGTTTGTGATGGTTTATGTTATAATAGTCGAAGAAGATGGTAAAATGAAAGGCAAAAAAAAAAAAAAAAAGTGAAAAAAAAAAAAAGAAGTGAAAAAAAAAAAGAAAAGAAAAAAAAATGGTCCCACCGGGAATCGATCCGGGGGTCGCCGGAATGGGAGGCAAGTGCTTTACCAATGGACCAAAATATTTCCAATAGAGATAACACGTAGACGAAAAACGGGATTGTCAAATGACATTTTGTAGTTAAAAAATGGGCATGATCCCGACATCTGATCAAAAATTGGAGGGCACACTTGTGAAAGCTTATAGTCTCAGCTATAACATATTAAAATTTGGAAGAAAATCGAGCAGAAATTACAAAGATACTGCTCAAAGAAGACGGGAATGTAGAATCTAGATTTGAGAAAAAGTCATGTCCCATAGAGAATACACGCAAAATGAGAAAAATTGACATGCCTCCTTTAATCGCAAAAATACGCCATGATCCCTTTGTCAAAATGAAAAATCGTGGTGACTGATCTTGTAGAGAATTGTCTCAGCTACAACATATCAAAATTTGGAAGAAAATCAACAATCTATTACTGAAATATTGTCAAATGAATACAAAAATTATGACATCATTTTTTCAAAATTGAATTTTTGAGTTCATAGGCAAATATGATGACGTCACAACATTTTTTTGGCCAAAATTTTGCATGAATCGAAATCTACAACTCATAGGCTTTCAGAATATGTAATAAAATTTGGGGGTACCGGTTCATTCTGACGAGCTATGGCGGATTCTAGATAGGCATGTTCTAGATAGGCATGTTTTTACCACTTTTTACATTATATTGCCCATTGACGCACGCGCGGATTTTAAAGTTTGACGCAAGCGTGTGGCATTATTAGATGTCGAGAATGACTGAAACTAATTGGAAATTGTCAAGAATTTTATCAGGAATCGATCCCATGCAAAAAAACGGCATTTCTACCTTCCGTACGTGCTGCGCACGTGCAAAACGCGCGCGCGGACGCGTACGTACAGAAAATTTTGAAATGCTTAAAATGACCTGAACCGTACTCTACTTTGATCAAAAAGTGATTTTGAGCATTTCTAAATTTTGACGCGCGCGTACGTGCGCGTTTTGATGAGATGTGATGTTGACCCTTGTCCTGAAGTTCATGTGTACCAAATATAGTTCATTTTTGATCACTTGTAATGAAGATATGATCAATAATGTGATTTTACAAAATGGCGCCTGGATGACGTCACAATGACCTGATGACCTTGAAAAGTTTCGTGTGACATCTTCGTTATGGGCTTTATAACTGGTATGAAAATCACGGAAATTGATCTTGTCAATTTTGAGATATCGTGCGCACAAAATTTTGAGGATAAAAATAATAATAATAAAGAAAATTCTGACGAAATTAATAGGTGATCTGTCTACGACAGACCACCTAATAATCTCTACATGTGACATTGAGGGGAATCCTTTTATCTCAGCCTATTGTTCACATTCACCTTAACGTCAAATTTCTATTTTGACGGAATAAACCGCATTGATAGGATTCTCCCTAATGTAGGAAGTAATGTTATGATAATAATAATAATAATAGTAATAATAATAAATCATAAATGATGATTACTAAAGAAATTCATTGTTTGATGTTTTGTCATCGTGAAAGTAGTGGAATTGATCAATTATTGGAAAAATTAATGCTCATTCTCAATAAGAACAAAAAAAATTTCCTCTGCATACCACAGTATAATCAAATACATGTACATGTATCATATTATACACGTACATGTAGATATCATTATAGTACATGTACACATGTAGTGCATGTTTTAACAGTACAAGCAGTGGTATTAGCAGTGTTGTGTACAAAGTAAAGCAGCATTATGCATGTCATAACTGCATATGAAAGTAGTGTTAAGCCACTGGCAACTTAAATGTTTTTTTAAATGTATGCAACACTACCATTGCACATTTAACATCATTAATTTAAAAGGGTCATTGTTGTCACTTCTACTTAAGTAAAAAATCATTTTCTGGCATGTACAGAAATGATCAAATCACTCTGCCATTTAATTCCTTTAAAGAAAAAACTTAAATGAGGCACTTTAAAAACCATAAACCATCTATTGGCTAGAATTTACATGTATACATGTATACAGTACATGTAGATTAAGCATCAATACAGCCATAACTCAGTTAATGTCCTGGACAACATTACACCTTTTTAATCACCCTAACTTGACTTCCATTAAATTGAAAGAAGCATTTGGATTAAAAAGCCATTTATGTCATTCCTCTCCTGACATGGAAATTACTTTGCTCAATTCACAGAGACGGCAAATAGCCAAATTCAGTGATATGCAGCATGTCATGTACATTTGTACATTTACATGCAGAGGTGATCAGACCTTTTCTTTATATACAGTGCACACCAAATAAAAATGATAACTTAACTTCCATCAAATTGAAATTTACAAGAAGGACTGGATTAAAATACACTAATGCCATTACTCTAATGACATGGAAATTATTATTAAAATACACTGATGCCATTACTCTAATGACATGGAAATTATTTTTTATCCATTCATAGATAGCAAAATGCAAAAGAAAATTAATGACATGTCTCATGTCCTGTACATTACATTTGGACATGCAAATGTATAAGGTAAGCATCAAATTGAAATTCAGAAAAGAGCTGGATGAAAAACACAGAATGTGTCATTTCTCTAATGACATGGAAATTATTTTGATCAAAATAGCAAAAAGCAATATTTAATGACATGTATCATGGCATATACATTTGTACATCTACATGTATATAGAGGTGATCAGACCTTTTCTCTATATAGTTTACATTCCATCAGATTGAAATTTACAAGAAGGAATGGATTAAAAATATATTTATGTCATTACTCTAATGACATGGAAATTGTTTTTATCAATTCATAGAGATAGCAAAATGCAAAAGAAATTAATGACATGTCTCCTGTCATGTACAATACATTTGAATATGTACACTGTATAAGGTGAGCAGACTTTTTCTTTATAAAGTATACATGTATGAAAACCATTTAATCAAATAATTCAACTTTCATCAAATTGAAATACATCAGAAGGAGCTGGATGAAAAACACAGTTGCGTCATTTCTCTAATGACATGGAAATTATTTTTACTGATTCATCAAAACAGCAAAAAGCAAGATTTAATGACATGTATCATGTCATTTCTACATGTACATGTAGAAGTGAGCAGACATTACAGTGCACAAAAATATTCAACCTACTCACAATGTTCAGATTCACATGCATGTACATGTACAGTCAATTTTGGAAAATACAGCTGACCCAATCAATCGAAGACTAGATTGCCACATTTGCTGTTATGTACAAGATCCACTGTAATGTGGATGTCCAGATTGCCATCCCATTTTTTTTAAGGAAACTGCAACAATCATCAGATAAAAAAATGTTGTACATGTAGATTCATCCTGAATGAGGTTCTGAGAAGAACGCATTTTGTACAGTAGTAAAACTGTTAGCCTTTCCGTGGGAGAAAAGGCATAATCAGTTTTAAACTAGACAGTCTTGTGAATAATCCGACGATACACAATTCACAGCCTCTGTGACCTTTTCAGCAAATTCCTAGCATTCAGACTACCAAAATTAATCGTATATAATCCACAAGCTATACGTTAAGTAATTTTCTAGTCTGAATGTAGTCATATTACAAAACATTGTATAGCGAAATGGATACTTTTAATCATTCATGTATTGGAAAATACAACACACATACATGTACATGTACATGAAAACATGAATACTGGTGATGTACCAATGCAATTTCATCAGTTGTAGGTATTCTTATCTACATGTACATGTAATATACATGTACATGTACATACATGTACTGTGCATGTATTAGATGCAACAAATCAATGGTGTTTGCTGCAGGCCTTCCAATACACATGTACATGTTACACATGTAGCTAATAATTATAATGCAATAGAATTTAACAAATAAATGCATACAGGAGGAAAGTGTACAGAATGCATGCATTCCTTTCATTGCCCACAGTAACAAGTGGAATACTGTACATTACTGTAAGCATACACTGTCAAAAATCCAGAATAAATGCATATAGCAAGAAATTGTACATGTATGCATTACTTTCACTGCCTAAAAAATTGTATATTGTACATGTCATTAATACAACTCCAGGAATATAACAACATCACATACATGCAGCCAGTGCATAACAATATTGCAATTACTTCCACATGATATGCTATTTTATATGACAAGTGCACTGTATCCACTGTGTGTGTTTACCAGTATCAAATTTCCATGGCTGTGCATTGTGCAATTTCCTCCTTACTGATTATATCACTTATGACATGCAATTCTGCCCATATGTCATAATTGCAGATTTCTGAAACATATCATATGAAATGATTGACGAGAGAGCATATATTTGTATCATGAAATCATGATAGCAAAAGACAAGGCCTATTATAGAGAATGGAAGTAAAATCTATAGATAAATTTATTTCAAGTGGTTTACGTTCAAAATTTTCTTTCTTTATAAGAACGAAAGAAGACTGAGTATAGATCGTACTACATGTAAATGTAATTCTCATTAAAATATACTTAAAGGCAAATGTATAACTTGTGGTTCATAAACTGTGAGGGTTTTTTTTTGGTAACAATGATTGCATGAGTACATACTGCTCTAAAATGTAATATTTACACATACAAGAATACATGCAGTGATGGCACAAGTATTTTGATTTTTCGTTTGTTGTGTTTGTTTGTTTGTTTTCGGGGGGGTTGGGAGAAAAACAATTTCTACTCCAGCCGAACATGAAAACACGTCATTTCACAAGAGCTCCTAAACTTGCTCAGTGTGGATTGAGTGTGGGGGTTGGAGGAGGAGGGAGGAGGAGCAAAAAAAAATTGTTCAATAATATACAACAGAAACACTTTTTTTTTTCTCCAGCCGTCAAAATTTATATGGACTGGCTGAGGGGGGGGGGGGGAGAGGTTAAAAAATATCAGCTAATTTAATTTTGCTTTCTACCTTAATCTAGATCCTTACTTTATTTCCAAAGAAACCATTATGTACTTTGTAGTCCAATGTTTTCAAAAAGATGACAGGAGAGTTATATATGTACACTGCCCTATTCCATCCTATAACTACAAAATTCTCCACCAAAAGGAAAATGCTAATTTCCCATGCAATACACACGTCTTGCAAAGCCATAGTGTGCCAATTTCCTATCCACTTACCCAATACAGACCATTCAGTCCACAGGGAGGCACTAGAGAGACAGAGACAACGGCCAAATAAAGGTCAGTCCTAATTTTAACCAAAAAAGCCCCTTTTTCTTGCTTTCTCACTAATCCTGAAATTCCCCATTCTAGACAGATATTCTGAAAGGCTAGATTTATCAGCTTTTCTTCTTCAAAGTGGCAACACTGGTACATTCTCCTTTTACAGTTATTTTTTTTTTTTTAACTTATGGATCTGAAAAGAAAACAAATGAAGAAATTAGAACAATGGAAATTTTGTAAAAAGGGATCTAAACTTTTCTACACGATGCTCAATTGAGGATATTACGATTAAAAGTTTTCCTTTAAAAATCAAATGTATTAAAACCAAAATGGACAGAGTTTGTGCAAAAACTTGTGCTCTTTCTGCATATGTATATGCATTGGGATCTAGATTTCCTTTGAAAGCTTTCTAAATCAAGAGGTTCAGCCAAACCACAAAATATGGGCAATCACCCTGAATAAGAGCTTCCTTTTCAAAGTAGGCCTCCATGTAGTATTGTCTACATTACACTGCATATGTATCTCATGACACTGCAATCAATGCAATAAGGTCATATTTCAATAATTCATTTGAACACAGAATTGTTTACTGGCTTACACTTCTATGTACATGTACATTGCTATAGATTAACATTTTATATACAGAACAAAAACATGCTTGCATATTGTGTAGGCCTAATATTGTGCATCGAAACTGTAAAATGCAGGCCTACATTATAAAATCATGCAGTTATTTCTATTATGAGGCAATGTACACATAGGGACACTGATTTTCCGCGATCACGGAAAACGGACGGAATTCACGGAAATGACCATTTGAAACGGAAAATGCAATTTGGAACGGAAAATCGCGGAAAACCCCTTTTACCTCAAAATTGTTCATTTTTTCAAGAATAAAATCGTAAAACTTACACTATTCTTGTGATTTGTTACGCAGTGAAAAAATATCGGGCCTAAAATCATGGTTAATAACTCCGAATACTTAGCGATATTCATCAGATTCTTCGGAGACAGGGCGCTGCCATTTTGTTTCGCTGGACCAATGGAAATTGTGACACAAATCACGGTACAATATAATAGGAGCAGCGAATCCCTATTATGCAAGCTAGGCGCATACTCATGCGGCCGAGAGGGAAGTAAGGCAGGATTGCCGTACACTGCTAGCACATTTTTAGTAAAGGGGCTGGCGTGTGCGCCTAGTATTACGTAGACGTAATCTAAGCACGCATACGCCAGCAGCGGGCGCTAAGTGCTGCGAGATTGTACACACTCTGTTGTACAGTTCGTAAAAGGGGCTGGCGTGTGCGCCTAACATCGATCGATCGCTGACATGACAGCCAATGCAAGACTGAAAATGTTTTCGTCGACGTCGCGTCGTAAGGTGCAGTGCGATAGATCTTAGAGTGCTCAGAAATCGTAAGAGTTCTGTGCATCATGTTGAAATAATCTGGGTACTACACAGATTTTCATGGTGTGTCATGTAAGATTTTTTTTTGATCCAGTCGAATACCTGAATTTTAACTGACTCTGTAATGTTAGAACATTTGTACCCTACAAGTTCATGTTTGTATGCAAATCTTATGTAAATGGAATTTTAGTTTTTTCATGTGTACAAAGTCTATGGCAAAACGGAATTTACGTTTTTCAGCCCATCTGAAACGGAATTCCAGATTTTCTGAAATGGAAAAGGCCATTTTTTGAAACGGAAAATCAGTGTCCCTATACACAGACTAACTACCTTTTACATGTACATGTACTTTGCACATGAACTGCACAAAAACATGGTTAATTTTGACTGAGAACATTATTGAAGTCAACATGGGGGGGGGGGGTGGTTGACAACAAATATACATAAAGTGTTTAGGATGTCAGGATAATAAAATAAACCAACACCTACATACATGTATATTGAAATATCTACATGTAAAAAGGAAATTTGATGCTAATATTTTTTTTCCCTCTACGAGCATTCATAAAACACTTAGAAATTACAGCAATACAAAAGAGGAAATGAACAACTAATTTGCCTAAAATTAGTTGATCAAAATTTCAAGCAGTTTAAAATAGATTTATGCACAATTTGATTTTTCATCTTCAAGTAAAAATATCAAATGAAAAGCATAATTGTATGTGTACATGATAGTGTATGATGAAAAATTTTGCAGTAAATTCCAATTAAATCCCAACAGTTTAGCTCACTAATGTACAACAACAACAACAACAACCAAAAAAAAGAGGTTCACACTAACTTTTTTTTCTTCTGGAGTCCATTATGACAGTTTGGTGTGAGCACTAAATCCCTGTTTGAAATTTTAGTAGTTTGGGGGTCTAGAGTAATTTTTTTTTTTTTTTTTTTTTTTTTGGGGGGGGGGGGGGGGTGGGGGCAGTCCATGTGAACAGGACATTTGTTAGTGTTGAGCTAGATGCATAAAAATAGAAGGCACATAGCAGTAATACACGCAAAGAGCATGCAACTGACCTACGTCTGCCAACCAGGTAATTCAAAATGCTTTTAAATTGATTCTGCTTTTAAATATTTCATACATTACCGTGAAGGACATAGAAATTTTTAGAGTGCAGCGGAGCAGCTTTCAATGGGATGCTAAATTTGGAAACTGTGCAAAATGAGCTGAGGTGCTTTCTGCATAGCGACTGACACATTTGCTGTTATGTACAAGATCCACTGTAATGTGGATGTCCAGATGTAGATGAGTGAATGTTGATCTGGCACATGCTTTCAGACAGCATGGTCTTAAACATGTACAGCATGATCTTGTATAGCATTTTGGACATAAACATGTAGGAGGTCAAATGAACACATGTGTACGATTCATCAGTTCCCCTGAACAAACAAGTTCACAAATGTTCAAATTTAATGGAAGAATCTACCACAACAATCACTAATAACAATCCTACCAAAACCTTGCCTTACATATAGCAAAATGTAGTTTACATGCATGCAACCTATATTCTGGCTACTGATATACATGTACATTACAATGACTCATACACATTAATTTTTTTCATTTTCAATCAGCTGACAGGAGTAGAGATAAGATTTATGTCATCCACTTCATCCACAGTTAGTTTCAATTTCATTTCTCAATGACCCTTCTTCTTTTGTTTATTTATTCATATTATTTATCAGAATGAGAAGCCTCAGACAAGCAAAAATATAGTCTACCATTTACTATCATATATTGTATATGTACATGTACACAATGTAGCTGTGCCCAGAAGTTAAAGGCATTGATTAACTTTGCTCAGAATTGAAAAAAAAAATCACTGTTCCAGCTAATGCTGTAATCATAATTGCAAACCTTTGGGTCAGACAGGAATCGCCTGAGTTTAATAAGCTGATCGGTTGTTTATATATCAAGATATTTACGATTGAACATTGATGTCGGGATAGAGTACCACCGAACCCTAAAGAACTCTTACGGTTGGCATACCTCGCTCTATCACAGAATACCGTACGGGCTGGAAACCCGCTCTGAAATCGCCAAGCGCTGGTGCTTGGTTTTTGTGACTGCAGCGCAGCGAAGAAGCCGAGCGACTTGCACTAGATATTGATCGCGATTTTCTCTTTTTTAGGATAGTAAACAGGTTCCATTTTCTCTCATACTTTCACATATCCTTAATTATATATGTCGTTAGAGGACTGCACACAATTCACTGGCATTTAAGCTGATTTTACAATTTTTCACAAAGTTAATCAATCACTTTAAGAGTCTAAAGAGAATACAAGTATTCTTCAAAAATTTACATTTACAGATTCAACAACAAATCACTACAAGTAGCCTACATGTACAGGTACATTGTACATGTACATTGTACATGCACTCTAGAAGGGAGAAATATGGTGAAATGGGCATGACAGGCTAGTACATTATAGGCAGGCACAAACTGTTCTTAGCCATGTAAAACATTTAACCCTTCAAGACAACTGACCACATTTTGTGGTTCGGCTAAATAACTTTTGATTCAGAGCTTTCTAGTGCTGTCATCGACAAGCCTTCTGTCGCCAACCTTGTCGATAAAAGTGCATTTTGACGGGAAGGCGACATGTTGACAGAGATAGTATAGTGGCGACAAGAATCAACCCATTTATTGGCTTTACACGCACTTTCAATCATTTTACAAACAACATTGTTTTTGTAACCAAACATTTTGATTTGTGTGATTTGTATTTCAAAGTGAACACAAACTCAAAATCGGTCATCTTACTTACACGGCTGCAGCAAATAAAAATCATTCACGAACAATTGTACGCATGCACGCCGGCCGTATAGCGTACCGGTCTGGCCTGGGGGGTGTTTCATAAAGCTGTTCGTAAAGTTACGAACAACTGGAACATGTTTTTGGGTGCCATATAATCATATTCTTGATCATTTAGCACAAGAACTGATCACCAGTCGTGCATAAAGTCGTTCGTAACTTACGAACAGCTTTATGAAACACCACCCACTGGGCTGCTAGCTGCGCGCTTGCTAGCGCGAGCGAGGCACTCAGCTCAGCTCTGCTCGCTCTTAGCTTGCATGCTTTCGATTCGCCTGCCTGCGCTGCGCTCTCTACCTCTCTCTCTCTCCCTCTCTCTCTCTGCTGATACCGTGCGGGTTTGTGTGACTAGATTATACATTGGACGTAGATTAGACATAGGAGACGGCTACCGAAATCGATCATATCAGTTCACCGGCAATGAGCTGAGCAAAGCATGCTGCTTCGATCGCGCGTCTCCTTAACTGTCGAATCCACCAATGTACAATCCACTCGTCTGCATCACTGCCGCAGTGACTTTTTGCATGCAATCATTTTGCAATTTATTTCGGATAACACGGGCAAAAAGAGATGGACAATGGTTAAGAAATGGAAAGTATCGGTATTGATAATAAAATATGGAGAAATAGTTTCACAAATATAACATTTTGTCTATTTTGGCTTTTTATTTTTCTTTCTTTTTTTTTTTTTTAATGACCAGGGTGCCGTTGCATAAAACTTGCTATTATAGTAACTTTGCTATTATAGTAACTTTTCATGGAATACTGGATTTTGATTGGCTCTTGAGCAACGTTACCATGGTAGTTACCATTGATGGCAAAGTTACTATAATAGTAAGTCTTTATGCAATGGCACCCTGGTCTGGCTGTGTTTCTGTGTTTGAATGATTGCTGTGATTTTTTTTATACGAACGACTTTCAAGTTTAAACATCCAATCATTTGCGAAGTGCGAGTTGATGTGTCTCATTTATCCCTCTCCCACTCCCAATCTGTGTGCGAATGTTAAAGGGGTACTTACTGCAAAGGAATGGAAGGGACTCTAAATGAGTAATTGACTCTGGCAAATAATTAAAAAGGGGGATGATTCCGGGGGATGATTGAACTGAAGGAAAAGGGGCATTTCTAAGAGCTGAAAGGGGGCATATAATGAATGAGAGCAGGCTAGAGTTAGATGACACAGAATAACAAAATTGGTAAACGAACGAAGGCGAACGATGCTTCTCATTTTCTACAACGATCCTTCTAACTGTAACTGAGAATATTAGATCCAACAACGTCTGATACAAGTCATGTCGCAGACAAATTATTTTACAGACTTATAGATGTTTAATGTTATGTGAAATTGTGAATCATTATAGACATTGTCATAGATATTTAACCAATCAGAAACTCGAGAGTGGGACTCTTATTAACTTGGGGGAAATCTAAAACTTCGCAAGTCACGAGGCCAGGCATGGAGCTCGCGCTCGATCGAGAATATACAGTGGGGAATTCCCATGATCATAATGATAGACCTAGTACCTAGCAGCGGCCGCGGCATGTGTACCGCACGATGTGCACGTCGTACGCGCATCTAGTTTCGTGCACATTTAATATTTAATCACTGCGACATCATGGGGCGAAGTGTAGCTGCTAGCCTAATGGTTCTGACTTGCGAAGAAGGTAATTTCACGAGGAAAGAAATTATTTTGCTTGCTAAAGTAGAAGCGAGGTATTTTTTTTTCCAGTTTGTATTTTAGGAAGATTTTTCCGAACAAATATCGTTTGGTTCACTGCGGTGTACACTACAGTACACCGCAGTGCAGTGACTGCATGGCGTGCATGCACCACTCGCTGCAGTGCCAGTACCGGTAGTACAATATCAATAACAGTATCGTACCGTAAGACCGTACCGCAGGAAGGATTGAATTTCTCCAACCATGTCTGTCGACAATGTGTCGTTGTCGGCTAGAATTCAAGACGACGTGTCGACAGAGAATTTTTTTTTTGATGACAGCACTAGAGCTTTAACAAAAAAATATATACCAGATGCATGAGAAGAAAGAGCAAAAATTTCTGCACACTATGTCCAGTTTTGTTGCATAACCATATTGCGTTTGATGCCAGGAACTTAAAAAACGAAAATAAGCTTTAAATTCCTTAAATTGGTAACACAATGAGAGGTTCAAAATCATTGTTTTTTATCAAAATTGGCAATTTTTAAAACTTTTTCAAGAAAATTCCTATGTACATGTATATTGTTTTCAAAGACATTACACCTTATTAGAACCATGTAGCACTAAAAGAAAAATATTATGGTAGCCAATTTGAAGAACAAAATGTGATCAATTTAGCCCTTAAATAATTCCTGGGTTAAAACATACATGTAGATGTCTGATTCTGACTGAACTACATATACATGTACATATGTATGTAGACTAGTTTCCACAGGCCTTGTGCAATAATCTTCTTCTTCTGAGTTTGGTTTTATTTGGCGATTGGTCAGAGTGGACTATTTTTGCCACAAAATGTGCTTTTATTTATCATAAAATCACATATTCCTGAGTGAATAACTTAATGTCGGCTTTACTCCAGAAACATGTTTATTTTTTAAGAGACAGCTCAGGGTCTGAACTGCAGACTGTTCCTAGACAAATAGCTTTAAATAGAGGTGGCCATAAAACAATATCAACTGTACCTACTCATCAATTTACATACATGTGAGCAGATTTGTCTGACTGTCAGTTGCCCAAATTCATATGAGATATTTGCTGATTCACATACGTGTACTGCACCAATGCATATTGGCAAGCTTACATTTTAGTATGCTTGCCCAAGAGAGCAAATATTTTGCAACACATCAGAGTGTCCAATAAGCCACAGTGTAGCCCTCTTCAACAGTAAAAAGTGTGCCTCAATGTTGTTCATGATGTCCTCCAAGTAACCCGCAAACGGTATACTTGTAAGCAGTCGTCATCGTAGACAACGTGCGATGATAATAACGATGATTCATTGCTCAGACAGACCACTGTATGAACTTGGGTTTGAGACAGTGAGAGTGAGGAGTTGCAGTCATTTTTCTCTACACTCATTCTATAACATTACACACATTGCCAATGCCATGCCCACAAGGGGCTAGTTTGCAGGCAATAACCCATGTCAGTCGTACTGCGTAACAGTGTCTGAACTGCACGGTCAGTCTACTGCACTCCACAGGCCCTGTACTATACATGTAGCTGCTCCTGCTTAATAGACAGAGACTGACAAAGTTGGGCTAGACTCAAGACTTTATGCAATTGTGTCTACATGTAAGTGTCAAAATAGAGTCTGTGCCAACAGACTAAACGGGGGTGGGTGTACATGTACTGTACCTCAATGCCCCTCTCAGTCTTACCCCCTTTGCATAAGGGATGGGTTCATGTGCATTGATAACTGTACATGTATGTAGCATCACATGTACCTATGGGTAGATTTGAAGTCACTGATCAATACCAAATGAATAATATACATTGTACATGTTGTTTACATGTAGAGGACTGGCAATTATCAATACACACTACATGTACACCCATCCTTTAACATTAATTACACACATTTCCAATGTGCAAGGGGGTGGGAACATACAAATGTACCTCAGCCCCCCCCCCCCCCCGACTCATTCCCTTTCAAATATATATGGAAAGGACAGTGGATATGTACCTGTAGGCCTACTAATAGTATTCATCATCACACCTTTGAAGTCACCGATCAATACTACATGAATGATATTTATATGTACATGTATGTATGTGTACATGTATATGTGTACATGTGTAGTTAACACACAAGGGTATGAAGAGGCCAAACATGGTCAGCGAGACCTACATTGTAAATGTACATTTATGTATGTAATGTACATGTAACTCTCTTTTAGAACATGCCTACAATCAACATGCCACAATTTTCTTGTTGGGAGAGCAAATACCTAATGTCATCAATAAATTATTAAAAAATACACAAATGACCATGGAAGGTCAGATTATGTGTAGTTTATATGAATGGTACAAACATGAATGTATTTCAATACATGTATCGGTAACATGTGTTTGTCAATTAAGTCTCATCTCCACACAGCAGTGTCGTGGTCTAGTGGAAACATCACAGGACTGTGAATCACATGGTTCGAGTCCCACAGCATGTCCTTTGGCAAGACATTATTCTACATTTGCCACTCTCCACCTAGGTGTAGTAAATGGGTGCCTGGCAGTAATTTATTCCTTGAATGCTTTCAGTGCCTTAGAGCAGCTAGGCTAAAGCCAGGGTAATAATAGTACTTTATAGGTGCCTTGAGCACCCCCTGGGATGGATATATGTCTCTAATATAGATGTAGAGCTCTATCGTTATCATTATTTTTTGTACATGTAGTTCATGTACACACATCAGCATGGGTCCGGACAATGAAGGGGTACAAGTGTAATTGGAGGCAACAGTCTTAAGCCCCGTTTTAATAGACCGCGTCCGGACGGAGTCGGGATTGATGCCGGGTTAAAAAAGCGGGGCAGCAGGTGATAAAACCACGGGTGGTCCACCCCGGCGCGCCGTCTTAACAGACGTTCGCTGAAAACCTAACCGGGTAGGTTCCCATAGTAACGTATAGAACTGCATGACTTCCTGTCGCGCGTGCGGGAGATTCAAAACGCGGGGAATGTGATATTTCACGAGAATCGAGTTCGAGTCATTGCGCAATGTCGAGCTGTCCGGTCAGAAACTACCTCGAGAGCGGCTTAACAGAACGGCTGTCCGGAATTAGCAGGGGTAGAGTCGTGATTTTACCCTCGTTGGACCTAGTCAAATTTTGGCAAAATTATACCGGGTAGATTCCGGTCAACACCTCAGTAGGAGCGGCTTAACAGGAAGGGGTAAAGAAATCTAACCCGTTATCAACCCGGTCGAGGCGTTTTAAAAAGTGTCTGTTAAGACGGGGCTTAAGTCAGTAGGATGAAATGCAAATTAAACAAAGCAATTGATTACTAGGGGAAAAGGGGTGTGGGAGGGGTTGCAGTGCTCATCATTTGTCACATTCCCTTTCCCCATTCCCTTTCATCTCTACCTCTTTGTCTCTTTTCTCTGTCTTTTCCCCCCTCCCCATCCTTCCCCCTCCCTCTCCCTCCCCCTCTCCCTCCCCCTCTCCCTCCCCCTCTCCCTCCCCCTCTCCCTCCATGGATAATAAGGTATTTTGAACTAAATATTTTAGTTTAGAATTTTAGTTACTGATGTCTTCCCATAATTTTATTTTGATTAGAAGAACCTTCAAAGGCAAGATATACATGTATTGTATGAAAAGCCCATCATGACCCCATCCCCCCTCCCCCTACCCCATCCCCAGGTCCATGAGAAAAAGAATACATTGCAAAGTCTCAACCTTCCAATTTCCAAGAGAAACAGAGGCCTTTGAGTGCAATATATGTCATACCTCAATTCTAAATTTTGAGTTAGGTGATGACACTTACGTATGGAATGGCTGTGAGGGTATAGAATAAGCTGCAATTACATGCTGTGCGTTACCTCAACTCCCAATTAAGAAATATTGTAATTTGCCTCCAGAGTCTAAACTACAATGCAAAGCAATATATACAACAGGAAGCATGGAAATGCAATGAGTGTGCAAACCTTATAAACCTGAGCACAAAATGAATGAACTTGTGTCATAATATGATTGCAATTCATCCAATATGCACTATACATTGTACCCAATTTCATGTTTCATATAAGGTTGAGGCAACTGTAATTCACACATGTATGTTGTTACAAGTATTTCCTTAAAGAAGCTCCTTCTGGGGCTAAATGCAACACAATAAATGAACAGTTCTAAGCAAATTGACCCTCTACTGGGAAATTCCCATTACATATTGAGCAATATCCCTATTCACCAGGAAGCTGTGGGTACACAGTACACACATACGTACACCTGTAGACGTCCATTACATGTACGTCTTGCACCCATTGGGTGGTTGTCAGTCCCAATAGCTAAAGCTTTGGTAATGTATTCAAATTTTATACATACATTTCAAACAAAGGTTGTTCTTGACAACCTGAAAGCTTACCGGACATAGCAACAAGTAATGTATACAAACTGGATTCCAAGCATTGAGGCTCATTTATAAAAAAGCAGGTTAATGGGATAGCTTCTCACTAGGTGCTCAGAGAAGAAATGTGCATAAATTTGAATACATTACAGAACAAATCTATTTCAGGAACTACGGAATGACCATCCTGACATCGAATCAAAAGCAGAAATAGTTGCAGTGAAAGATGGAGAAAATATGATAAACGATGAGAAAACATATCATGTCATAGTCTTAAAACTTGCTACATGCATGTAAAGTTTGAATCCATCTCTGTGACTTCTTTTGCAAGCTACACTGTACAATGTACATGTAAGTAATGCACATAAAATTTCATATATTTCCCATGTCTTTCACATTTTAACTATTTTCTCGTACCTGTGCCTGAAATACGTTATTGTTGGCAGCTCTTTGAAAAACAGTACTTATCATGCAAAATCTAGATTGTCTTGAGATCAGCCAAATACAGCATGTGTTTCAAATGCAAATTTCATTCACGTGAAATTAAAATTTGAAAGAATACTCATCACCAATTTTTTTGTCTCACCCGTATCAATTCTCCTCTATATTTGTCATGTTAGATATAAATCCAAAAGTGATATTGAACTATTGTACAACCAGAAACTGTTGTATGCATTTAATATTCGCGAACGTCTAAACCACTCGCGTGTGAAAATGACTGTCGTTTAGAAATTGCAAAAGTTCCTTATCACAAATGTCTCAGGTTTTACTTACTCCCGTTCCAAGTATCAACATTAGGGAGCTTACGAAACAGGACGGGAGAGCAACAGGACAGGGGAGAGTTAACCGACTGTGACGGTCCTCGCACTTTCCCCGTCTTGTTTTTCGATTAAGTTACGATAAAGTGTACAGCGACGCACTGCAGTGTTCGGCTTCCAGTCCCCACTTTAGACTGGACGCTATTTCGCCCGAGAACCGTCTTGAAATCAAACAAGACGGGGAGATACTCCAAGTCGCGCATGCGCACATCGATTTTTCGCTCAACTCCCGGTCGTCAAAGGCTCTCTTCCTGAAATCCTAAGCTCGCTATTAACAAGGGCACAGTACACCAGCCTAGGAAATAATTTTTTTTTTTTAGGGGCTACTTTTTTTTTTGCCTTGGGGCTACTTTTGAATTTTATGGGGCTATTTCTTATGTTATTGGGGCTACCATTTTAATGGAAAGAGCAGATTGGTTATCAATTTGTTGGGTTTTTTTTGGTGATATTGCGATTGCTGTTACATTGGTACTAATCGTACCTCATGCACAGGTTTACTTAACGGCATACTGCCCAATTTAATTTTAAAATAGACCTTCTATAGATTTTTAAAATTTTAACTTCACCCCCCCCATCAGATTTTTTTTTTTTCTTCAAAATTTGAAGGAATAAATCAACAATAGGTCAATTCAACAATACATCAATTTCACCCGAATATGCTGTCATTAGGCGTATTTCCCGCGGAGATGTTTATTTTATGCTAAAAGGCGGGCTTGGTGTGTGGTTTTTTTCTCTGGCACATAATAGGCCTACTCCTAAATCCGCTTGGACGTACATGTACGTACGTACATATACTCTGTGAATGCACACAGTTCTGGGCGTTTTTTCTTTTCCAATTTGTTTTTCGCGGATACCATCTCACTCGATGAGCATCGCTCTCGCGCGCGATAAGTAAAAAGCCCCGTCATAAATACACTGATTTCTTGATTTGTAGAGCGTTTTCGTTGACTCTGTTTCTTACAACCCGACTTAAGCGCCGCGTGCTTTGAAAAAATGGCACTAATTCCGCATTTTTTAGGCAGGCTTTGGCTTTACAGATTGATTTTTTGAGGTGACTACGGACTTAATGTGGTAAGGGATAATTTCTCTGTGTGGTGTATAATATCCGGTCGTAGATCTAGTGATAGTCTCATTACACGGATGATGGTAATTTTAGACCTATCATTGTAACAGTGATATTGCGTTTCGGAAAGGAAATTTTCACAAAAGGTGTCGCGCAAAGACTAAGTGAAATGAAGCTGTCGATGAATTTATACAACCCTGATATAGAATGAGGGTAGTTACTGTAGTACTAGTATGCATGAAAAAAGCGCTGTCTTCAGTTTCCCTGTCGATATGCGATGTCTGGCTATAATTATCATTTGGTCTAGCGCTCACGAAGATACACATTCGCGATGTGCTAAGCTCCGAGTCAACAACGAGATTAAAGGTTGAATTTAGCTGCTTTTTGAGCATAATAGTGATTTTCTTTCGAATCATTGATGGGGGCGACTCATATGAAAACGGTCGCCCCCAAATACAGGTTTTCCAGCATTTATTGGTGCGATATGGGAGCCGACGAGGGCGAAATCGCCCGTCGCCCCCGTGTATTTCTGACGCTGCATTACACTCTGAGTCTCTAACCCTCACTTTGACTCTGGACCCCAAAATGTCAAATATACAAAGGGGCTTAGTGCAGGGACACCCAATGGTTTGCTCTAAACCCCTGGACATAAGGTTAACGTGTGGAAATTTGCCTACTGTATCTATGACTCGCAATACTGTAAAACCAGAAGCTTTCGCATGCATGTAATGTTCACAAATTTCGCGAGTGGTTCAGATTCGCGAAATTTTCATGCCACAAAATCATTAAATGGTAATTGAAATACCAAATTTGTGCAAATCATGAAAGTTCCTTGCTGCAAAAATGGCTGTCGTATACAATTCGCTAAAGTTTCATGTACATGTATCAAATGTTTCTGATTTTACAGAGCTTCAAGACTTGTTATACTGTCAGATATCCTACATACTGTAGTGCTGTAGCTTGCAACTCAAAATTATGGTCTGTCTGGCTTGCTAACTTCTAAAAAAATCCTTAAATAGGTTTGTGAACTGGTCAGGTAACTAAGGACCACAGTTAAAATATATCATACAAATTTTGACACCAATAATGTCTGTGCTTTGTAACATATTACATTGTACTTGTACACTGTATGAAGCAGGGTCAAGTGGAGTTGTGTGATGAGCTTTCAGATTTAGAGTATCATTTGCATTTTCAAAGAGTAAAAAAACAACAAATTTTGCCTTTTTTCTGAAAGTCGGGAAAGATTCTTTATCATCAGAATATCATTTTATGTGACAGACATTGTTAGGTATGATGCATAAAATTGTCTTCTTGAATGTATTAAAATTATTTCCTATGATAACAAGTACAAGTAGGTGACAATGGACTCATTTGACAAGTTTCATAAATATATTCCAGTGCTAATAAAATTGTGATAACTATTACATACATGTAGTACCAGCATCACTATCACCTTGGTTATAATATTGTTGCCCCTGGAAATATGGTATTTTTAGTAGTCTCTCCTTCAAGGTCCTTTTTAAAGTTTTGACAGTCTTGAAAGTTGTTCACATGTTTATTGTTCAGCAATGTCCCTTATTCATATTAATGATCTGTCACACAAATTTATGCCTTAAAAATATCTCTAAAATCAAATTAGGTTAAATATTATTCTTTTTATATTATAAGCAAAAAAATCTTTAAGTGGTTAACGTTAAATACTAAATAAATCTTACATTGGCAGTGTATCGTCGTAACCGAACATGAGAATGGCTGCGCCATGATTGCATTACAAAGCATGACAGTGGCAACGAAATCGGGTAAGCTATTTTCCTGTTCTTTCTTTTAGATCAGTATCATTTTTACAACTTTCTTGTTTCTTTTATCAAACGATCTTAGATTGTAGATAGGAACATGTTCTTCCAAGTTCTTTATCTTTCTTCTCTTCATTTTAAATTTTTTTTGCAGTACTTAGAAACATTGTATTCTATATTGCTATATAAATGTTATGTATTATCATTATAATTATTATTATCATTATTTAGTTCTCGCCCCAGTTTTTTTTTTTTTTTTTTTAAAGACAGTATTCCTTAATTATTATAATGAAAAAGACAACCAAAAAAATCTCCCACAATCCTTGCCTGTAACGTCATGTAAGGGTGTTGGTATCTAACAAGAATGGCAAGATTTTTTTTCCTTCTTTTTGTTATGATGATGAATAACTACATGTATATTTACAAATACATAATTGATTACGCCCGGTTTGCATTTTCGGATTTGGGGTACTTCCAAACTAATTCTAACACTAATATATTGCAACTAAGAACTTCAAACATGCAATTTACAAACTGAATTTCAATGTAATCCCATTATATTTGCTGCAGAAATAAATGGAAATCATTTTAGACGACAGGTCTTTCTCATGACTCTAGTAAAATAAGAGCTGCGAGGAAGATTCAAGTTACCTGGACTTTCACACACAAGACAAGAATGATGTTCATGGGTGGTATTCTGAAAACTGTTTTATCTCTAATATTGTTGTATCTGCACAGCTAAGAAAAAATTGATATTCTGAAAATTGTTGTAACTTTTGTTATAACTTTTTTTGTATCTTTGTTCACTCTGCGCATGATCATAATTTACATACGCATGCTGAAGATAATATCATGAGATAATTGGTATTCTGAAAATTATTTTATCTTTTGTTGTATCTTATCTTTCATGGTAATTACAATGTACAACAAAACTTACAAACATCTTCTAGCTGTTGTATCTCATGATCTCGGCAATTTTTCTAGCTCAGAACCAGACAGTACACGTTATGCTCGAATAGCAAGATGGAGATTGTGTTTGATTCAAGATCTCATAGAGAAGACATTTTGAAGAAATTACAGGTGGAATTCGATGATTTTATATCAATATGTGACTTGGTTCGAGCAAAAGAGGGTGAGCCATTATGTTAATTGTAGTGCAACAGCGCATGGCGCATTATAAAACACGTAATTTAATAACTACGCCCGAAATTGATATAATATACATGTACATGTACGCGTAAAGCCCATTCTTATGTTGACACAAGAGGTGATCCTATTGGTTAACCTGCCTATATAAAATCCATCTTGATTGGGAAAGTGTAGGGACACTGATTTTCCATTTAAAAAATGGCTTTTTCCTTTTCAGAAAATCTGGAATTCCGTTGCAGATGGGCTGAAAAAAGTAAATACTGTTTTGAGATAGACTTTGTACACATGAAAAAAACTAAAATTCCATTTACCGTATTTTCCGGCTTAAAGGCCGCACGCCGCAAATGCCGCACCCCAACTTTGACAACTCATTTGGAAAAAAAAATAGGGAAAAATCACAACCATAAGAAATGATCCCCCCAAAAAAATCATACAACGAAAAAACAAGGGCTGAACTTTTTATTGTATTGATTTTGGAGACAATTATTCCTTGATGTCTTTGCTTTTATGTCATTAAGTCTTAAGAATTTAAAAAGAGGAAGAGAATCTGAGGAAGCGTACTGCTAGTAAACACCTACATTTTTGTAGACTAGACTATGGTACATGTACGTGCACGGTTTCCCTACTATAAAAGTTTGACTACAAACGAGACTATCAACCGTGAACGCAACTCGCAAATTGAGGCTCAATCACAAACGAAATTGGAAAGGAAATGTTTCCCCCACTCTAAAAAATTGTGAAGATGTATCTTACATGGGTGCATATTCCATCAAAAGTTCCCTAAGTGATTTCCAAAGACAGAAAAGTACATATACAGCATGATGGTTTCGAAGAGGAAATTCAAAACGTTGCCACAACGATTTGCAATCTGAAACATGTCCTTGCCATGACCAAAGATCGTAAAAGGAAAGATAGGACACTCTCCCGATTTTGTACAGGGTCCGATGTTACGGCCTGGGGAAGCGAGCCCTTCCCCATGAAGCCACTTCCGTTACATAAAAATAGGGGGAGTGTCCTATTATCTGTTTTAAGATCTTTGCCATGACCTATAATGTAGGATAACACGCACGCCTCGTGCGCTATGAAAATCCACTGCGATAACAGTCCGTTCTCCATACAAAATACACACATCTCCACAAAGGATCCTGCGGGGATACGACCGCGCTGAAATAGTTAGTCTGCAAGCACAGACCCTAATTTGACACTTTATCAGAAAATCATTGTGTCTTGAGAGGAGCCTAATCCAGCTACCTACTGGCAGCAGCTACAGTACATGGCATATGGTAGTCTTACAGCGCAGACTCTCTTGTACGACTGACCAGGGTATGTGCCTGCAAACTACTGAAATAGCGCGGAGGTGGAGGGGTGCCATCGATCTCTACACCATGCTCTACACATAGGAGGGGTGCGCTCAAAAGACAAATAAAACTTACAGAGCACCTATAACGTCCATTACAATGGCTCATAGTACAGAAAAAACTTTTGCCTCTTTGATACTACCATATTATCGACTGGGGAAGAAAATTCAGGTATTTTTCGAGGCTATTTCAGCACGTTAACTCGAGCTCAATCGAGCTTCGTACGAGTGCTTTGTCAACCTCGGAAGACCATACGAGGCCGTGCTTGTAATTATATTAATGAGATATTTAGTTATTAGCTCTGAATGATATATTTATGAATGAAAATATTTCAATACTTGAAAGATAATTACATCGATAGAGATAGAGCACAGGCTCACTGTAGATCTAGTCCCATCAATTCCAATACGTGTAGTTTAGACCAGGGTTTTGGAGGCGGTTTTTTTTTGCCTGTTGTTGCTTATAGGCCGCACCCAGACTGCGATCATATTTTGGGTGAAAATACCGCAGCCTTTACGCCGGAAAATACGGTACATAACATTTGCATACAAACATGTACTTGTAGGGTACAAATGTTTTATTAAAGGTTCTAACATTACAGAATCAGTTGAAATTCAGGTATTCAACTTGCATTTCATAATTATGACTGGATCAAAAAGGAATCTTACATGACAAACCATTAACAGAGATGTTAAGTGAATAAAGTGATGCACAGCCCCCCCCCCCCCTCCCAAAAAAAAAAAGAAAAAAGAAAAAAAATCAGTAAGTGCCAAAGGGTCTTTTAATTCACAGCCCATCCCCTTGTCCCTCTTGGGATAAGCTTGTAAGTTCTCCTAATGACATCATGTATTTCCACAACAGAAGTTCACATCAAGACTTCCCTACCAACAACCAGATTTTTTTGAAATAAAATTACTCTATCTTCATTCTATAACGTTCCAGAAATTCCTTGATCGTATGTAGTCAACCACAGCTAAATTCAAACACCCCAAGATAAAGTTAAAGAGTAGAAAACAAACCACAAAAGACTGGTCATGAAGAACGATTCATGATGTGCACGCAGTGAACCCACCACACTACCAATAATCTAGGCCGCTGGTGCTGGGGAAGAACACCTCCCATTCCTGCTGGAAAGTGAATTCCAGCAGGGATTCTTCAAGATACTATTTCAAAAAATTAACCACGTCTACGTAATACTACAGATGCACACACCAGCCCCTTTACTCAAAATGTGTACAGCAATCTCGCCTTACTTCCCTCTCGGCCGCATGAGTATGCGCCTAGCTTGCATAATAAGGATTCGCTGCTCCTATTGTACCGTGTTGTGTGTCACAATCTCCACTGGTCCAGCGAAACAAAATGGCAGCACCCTGTCTCTGAAGAATCTGACGAATATCGCTAAATATTCGGAATTTTAGGCCCGATATTTTTCAAGTTGCATAACATATCACAAGAATAGTGTAAGTTTTACGATTCATTCTGGAAAAAATTATGAAAAATGTTGAGGTGAAAAGGGTTTCCCGCGACTTTCCGTTCCAAATTGCATTTTCCGTTTCAAATGGTAATTTCGGCGTCCGTTTTCTATGACCACGGAAAATCAGTGTCCCTAAAAGTGTCAAAAAAAGGGCGTGCCAAAGATAATATAAAGGCAGTCCTTAAAGAGATAATATCTCCTTAAAACAATTTTCAGAATACCAACTTACAACAATATTAGCGAGGTATTATAGGCAGAAGATACAACAAAAGTTACAACAAAATTTACAACAATTTTCATAATACCAACCCAGGCTATTAAAATTACATTTCTACATGTAGATCTATTAGATATTCACCCTCTAAAAATTCACAAAATTATACCTTACCCAAGATACATATGATATAGCAATAAAAATTAAGCCATTCAGAAGACCATGGATGTGCATTTTGATAGTTCTAAAAGTGCGTGTATCGTGGTCAAGCTAAAGTGGGAAGTCAATTTGCATGCTTAGTGCGCACGAATCCCTAGACCGTAATACACACAGACGAGGGTCGAATATAACTGACATGATCATATCAAGTAAACTTGAAAATGTAAATACCAAGTAAGCGACAACAAAAATACAAAATAACTGTAAAACAATACTTTGCTTTAGCAAACAATAGTATGGATAATTGGGTATCCATAATTTCTGAAAGAAATAACGATATTTGAGGATTACGAGTGCACTTCATATCGAGATTAGGCAGCCATATTCGACAATGTTCTGAGCGCTAGACTGCAGATGGCAGCAGAGAGGAAATAAATGTCGGCACTAAATCAAGTGATCAGTCAGCCATCTTGTGATGTAAGGCCCACAATTTCTTCCTCTCTGCTGCCATCTGCGGTCTAGCTACACAGAACAATGTCGAATATGAATATGTCGATATGAAGTGCACTCGTAGTCCTCATATACCGTTACTGATTTGAGATATGTCTGTCTGTCAAAATCTTGTTAAAATTTGAGAAAGATCAACATCATTTTCAGAAGATAAAGCGGCCATGTCATTTTGACACTGCAAAAACAACAGTGCCCCTGACCGCACACACAAAAGTTCAGGATGTTTTATAAAAGAGAACTATTTGAGGCTTGTAATTAAAATTACTAAAATAAGACCTTTTCTCAATATTTTGTTTTTTTGCATGGATATCAATTGCTATAATGAGGACGAAAAATTGATGTTTGTTGCATGTTTTGTGAAATCAGAATCGCGCAGTTACACGTTTGCCCAGACAATTGTAGGCATGTTCAAGAACGCTAGATGGCGCTGTCGCACAAGTGCACAAATTGTCTATGCGTACTTTGGTCCATTATGCAGTGCAAACATTCCACTATGGCCCGTGTATAAGCAGTGACAGGGCAGATGAATATGACAGTTTTCTTTCTGTGATTGGGCCCCCTGTATATCTATGACGTTATCGTGCGACTGTGGTTTGCAAAGATTTGAGGAAATCATTTTCAGGCCCCAAACCCCTGAGAATTCTTCTCTGAATGATCAAGGAAGTGGTGGTATGTGTACAATTTGATGCATTTTTATCAATACCTATTTTGTATTTGGCTATTCTTAGTGTGTAAGTTGAAGAAAGTGTCTGATATTTTATATTTTGTGGAAGTTGAGATTGTCATCTATCTAAATATTACTGGTTTACCGTCACGCTGGGAAGCCCAGAGAAATTGGCTTGACAGGCATCCCTCCTGCGAATTTGGATTAACTTCTTCCAATAATTTTGCACACACATGACGGGCACACCATGATCCTCTTGTCTTTAGATAGCATATTTCAGACGCACTCACACCTATGCGAGGGTATTGGAGATAACCTCGCACCCAGTACCTTCATACCGTGAGCAATTGCCTCCCATAGGCCACTCACGGAACCATCACTATATGGAGCTGTGTCAATTTCGGCCTGTCACGACCTCAAAGTTGAAGAGGTAAAAACACCAATATAATCGGCAAAATTTTGAGAAAATACTTCCTTCTACATTTTAGAATGATAGAATATCTAATTTCATGCCAGATCCCTTGACAGGATCTTTATCATCTTGATCAAGTGAAATTTTCAGGCTGTTTTTGGTCGGTGATCTTGCTCCTCTGCCGCACACATATGTGCAAGATATCACACACTTGCTATGGGAGGCAATTGCTCACGGTATGAAGGTACAGAGTGCGAGGTTATCTCCAATAACCTCGCATAAGTGTGAGTGCCCATAGGCAAGTGTGTCACTCACACTTATGCGAGGTTATTGGAGATAACCTCGCACTCTGTACCTTCATACTATACTGAGCAATTGCCTCCCATAGCAAGTGTGTGTGATATCTAGCCCATATGTGTGCTGGAGAGGAGCAAGATCACCGACCCCAAAACAGCCTGAAAATTTCACTTGATCAAGATGATAAAGATCCTATCGAAAGATCTGGCATGAAATTAGATATTCTATCATTCTAAAATGCAGAAGGAAGTATTTTCTCAAAATTTTGCCGATTATATTGGTGTTTTTACCTCTTCAACTTAGAGGTCGTGACAGGCCAAAATTGACACAGCCCCATATAGTGATGGTCCCGCGAGTGTTTCAGACGCGACAGTGACCTTAACTTCCAAGCATTTTTCAACATATTGAATATATGGTGGTTGATCCAGTGTCCGAACACTTTTCAGAAAATCAACGATAGCAAATAAAATATCAAACGAATATCTGTCAAACTTACACAATGAATGCTCAAAGTCCTACAGAAAAAGAAGTTGATGGAATTTTAAAAAGACAACGTAGATTTAATACGATATTCCCTTCCCAGTGAACCCCTTCCCAACGACGTGGCGTTTTGGTCCCATGAAAAAGGTACTGTATTTCCGAACGTGTGAAACCTATGGGAAAAAGACACAACCTTTGTTTCAATAGTGTGGTTTTCATACGCGTAATCCCACGCGTATGAAAACCCATTTTAGGCGCTTAACTGTACATGTTCGGTAATACAATCTGTTCGGAATTACAATCCTTGACTATACTATATAGATCTAGGCCTACTACTAGTTTTACCTTTTTTTCACAAGTCATGTGATATTTCCATAAGTTTCAAGTTATTTATATGATAAATTCGTGACAATGAGATCTTTTATGCATTTTTTGTGGACGTGCGTAACAATCTCGCTGCGCAGACTTGGTAGCCATACACAATTCTTTCAAATTTTAATAAAAACAATGATCAAAATTCAGCAGTTCACTCAAGCCTCAACAAGTGAAAAACATTGACATGACTGACATCCACTGATCCAGTCAGTAAATAAAATCTGCCAACTCGAATCAAAGTTAATTTAGCATTTAGCAACTACAGCTTACTACCATCACCAATACTTAAACAGCTCTAATTTTCAGTCAAAATATGCAACAACAAGCAGGACATCTCAATAAACACGATAAAATTCGGTACAAAGACAATGTCAACCAATCAAGTCAATCCTAATTCTCAGTCCACAGTCATAGAAAATACACACATCTCCAAAATGGCGACTTTCACTACACATCATATGCTGAATATTGACCGTTTTTAATCAAGTACCACGTAAAACACTGGCTATCGTGACGCGTCTCATTCATGGTAATTATTTCATATATATCTCTGAGATATTTCAAATGTCATAATTTACCTTCTGATGCTCTGAACTGAGTGCTAGATATTGATAAACATCGGCTGTCAGAGGTTTCGTCGGGGCTCCTGTCGGGTACCTGCGACCGAATTAGTCTACATGACGTCATTATGCCATGGTTTTGTTTAGCGGAATTTGAATGAGGGCGCTAGAGTAATATTTTTCACCGCCTTTCCTAGAAAAACATATCCGGACAAGATTGCAAATAATAAGAATGGGAAGAAAAAAAATCAGTTTACCAAGTAAAATTGATTCCTAGTTTCTCGTCCGGGTTTTTTCTAAATGCAGAGGAGGGTATTCCATATTATTCAATATCTGATATTTTTCCCATATATAAAAATGCTATAGGGTCGATTTCAACACATTTTTAACATGCACCTAATGGGGAAATCGCATTATATTAATTTGTTTTTTTGATATCTAATTGTTTGGATGTCATCGTGTTCTCATTTATTTCATTTCGGAACAAAATTATTAAACAGAAAATTTGTGGAGGCCCGAAAAAACGAAGTAGATGGAGACGAGAAAATAGGACTTCATTTCATTTGGCCTGATACGAAAATGTGAAACTTTTCTCTCTTTTTTTCTTTCAAACAAATAAGCAGCTTCTACTTTTCTTTGGAAAGAAGAGTATAAAAATATAAGATCTGTATTTATATGGTTTTTCTCTCAATAAAGATATACTTTACTGAAGAAACTTGATAGGCTAATTGGATTATAGGATCAAGTATTATAAGACCACTATTGATTTGATATGGATATAAACAATAGTTTAAGTTAAGCTATAACATTTTTAAAACAAAAGGCTATTTAAATTTGACTTTGTAACGATTATGATTCAGTCATAAAAAGAAATTGTTTGGCAGAAAAAATATAACCACGCAAGTAGAAAGTTATTTTGAAAATATATCATGTTTACTGTTTATTTTACAGAAATGTGTGCAACCCGACCCGTACAGCAAAAATTACTAGGTTTGTTTGATGGAAATCTGCAATTTACTTCGTCAAAAATGTATAGGGCCTACACTTTTTTCTATGTTACCACCCTTTGATAGAAAGCTTTTCGCCGTCGACAGTTGATAACATTCGCATTTAAAATTTAGCACCATCTGCGTTTGGATATTCATGGAGTATAGATTACCATCAAAGATTTTATTTTTATTTTGCACATAGTCTATTGAGGACTATCATTCCCCAAAGTCGACAGAAATCGCCCTTTTGCTTTCAGTCCTTCGCATCATAACAGAGCAATAACCAAAACGAGAAAAACGACTTTTTCGTCAATGCGGACTGTATTAGAAACTGACATTACATATTTCACATATATAGTATACATGTTAAACGTTTATGTCGGAATGTGTTGCTTCGAATTTTGTATAAGTGATCTCTGGTATTATTTTGATGTTAATATATACCGTCATTGTACGTATTGGAAAGACTTGAAAATCAAAGTTTTAGATTTAAAAGTTGAAATGAAAATGGAAGGGGTGACAATGCATACAAAATGCGAAATCATACTGAAAGGGCCAAGTATACTATTTTCTATTTTATTTTTAAATCCCTATCCCTTGTCTAATCACCCCCCCCCCCTCTCTCTCTACTCTTCCTAATCTGTTTATCTCCCCCCCCCCCCCCCTCTCTCTCTCTTTCGCACTCTCGTTTATCCACCCTTCCGATTCCCTCTTTATCTATTCTTTCCGGACCTTTTCTCTAGTAATTTTACTCTTTCCCTCATTTCCCACACACAGTCAAGGTAATTCCTTTACAAATCTTAATTAAAGGATGGGGGGGGGGGGGGGGGGGGGTTGTCAGTATCGCCAGTGGTGGATCCAGGGGGGCGGGGCCCGGACCCCTCCCCTGGGACCAAAAAGGGGGCCCAAAAATGCTGAGGCCCCCCCTTTTTTTTTGCTTGTCAGAAAATTTTGTGAACATTGAGCCTCCTCCCTCGAGAAATCCTGGATCCGTCACTGAGTATCGCCGATCTAAACATTGATGATTACTTTTTTGGCGACCCCTCCCCCATCCTATATGTGCGAGTTTTGGATTCCTGGATGAAAAAAAAAAAAAGAAAAGGAAAAAAAAAAAAAAAGGAGAAAAATGACACAACGAAACGGCAATATTAACCCTTACTGTACTGGGCTATTTCAAGCTCCTCTCTCGCTGCATGGGACTTGATAATCAAGTAAAGAAAGGCGTTGGCGATTAAAGTTTAAAGCAAGAAGTTCTTTGTATACCTTAAAATAATAATTACATAAGAAAAAGTTTGGAAAGTGATTTCAATTCTTATGTATGCTATTGTTGAACGAATTTCTTATGTATTTCTTCGTTTTTCAACTTTCGGGTTTTTTTTATGCATGCTGTTTCAGAGGGTTATCTGAACCATTATTTAGTTAGATTAGATGATAATTACAGCATAAAGAAGAAATTATCGGTGATTAAGGAGGAAGCTGAGAAAATATAGTAATTTCCCATTCGTTTTTTACACAAAACTCGGAAATTATCTGTTTTTGGGCTGACATGATGAGCTCACAAAAGGCCATATGACTTGGTAACGATAGACTGATTTTTGTAAAATTGGTGTCAAAAGATGCGAAGGACTTGAAAAGAGTAATATCAGAAAGTGGCGCGGTTTTTAGATTGTGTCCCCCCCCCCCCCCCCTTTGAAACTGATATCTTTTTTTTTTTCCTCTCTTTTTTTTTTTTTTTTTTTTTCTTGGCAGATCATTTTGAATGACAAAGAGAGCCCAAAACGTGTGATAACTTTTTTTTTTTTTTTGCTTGTCAGAACATTTTCGGAGATTTGTGTGCCCCCCCCCCCTTTAAATTTTTTTTTTTTATTTTTTTTTTTTACAAAATCCTAGATCTGCCCTGATAAGAGCTACTAAAATAATCACCCCCCCCCCCCGATACAGTAACACTAAATACGGTCTATTTAGAAAATTTATGATGCTCAGTTCTGACCGATATACTAGTATGCTAATAAGTAGGCCTATTCATCACCGATTTTCCCCGAATCCTATACCTTTTCTACATAGACCGATTTTTATCGTTACACTATCATATCTTTCATATTTAATTTGAATTGAGTTTGAATTCATCTGTAATAATAGCAGATAATCTTCTTCCTTTGATTAAGAATGACATTTCACAACAAAATTATACAGGACACCCAGTTAATTGTAAGGGTATACATTACAACGTGAACCAATATCAGGATATGCAAACGAGGTTTAAAAGAAATTACGAACCAAAGTTTGCAATGAAAAGTAACACAAAGTCGCCCTTCCATAATGTGCGAAGGGGAGATTTATGTATATTTAATCATGGACCTACCAACGTTGGTAAGTCCATGGTTTAATAAACTAACCATAATGATGTGATCAGAATATTGGGTGAGCCGTCTTCAAGCAAGTATAACCCGATTCTGTTTGTCGTATCTTGCGTGTGTGTGTGTGTGTGTGTGGGTGTGTGTGTGTGTGTGTGTGTGTGTGTGTGTGTTGGGAGGGGGGGGGGGGGAGTGGGTTGTCAAGCACAGTTTTGCTCTCCAACTTTTCTTATAACCATCCTTCATAATCAACATCATCTCTTCACACTCCTCCTCCTCCATTATAATCATTCTCATTTTCATTGTCATCAAAATCATCTTCACCATCATTACATCATTATCATCTTTATAATTATCATTTCAGTCATCATCCTCCCCTTCCTTATTTTCTTTATCATCAACAAAATCACAAACACCATGATCATCATCTTCATAATTATCATAATCATCTTCACCATCATTACATCGTCATTATCTTCATCTTTATAATTATCATTTCCTTCATCATCCTCCTCCCCCCCATTATCATATTCTTTATCATCAACAAAACCACAAACATCATCATCATCTTCATAAATACCGTCATCTTCATAACCATCGTCCTCATTATCATCATCATCATGGTAGCTTCATCTTCATCTTCATCCTTACCATCATTATCAAGACTGTCAGCAGAATTATACCCTTCATCATAGTTTCACCATTATCATCTCATCATCAATCATTTTGCAGTAACAGCTGTCTCTTGTCATTTCAATCCCTTCTCCAAACCTTGTAAATAAAGGAAAACAAAGAGTAATCGTCTTCTTTCGACTTTCAGCAGCTCCAGCAAAATAGTTCAGAACTTGGGGCTTGGTGCTTGGCCTTCTATAATTCAGTGGACTAAGTTAAGCCAAGTTTAACTTGGGCTGCTTGGGCCTGTATTCAATTCAGTACTTCAGTACGAAATATGAGTATTTTACTTAGTTTTCCGCCAAGATAAAATACTTAAGCAACTTTGGTATTCATTTGAATTCTTTGGCTAAATATTTTACCCTAAGTATAAGAAAGCTCACTAGCTGACTAAAGTCAATTACTTGATTGGCAGGTATGTGGCTTTCATACATACAGGTTAAGCCAGCTTACTTAGCAAAGCAAAATGCTTAGTAATTTACTTACTTAAAGCGTGTTTTGAACTGAATACCAGCCATGGGCCAATGACTCAAGTCTGCACTCAAACAGATACTTTCAATCACTGAGACAAAATTACAAAAAAAGACGAACCTTGCTGCACAAACTCTCATATTTTGAAAAATATTCACAAGTGTATTCTTACACATACAATATAATTGTACTTCCGTAATTCAACGTAAATTTCAAGAATACTTCTTAACCAATTTTCCACATAAGATATATAGCACTTAAGCATTTTTCCTGCGCTGAACGGGACAAGCTCTTCATATGGTACCCATATAAATCAAAAGAAATAAATGGAATATTTTGTGGACTTACAGTAAAATTCATCACAAAACAGGGGTAACCAGAAGTAGAGTCAATAGGCTAATAATTTGCAAGATAGGACAATTTTTTTTTCAAAATGTTAAAGTGGATGGCAGATGACACTGATCAATCGTAATATAAAGGATAGTAAAAGAAAAGGTTAATCATAGGAGAAAGATGAACAAGAACACAAAGGAAAAATTAAAGTGAGAAATGCAGAAACTGAAAAGGAAGGAAGGAAGAAAACCAAAATGAAAATGACAATAACAAAAGCCTAAGGGAGTAAGAGAGATAAATTAGAGAGAGAGAGAGAGAGAGAGAGCGAGCGAGCAAGAGAGGGAGAGAAAGAGAGAGAGAATGACCGCATGCAGAATGAAAAAATACTGATCTTACATATATAGCAATTCAAAGCCAAATTCAGGTGAAATGATACATGGACTACAATTTTTTTTTTTATGATGACATGGAAATTGAACAATAATAGCAGCTGCAAGTTATGTCAAATACATTTAGAAACTGTCTGCAACTTTCCCGCTGACTTTCATCTGTTACCTACCCATTTACAAAGGTGAATAGGGAAATAATTATCCTCATAAAAAAAACAAAAAACGTTTGTCTATGATGTGAAGTATATACCGAATAGAGAACACTATCCTTTCACTTCCCTCATAAATTAAAAATAATAATAATAATTGTGAAAACTTATAGAGCGCACACACCGTCCAAGGGTGCTCATGGTGCTAGCCCAGCAACAGTTCTCTTTAATCCAGGTTAAAAAAAAAGATCCCTATATTCAGTGACTTTTCATATCTAGATGGCAGTGGATACTGACATGCGCAAAGTGAAAACAAACAGGGTTCCAACATGACAAATGTTTGCCTTATTCCATGACCAGACAAGTAACATTTTGGTGTGGGGTGTGGCATCCAAGCGGCATATGAATACCCCCTGGTGATATATATTATTTCATGTTTGGGTGGAAGGCTGCCATAGCCACACACAGCCCACAGCCATGATCAATTCCCATGACTCTCTACAATTTGGGAGATTTTCTTCATTTTCCATGACTTTCCAGAAGAATTTGGGTTTTTCCATGACTGTGGGAACCCTTTCTGTTTTTTTTTAAAGGTCAGAAATGTGGGGGGGGGGGGGGGGGGGGGGGGAGGGAGAAAAAAAGGGGGGCCAGAGTTACAAACTGTAATGACTATTTGATTACACAGTGAAATGCTTGGAATAGGACAGTTATGATTCAGCTCCACACACTATTTGGGGAATTTTTTTGCTATCAGCTGAATTCCAAAACTGATGCAAAAGTCACTAGCACTTGCAACTGCATACTTCTAAGCAGGGTATTGACTGGCTGCCTGACTGAGAGTGCATAATGTTCAACTGATGATGTAATTCCAATAATTATACACACACAAAAAAAAAAACAATAAAAAAAATTTGGATGCTGTGTTGAAAAATGATTGTATAAGCCTTTACCCTGTGATTGATCAATTATTATCAGTGTTCCATAAGAAGAGTCCGCTCAAGGCAGGATCGATACACGTTTTAAGTGATGATTCAGAGTATGATGAGATAGAAAAGGCAGAATCAAGTCTTGTTTTGATCAAATTTACACATATAATGTTCCAAATGCAAGAAGTCTCATCCTTTACGAGATCTGTCCTGCATAACATACTTTGACAACGGAATGCCGAAGGAGTCTCTTTTTCACTCTTGGTGTCAGTGCTTGCTTTTCTTCTTGTGAGAACTCGATCTCCTGTGTGGTGACCCTGATCTTGACCTCTGTGACTTTCTACTTGGTGAAGGTGACCTTCTCCTCCTAGGTGATCTTGAACGTGACCTTGACCTGCGGGATTTCTTGGGGGACCTTGCTCTGTGGCTGGGCGTAGACCTTTTGGGAGAGCGCGACCCTGAACGATGCGAACGGCTTGAGGGAGAGTCTGAGTATTCTCTGAGAACTGAGAGGGAATCAGGCGAGGCTTTTCGGCTGTTGCTACGCCTGCTGGACGGGGACCGCGACCGGTTCCGCTTTCCTGGACTACCTGACCTGCTACGTGACCTGCGCCTTTTGCGGTCACGATCTCGTCTGGAAGATGAGACGACCGGCATCATTTCCTCCTCTTCTGAGCTTCCATCCATCTCCTTGAATCTCTCACGTTCCCTTTCACGGGCTCTCTCAAACTCCTTCAGTCGGTCTCGTTCCCTATCCTTGTTCTTGGATCTTTGCCTTTCAGCTTCTTTGTCTTTCTCCTTTGGGAAAGAAACATAATGAAATGATCAAGAATCAATTTTTTTTTTTTCTCAATGTATGGACCCAGAGCAACTGATGGTATTTTGGGATATGGTATTTATACATCATCAAGACACAAGTTTAAAGTACTTTGAAAAGAAGAGATGGAAGGTTTCTTTCCTTAGAAATCTTTCCTTACTAACAGGATTATTGCTTGTCTCCCTAACTCATTTTCGGACATTACAGAGTGCAGAGGGCCTTACACATATACACATGTAGCAAAGCAAACGTAAAGAAAGAAAGAACCCCCCCCCCCCCCCCCCAAGGTTTAAGACACATGCTCTGGCGACAATTGCTCCAAGGTCAATTTCTTACATAAACAGAAATCTGGGCCCTGTTTCATAAAACTTGCAATCAATAACATGTTACAAAAACTGTTATAAGCTCCTGAAATCCTTGCATCTGATTGGTTGAGAGCGAATTGGTCACAGAAATAAGGCGGTTGTTATTGATAACAAGTTTTATGAAACGGGGCCCTGAACTTCAGCTCTGGACCAAACACTATTCCCAATCCTAACAATAACCCTCACCCTAACCATAACCTATTACATTACCCAAATGCGAACCTAACCATGATCCTATATCTTTGACAAAATGTACTTCCGAACAAAACACTTTGACAAAATATATTTCTGAACAAAATACCAGGGGAAAATTCTTCCTGACATGGGCAGCAAATGTTGACAGAGTAAATGTGGAGTAATCGGAAAAGAATATGGATTTTTGTTAGTTTCTTCGAACCTTTTGCAGCAGTTTCTGTCTGTATCTTTCCACCTGTTCCTGCATCGTCATATCCTTCTTCCTACTCCTCCTCCCTGACTCAACATCATCTTGGAACTTCATCACCTTCACCTAGGCAATGCAACAACAAAAAACAACTTTAGTGAAGATAAAGTTCAGTTCTGATCATGCAATCACGTAGTGAAAGAAATTGTCTCAAAGCAATTGGGAAAGGTTGATCATGTATGCATTTTTTTTTTCTTCATCTTTCCCAGAACTCAACCTTCTCTTAAAAACAAATTTAAGAATCAAAGGAAAAAAAAAAAGAAAAAGAGAAAAATTACCTCAATTTCCCTGAGTTTGGCTCTCTTCAATTCATCCATCTCTGATGATTTGTAGAAGTCCAAAGTTTGTACATTATCATCACCATCCTCATCATTCTCATCTCTTTCTTCTGCCTCATCCCTGGTAATTGAAAAGAAAAGAGAAAGTGAAATGTAGTCATAATAACCTGTCTTTGTATAGCAAACTCATTTGCATTTTGTATCACACATCATTTTTAGGAAGTGATTCATAGTCATATTTATTTGTTTTTGCACAGCAAAATCAAACAAGGATTCTGATCCAATTCAATTGAGGAATATGTAGAGCGGCAAAATCTTGTTGCCTAATAGTCTGGATATATGGAAATACATGTTGATATATATTTATAAAGAGCTTAATTCATAGCAGGCACCAATTTACTACCTGGATCCAGAGAGTTAAGTGGAAATAAAATGCCTTAAAACTCACCAAGATTCCTACAGGACCATCTACTATATTTTCTTGCTGTTGTCTCGGTACTCGAGCTTTCCAGACCTGCATTTTATTACACTCCCGTGATTGTACTATTCAACTGTGCCCACAAAAAAAGCTGTGTTCATGGACCATGACTTTATCTCCATATTTCTTATCAGTGTTTTATTGTACATATCGTCCCTGATTTTACGAACCGGCATAGGAAGCCTCACAGCGCGAAAATATATTTCTGAGATAATAGTGTTTAAAGACTTTGTCTGTTTAAAATGCCAATTTCAATACCTTACTTTCATCCAATCATCGTAGATTTAAACAGGCGATGAGAGTGGAATATTTTCTTTCATATGCATTGGATATTAAAAAAAGAAACGCAGTATTTTTGGTTTAATCCCTGCTGGAATTTATATGCCAGTTTGTAAAATCAACAGTATTTTTGGTTTAATCCCTGCTGGAATTCGTATGCTGGTTCGTAAAATCAGCAACGATATGAATGACATAGAAAATAAATGTCAGTTCTCTCTTACCTATCTATCTAAAGTATCCTTAAAGCTATTACCCATCCTTCTATCTATTTCATTTTGCTTTTACTCACTCATCGTTTTGTTCCACGTGCTCCCCCTCTTCCTCTTCTTCTTCTGCCAGTGTCTCCCACTTAGATGTTGTCATGGCTTGGGCTTCCAGCAGGGAGGAGTCCACTGTTTCCCACTTGGAGGGTGCAACCTGTAGAAACAAATCAAACACAAACTTTACTAATCAATAAATAATGATGATGATGATGATGATGATGACAAGCATATTAATCATAACAACAACAATTCATCTCCAGTTGATATCACAGCGACAAACCACAAGCTCAATGTTTTCTTTAAACAAAGCATGTAGTCAATTTATGCTTAGTCAGGCTGTCGCTGAATAAAGGCAGTGACTGGACAATTGGTCTCCAGTAGTAACCATCAAATATTTATTGCATGGTCATTACACGTCCTGCTAAAGAAAATTATTGCAGGGCTAAGATTTTGAATCTCTCCACTGAATATCAAGGGAATGAACTACAAAACCATGACACTTAACAGAGATTCTCTGTTTTTTCTATGGGACATTAGGACTAGTTTTTTACTCTACTGCCTAGATTACTATTTGATAGAAATCCTTTTGTTGTTATAGTCAGACCTAGACACCGTCTTATAAAGAGTTGCGATTGATTGCAAATAATTTGCAATTGATATCAATCGCAACTCTGTACTTAAGAGATAGGAGATTGGAAATTTGCGATTGATTGGAGGACTTGTGATCGATTCAAATCAATTCCAACTCTTTATAAGACCGGGCCCAGGAAGAAACATTAATGAATGCTCATACCATGTGTCTGTGCTGTACAATATGGGCTGAATTTTTGATTTATTTCACCCCAAAATGTTAAATCAGCTTAAGTGACCATTGATTTAACATGGCACTCCGAAAGTCAGCACATACAGTGTGCGGTGGGCTTAATTCGCAAGTTTCCTAACCTTAAATCCTTTGCCATCCTCGCCTGCTTTCAGACCCCCACTGCTCGTGAATGATCTCTGGTCATCATCCTCGTCCTCCTGGAAGGGGGCCCCATCAATAGGGTCTCCATCAATGGGGGCACCATCAAGATCTTCACCTCCCTCTGTGGGTACTGCTCAAAAATGATTTGATAACAACATCATAGTTAACATTTATCTGAATACTACTTACAATAATCATCAAACCAGGCAAACATTTGTTTCAACATTCCTCATGTAATACAAATAACTCTGATGGCATGTATGAGAACAGACAATTTGAAAGAGGAAAAGCTACTGTCAAGTTCTTTGATGCTTTCTGTAGGCACTGCTCAAATAATGTTATGGTGACAACGTAGTTACAATTACACAGAACTGAATATGAACATCATAAGTTGGGCTATCAGGGGCTTTGGTACGGTATGGTCTCTGCTGGGTTTTACTTTACGGTAGCAACCTCTGCATGTGACTTTGTAGCGAGAAAAAACTTCTTTCTGCCTGTTCGGCTATAGATGGATCGTATAGTCTTTTGATTGAGTTTGTAACCTATTTTTTCGTCTTCATATTCATATTGCAGACTCCTTGTACTTATAAAACAAATAATTCATGTTTTGTAGCTTATGAGTGCTTTGGTGAAGAATAAATCATTTGTATTCTAGGTTCTGTTTTTTCCAGATGACACAAAAACTTACATGGGGCACCATCAAGGTCCTGTTCTTCTTCCAGAGGGACTCCATCGAAGTCAGGATCATCCACCTTTTCCTTCTTTGCCTCCTCAACAGGGACACCATCCAGATCAACCTCAGGTTGGGCAAGGGCCTGGAAAAAAGGGCAGGTAAAGGGGTTACAACCCTATGCCAACAAGGCATTCCATGAACATTGTCTATCAGCAAAATTGCCCCATGTGTATAGATCGATGCTGGCGAAATTCAAATTGTGTGGTTTTCTGCAAGTTTCCAATATTTTGTTTACATTTGGCAGGCCTAAACTTTACAACTTTAAGATTATCACACAATAATATTTCCTGATGATTACTTAACAAATTTCCTTGAAATGAGGCTTCACTGCCATTACTAAAAATATGCTTTACAAGTTCATTAAGTGTCATAACTATATCTGGTACCCATACGGCATGGAGAGACATGATACCAGTTATGCCCTTTTTCACAGGCATTCAAATACTACTTCTCAATTATTATTTGGAAAATCTATCTACAGATACAACCAAAAATGCTTAGGAGAGAGTGCATTTGATTTGGCTTTCAAACTAACCAATCTAAAAACAAGATGATTCACCTCAGATATGACTAAGAACTAAAATGAACATATATATTACATATTACTGAATTAATGAATTGAATTGAATCGAATAGTGACCCATTTGCTGGGAGTGGTGAGCTTCAGCTAATTTTTCAAACTTTGAACTTGAGAAATGAGGAAAGTACTTACTTCAGGGTCTTTGATTTGGATGTCTTCTTTGGCAGTGTCATGGTCTAGGAACCCAAGGAAGATGTTCTGAAGACGGACTAGGAAATCGTTGGGATAAACAGCCCAGTCTTCCCAACTCCTGAAGCAAGCCATTACCCTTTGCTGAAGGTTATAAAGAGGTCAAAGGTCAAAGGTTAACAAGGGTTTTTTTATCATTATTTATTGGATTATTTATTGCAGGAATATTACAATTTGAAAGATGTAGTACTTGGTATTTCCTTTCCTAGACAAGTTATATGTAGAATAAGAATTATGCTGATTTGAGTTAACAGTTAAGCACTTGTTTACAAAGTTAGGCCTGAGGCAAAGGTATGTTAAATACTTGAACTACTTATACCAATGGCATACTTTCAAGTCATTGTTGAACAGCTTTTGATGTTGTCAGGGAAAGACTTATCAATGTATATGAACACTGTGACTACCTAGAAATCACTGACACTGAGATCTGGCCATCAGGAAAGACTTATAAAAGGAGGGGCAAACAACATGAAAGTTGATCATGAAATGCAGTGCTGTCTACATAATTTCACTAACCATAATCCACTTTTAAATTAAAATCAAATGTAAGAGAGTGTGGAACCTATCTTATCTTTAATTCTTTCCCGATTAGATTACTGTAATAGCCTCTACAGAGTTTTCTCTTCCAAAGATACAAGGAAGCTTGAAAATATCCAGAATTGTCCCGCTAGACTTATTTTTGGCCTAGGATCTAGGACACGTACTTCAGCTCTGATTAGAGAACTCCACTGGATACCTCTTTACCAACGCATTGCTTTTAAAATCTGTTTGTACATCTTCAAAATTCTAAATCATTTAGCAACGGAATATCTTAATAACACACTCAAAATATATACACCATCTCCCAATCTTCATTGAACAACTGACAAATGTAAGCTCATCATTTCCAAATCCAGAGTCTCGTCAACTGAAAAACGTTTCTCAGTGGCCACATCAAAAACGTGGAACAACATTCCACTCGGCATCAGGGAAATAACCTGTCTTGACACTTTCAAAAAGATCCCTCAAAACACATTTCTTTTCCCAGTAATATACTGTAATATTCTAATGTGATCTCTTTTTGCTTTTGCTGTTGTCCTTTCTCTTCAAATCTGTAATTTTGTAAGCGCTATGGTACTTTCTGTTTTTTAGCGCTCCTAAATATTCAGTATTCTTCTTCTTCTTGTTATTATCGAACAAAACCCACCAACTGGACACAAACAGCAAGACCTATGATATCAATCCATGTGAGATCTGACCGTCTGGAAAGACTTCCAAAAGGAAAGGGCGTCCAACAGGAAAGCCAATAACAAAATGCAGCAATGCCTACATATCTTCACTGATGACAATCCACTTCTAACTCAGCTGAAAGACAGCGTTAATCTTTTTTTTTAAAGAAACATTATAGACAGACGCCTTGATGTGATGCTACTTCTGCGAAACTCACAGAAGATGTTCCTGATGCAAGAAATTCCCCATGTACTCAACATGAACTCAACCAACGACAGGCATGGTTTCTTCAATTTGCGGTTGCCCACTGCGTTTTTATATACGAAACTGGATATAACATTTGGACACATCATTTGTTTGGCCAAGCTTTCCACTGACTTTTGACAAGACAAACTATTCACAGTCAACAAGGACGAAACTGCAACATCCCGTTTGTGTTTCTTGTGGAGGACAGCCTTGTCCATGTTGTACAATGTTTATTATAGAACGGGTCGAGAAATCCCTGCAATCTCATTGGTCGAGAGCTGTGCATTGATTTTTACTGCCTGACGTTCGATATCAATAATTATTACGATCACTGACGATAGCCACTGTAAACATGCTATCAATATTTATTTTAGCGAGTGCGAGATCCGAGTCTGAGAGCCGCGATATACGACTTTTTAATGACGGAGAATTGCAAGATTTGAGACAAAATTCAGATGTTAATGATAGTTGACTTCGGATTCTGATGGTAAGCCCAATAAAATAAATTATAGATCTACCTGTTAAAAAAAACAAAAAACGAAAAGGCGATTAAATGAAAATCAGTGCAGTGTGAAACTGAAAGGAGAGGGTCACTGTACCGTACACAGACACAGTACCGTACGCTGCACTGCAGTGCATACGGTGATTCACTACAGCGCAGCATATCCACTGCAGCGACACGTACTGTCACTGGTCTGGCCTAGATTATGGGATGACCAGACTTAAAATTTGTTATTGCAAGACTGGAAGTTCGCAGAATCTTTGCATGAATTCTTCAAATTAATTGATTTAATATAAATATACTAGATACTACTAGATTATATCTAACTTGGGCTAGTTGTTGACTACTGACAAATTCTAAAATAAAAAAAGGTGACAGTAGTTAGCTTAGGGTCAAGACTCTCAACACTTATAGAAAAATGAAATTCTGAAAATTAACCTTAAAATAGCCAGATTTTCAGTTCTCTATGGAATTCATTATATTTCTAAAATCTATTTATGATGCATGGAAATGATTTACCAGTGCAAGCATGAAGCAGTGCCTTGTATAAGGTTTTTCTCTTATCATGCATCCGGTAAATTTGCCATGCATCCAGTAAATTTGCCTTGCGTCGGTAATTACTGGACGCATGATTGAAAAAAATGAATTTTTGGCAAAAATTTGTCCACCGTTCTATAAAACAGATGATGCACATGTTTTTTTGTGTGTCGGTAGGAATAGTGTGCATGCGGTAACTATGGAAACTAGTCTAAACTAGTTAAACAATTCCATAGTTACCTTATGCACACAATTCCTACCGAAACACTCAGACCTGTGCATCATTTGTATAATGTTGGTGGCAGGTCCGATATCATGTGAGCTTGACCCCGCTTTGTCTTATCTCTCGCGGTGAGTCCAGGTGAAGCCAATAAAGACCTACAAGAGAATTCATACTTCCTGTTCCTTCTGTCTGAGTCGGAGATTTACCCCGCCCCCCTGTCAAGCCCTTGCTACTCGGCCCCTCTCACACATGGGCACCCAAAACCTCAACATTTCAAAATCTAAAGGAGGAGCTCATGTAAGAGACCGTGTAAATTTTAAACTAGACCCCTCTCAAGAGAAAGATTAGTGCAGAGCCCAGCACTAGATTTTGGTGAGATAACTCACCTTGAACTGCTCTGCTTTGAGTCTTTGTTGTATGCCTCTGTACGATTCTCTGACGTCTTGCATGATGACTGGCAGGTGATTCTCAAAGTACTTGCGGAAGAAAGAGGCATTGGCTACCTTGGAGCTAGAGTTGAAGAGGATGTCCGAGACCAGGAACAGTCGACCAATCTGTGGGTTTTGATAGAAGATAGTTAGCAGTTGCAGAATGATTTCGTGTGGGAAAAATCTGCATTTGAGAAGGGCTGGCCACATATCACCAATAACAACTAAACTATAAAACTGGCCTATATTGAAAAGGTGTTGGATCCAAGAAAATCAGTGCTGAAGACTCAATAATATAAATCGGTGAGAGATAAAGCCAACAAAACGATTATCATGAAAAGTTATGTGAGATACTCGACTGTCCCAAGTAAATTTGCTAGTTAACATGACATCAAGGTACTGAATTTCATGCACAAATGTCTAGAAAAGTAGTGTTGATGGAGTAACTAGGTTGGACTAGATTCCTAGCACAAGATATTCTCACCACCTTTGATTTTAAAGACATTCAAGTGCACTTTGTTCTTGTTAAACCATGTGAAATGTTGAGGTCCCTTTGCAAAGCAAGTTTACATTTTGGAGGGTATACTGCTCTAATAGAGCACAGTTGGATGTTATACACATGTAATAAAGCATTGAAAGTTAAGGGTTGACACCAAGGTTTAACCAGGCCTTAAGAATGAGTGTATAATCCTCAGAGTAGGATTCAAAAGCTTACCTTTTTGGGGAGAGGCGTCTCAGGGATGGACAAAGATTCTGCGATACACTCCACAATCTCCTCCGCTGAGTCAGCATGATCCAGGCAGTACACCATGGTCTCTCCAATCTTATACCTATCCATGGTGATAGCTCTCAGCAGGTCCTCTAGCTTATCTCTTTGACTGAAACAAATATGACCATAGACATATGATTACAACGAGTGAAAAAAATAAGCGGGCGCTAAGGGCGATTAGCCCCCGAAACTCTTGAAAAAGCCACTGTAAATGAAAAAAGAGCCACTGTCAAATAATATTTCGGCCCATGGGTAATAGTGCATTGAAATCTCTGAACACAGTTGGTGGGCGGTGAAGTAGCCCTCGCGAAAGAAATTTTAATTTTTACACTGATTACAACAATAGATAAATCATGGAACTGTCAGGGATTAGGCTATACCCCTACTGGGCACAGTTATAATGAGTTGCTCTATTCATGAGCTTTATTTTTTTTCCTCTTTTTTTTTCCCAGAAGCACATCATGGTCTCTCCAATCTTCTGACTGTCCATGGTGATAATTCTTATCATGTCCTCAAGCTTATCTCTTTGACTGAAACAAATAAAAAGATTCAAACTATTGACATATGATTATAACTAGATAGAAATGAATGAGCAAGTGGGTTGCACTCCCTACTGGGTAGTTTTGTTGATCTGCATATTTATGTCCATAATTCATAATTCCATTTTCATCACTGTTTTCTTCTTTGGGGTTCTGGCAATGCTTGGGGACCTTCAGTGATGGCACATCTCAGATGACAGCGTTGGGTACTCTAAGAAAATGGGACACTGAACTTACTGATTTGTGAGTATTTTCTTCTTTGGCGGTTCTGGCGGTGCTTGAGAAGGTTTAGTGATGGCGTGCCTTGGAGCCAGAGCATCAGGCATACCTTGCTGGTATGGGTTGATTGGGGGCGGTCTCCACATGGAGCCGTCTTTGAACATACTGAACTCATCCGTAGACCACTTGGTAATGGAGTCACCCTGTTGGAAAAAGCAAAGACAAAATATCAAGAGGGAACATACAATTAACTAGAGTTTCATATCTTTTACAGAAAAACCTCCACGGCTGTCATTCACATTAATATCTTCCTTTTTTCTGACAAGAGGGCTCACAACACCCGCAATTCTGATATTACTATTGTTAATTCAGGACCTCAATTGTGAATAATCTATATTCTTGAAATCGAACATCAAATACGATTTCATTTCTCTCAAAGTCAACCAGTAGTCAGGTTATACGGTGTTGCAATGGCCTTATGGTGATTCATGATGTTCCTTTAAAAAAAAAATTGAACCCCTCCCCCTTAATCCTCTGCTCAATAACGTAGAAAAACATGGGACAGGCTGACAGACAGTTGAATTTTTTTATCAATGCAAAAATTATTGTTTACCTGTAGTATGGAGAATAGTTTCCACCTGTAATATACATGGGCTGGTGTCTGGTTGTCAAACAGGAATCTAGAACAGAACAAAAATAATCCATAACAGTTGAAAGTAGACTGCGGGCACAGTGCAACGTTACTAGTAACTGAAAGACTTCAAATTGACTGGCTTACTAGATATTTCAACACTTCCATGAATATCCAATTCCCATATATGCTCATCTTTGAAGAATAAAAAGGAAATATCTTGGCCTTCCAGTGCGATGTCATGGAGGACTTTACTCTTCCATTGCTTTAAACACAAAAATACTTAAAGCGTCCATTTTCTATGAATTCATTTACCCCACTGAATCAATTTTTTGTTAAATTTTCAATTCCCCATTTTTTGTGCTTGTTTGATTTTCATCAATATTTCACTATTAAAACACATTGTATTTATATTATCCATGCGTATTTCCTTGTTGTATCTCTATCTCAACTTCTCATTTCCTAATTTCAGTGTACTCTGTATTACATCAAAGTACAGTTTATTGTTCAAATATTTTTCCAGCGCCTTTTGCGTAATGGAAATGGCGCCCTATAAATACTCAACATTATCAACCTGCTACGCTACTATTTTCCATCTTCACTCACCTTATGATAAAGTGGGCTTTCTTATTGAAAACAAATAACCAATGTTGATAATGTATTTGAGGAAGTAAATGTTACAACTAAGCTATACACTAATAAGAAATTTATCAAGATTCCCTTGTCAAATCTCCAATTCAAGATAGAGACCAAATAATATAGGGAACTACCCCACACTCTGGCTGCCCCTTCAAATCCTCTATTAAGACACATTACCTGAACATCGGGTTGTTAATTTCTCTGTTCATGATCATTGCCTCAAACATGGGACCCTCGTTGACGACAAACTCGATCATGCGATGGATGACCTGGAGTAGAGGCCTGCACGGGGAACGGGAGATAAAAAGAAAAACACCCCTTGCTTGTTTGGCACACACCCCCTTTTCATTTTTCATGTACTGTAAGAAGAAATACACTGTTTCACACTCTGACTCAATGACTTAACTCTCTCCCATTCTTGTTTTGGACATTGCTTGGCTAATACATAGGAGAATAATGCCTCCAGCACCACCTTCGGTGGGTGGAGGCATAAAAAGGGGTAGCTCTCACAAAAAAAAGAAAGAAAAAAAGTCGCTCTCTTCACAAAAATATGAGCTGGTATTCTAACGAGTACAAAGAAATAATTCTATCTCATTCTGATATAAAAATACAATGACAGGATCGTGTGCCAATATCTAATGAATTGTGCTATTTTCGATATAAAAGTGCACAATTATAAAATGTCCCCTTCAAATTAAAAGTGAAAGCTGGAAAAACAACTTTCTCATTGAAAATAAAGAAAATTCAAGAAAACAATTAAGATTGATGACATTATAATATATACTAACAAGAAATATCGTGGATATTTATAGATACTATTATCAATATAAAACCAATTTGTATAAATTACATTCCTGCCTAGAATGTTTATCACAACTTATGTCCCACATAGATTCTTAAGTTGCCTAAAATGTTTAAAATTCTCAAATCCCCCAACTTTCAAATGGTCACCCTTTCTTAACTACAGGCAAACTGATACTCAAACTGTAACTCTACAGTTGACCAATTATGTAAGCCATATTCAGTGAAATATATTATTCAGGATTATCCTATCTACAGGGCTTTTTATCCACTAACCCTCTTACATATGTATATATACAAGAACAAAGTTCTTCAGACTTCGCAAATGATTTTATGCCTATGGTAATCTGCACATACATATGACTACATTAAACATGCTTTTTAATGTTTTCATTATGTTGTTTCTTTCATGAATTATCAAAATGCTAGGTAATTCCAAACCCAATCAAGGAATAGTCGAGATATAACAGCACTTGCAGGGCCCACAGGAACATTGTCAAAAAAAGTACATTTTGTGGCTCACATGAAAACAAGATTACTTAATTTGCATCAGAGAATGTCAGCTCAAAAGAAGAATGTTCATTAGCTTTGAATGATAAAATTTTGAATTACTTTTGAGTGACCACCACTTTATTTCTATTCCTTCATTACCTAGACTGTCTAGTTCAGCCTCGTTTCTTTCCGGGGGGAATACTTTGTTACTTTTAACATTTCTATCCCGTGACTCTAGCTTTAAACACCTTCCCCTTTATAAATTCATTCTAAAAATTGTTGTTTAACTCTCAGAATATTTCATACTTAGATATCAACACTTCCAAAGAGAACTGATTTGAAATAATAGATCAAAACAAATGAAAATGGGTATTACGCATACATACCTTTTGAAGAAAGAGCATATCCTACTCTGACGATCATTTCAAAATCCCTTTAGTCCCACGACCACAACCAACTCAATCAACAGTTTTCTATTCATGATATTAAACTCTCTTTTTTTTTTAATTCATGTAAAATAAATATGAAATTTACAATATTAACAATAAATTCCTTTTGATAGGTTCAATTTTAATACAAATCACTGTTTTGCTCAAATGGTCACAAGAAAGTAATATATTCTTTTCTATTTTTAGATATATCAAAAGCTGGACACAATGTCATTCACCACATTCATATAAAAATGTTTTTAAAATAAAATGAAATCAAATATGACACATCAATATATTAAAGCAGGTATTGTTTCTTCTTTTTTTAAAAAACGTGTTAAGTTGGTTGTGGTCAATCTTACATCTCCCTAACTAAATTTGCTTTAACCCTCATAAGAAAAAAAAATCTATTTGCTTGGTGTGTCGAAATAAAGAGAATTAAGCTGAAAGACAATATATATGGCAGAGAGATACAAAATCTGCCCACAAAAATTATCCAGGCGACGCTCTGGTTGATTGCAGTACCTTTCGGTCGGGATAACCACTTTAACAACTGCTTCTTTTAAGGTCTGGTAGGGTGGAGAGACGATCGAGAAAGGAAGGAACGAACCGAGAGTCGAAACAAGAACAGGAAAAGCGTCAGTAAAATGCACCAACAAAATTGCAATTAATTTCTTCTTGAACCAAAACAATGAATGATGTTCTTCCTTTATTACACTATTGCCATCTCACACAACAATTTACTATGGTAATACTTTTGTGTGGCATAAATCTCTAGAATTTCCAATAATGCTTTGAAAATCTTGATTTAAAAAAAAAATGATGACAGAACAGGTTGCTATATCTATGGTTTTCAGTTTCATAACATACTTTAATAACAACAATATAGTGTAGCAAATAACTAACAACTATATGTCCCTGCACTCTCAAATTCATGATTCTTTAATTAAAAGGCTTCTTTTCCATTTACTTCTCACAAAAACACTTATGTAAGAAAACCATATTTATTAATGCGGCAGACAAATAATTATAGTGCAAGGAGCTTGAAAGTGTAAGATTGTACACGTGTGATATCAAATGTAAATTCTTTTTCAAGGTAACACAAATTAGCATTGATACAAGTCAGAGGAAAATAAAACATCCTAGGTGACGGTGCAAAATGTGATAAATTATGAAGAAAAAAAAAAGATGTCTACACATCTCAGTCTCTGTATGAGCTGATTGAAAATAAACTTGCAGTAGCATGATACTACACAAGAGCTCTTGGGATAAGAGGCAAACATAAACGTGATGATAAAGCACCTATCTCAACTATGTACTAACTACTCCTCTAAACTTTTGCACAACGCTCTCTCCCTATTCGATAGGTTTCGCTCATGTACATATCAGGCACGGGCAAGATGAATTGCTACAGAAATACACAACTGTGAGAAAGTGAGGGAAGAGATAGTCAAGGCTAAGTATTACCTCTTGAAGTTCCTTCTCCTCTTCTATGGTGAGAGCTATCCCTGGGGGTGGAAGAGCAGGCACTTCTCGCTTGGAGCTCTTCTTCAGCTGCGAGTTGAAGGGCAGGCCGGATGGGGGAGGGGGCATGGTTAGCTCCATCATGGCCTCGGGGATATAGACTGGGTGGGGAGGGAGGACCACCGCCTTACCCCAGCCTAATTTCATCTCATAGTTCATGATTTCTTTGCCTGTGGGGGGAATGTGAAAATCATGGCAAATTGGCAGCCATCACATTTAACAGGACTCGACAATAAATGGTGCCTGGGACACATAGGCGCCTAAAATTAAAGTCCGAACCCCCCCAATTTTTCTAATTTTAACAATATCGGTAGCAAGATCAACATTGTGCAATATTATAGTCTTATTACTTGGAGAAAAGGCCAAATTGGCTTCAAAGTGGGAGCTGTCTTGCGACTAATGTCACTAATATTCGCAGTCAATCAGGCCTTTTCTCCGACTGATAGGCCTACAATACCCTGCAAATTTGATTTCACTCTTCAAGTGACTACAAAGAAAATCAATCAAAAAGATTTTGTTTTAATTGTTGTATCTAATAACAATGTAACTTCTTCCAAAACTGGATTGTAGTCAGATCACACAGTGGGTGAATTCAAGTTCCGTGTTGGAAGCTGGTGTTGGTGTTGGGGCAAAACTAGCACCAGCCACAACACCGAACCTGAAATGAAGCTGGTGCTGGGATTGACTTCACTAGGTGTTGAGCTATCAATAATGTGATTGGTATTATTTTTATAAACCTGAATTCGGTGTTGGGGCTAGAATCAGCAGCCCAATTCACGCTCTCAACACCAACAACAACACCAACACCGAACTTGAAATCACCCATTGTGTGCGGTGGGCTTTACTCTTACCATTCAAGGCTCTCATAGCCCTCTCTCTTACCATTCAAGGTTCTCATAGTCCTCTCTCTTACCATTCAAGGCTCTCATAGCCTTCTCCCTTACCATTCAAGGCTCTCATAGCCCTCTCTCTTACCATTCAAGGCTCTCATAGCCCTCTCTCTTACCATTCAAGGCTCTCATAGCCCCCTCTCTTACCATTCAAGGCTCTCATAGCCCTCTCTGCATCCCTGCGGTTCATGAAGGCCACAAAGCCACAGTTCCTATTCCTCTGCCTCTCTGCATCCGTTCTCGGCCACATGATCTTCACGCTAGCCAGGGGGCCATACTGAACAAACTCCTTGCACAGCATCTCTTCATTCATCTATGGGCATAGGAGGTAAGATGTGAAAGAGGTAGGGAGACGACAAGAGAGAGAGAGAGAGAGAGGAAGGGAAGAGAGGAAGGAGAGAGAAAAAAGTCAGAGAGAGGAGGGGAAGATAGAAGAAGTGAGGAGAGAGGAAAGAGGAAGAGAGAATGAGAGGGAAGTGTCGAATGGAAACAGGGAGAATGAGAGGGAAGTGTCGAATGGAAACAGAGAGAGAATGAGAGGGAAGTGGCAAACGGAAACAAAGGGAGAAATGGGGAAGGATGGGGAAGGAGAGAATTTAAAAGACAATTTAGTATCTCAAGAGACAGAGAGAGAGATAGAGAGAGAAGGGGAAGATAGAGAGAAGTGAGGACAGAGAAAGGGAAAACACGAGAGGGAAGTGGGGAAAGTGGGGAATAAAGAGATGAATAATAGGAAAAATATCGGGGAAAGAAAGAGAATTTAAGAGAAAATTCAGTACCTCCAGAGATGATATAAAAAGAGCAAGAGGGGGAGTGACAGAAAACGCGGGAGATAGGGAGAGTGTGTAAAGGAAATGTATGTTAAATACCAGAAGATTTTCTTGTATCTCTTCTGCTAAAATCAATAATGAGATAACAATCAAGGAACAGAACCTCTCATAAATAAAACAAAACACACAAATTATAAACAAACAAACAAAACAAGTACAATTTACTCTGCATAAGTCGACCTTCCATAAGTCGAATAATCGCCTTAGTCGAAGCAATTTTTCAGAACAAAATGAGCAAAACGTGTTTTTTACCTCTTCTAAGTCGAATTTTGCCTAAGTCGAACAGATTTCTGTGGTCCCAAGAGATTCGACTTAGGCAGAGTTACCTGTATACAATATAAAAACATGTTCCATTTTTCTAGGAAGCATTTCATCATACTTGCCTTTGGATTAATACTCCCCAGGAAGATATTGGTAGTGTTTGGATCACCATAATCATGTGATCCATAACTGTACTCCTCGATGCCAGCTGTGAAAAAAAAAAAAAAAAAAAAAAACAATACCAAAGACAACTTGATAGTTATACAAACTGTTTTACCTCCTCACTCTCGTACTTAAGGCCATTTCATTCCTGAAACATTTCTTCCGATATGGAACAGAGGTTTATAACTATGCTCTAGCAATGATTGCTCCAGGTAAAATTCCAGCCCTAAATTTCATGTCTTATAGAATTTAAGATTTTTAACATTTAAAAGGTACTTATTCAGTTACTATTTTACACATTCCTATTGGATAATTTTGAAAATTGGTGTATTAAACCACACAGTTTAAGGCAAACAATTTAAGCTCTCGTGGCTAACTCAGCTTTGATTGTTTTTCCCCGAGTAGGAGTTGTCCCTAGTTATTCTGAATCCCATATTTTGCTGTCCTACCTGGTAATCTAATTTCAGATGCTGACATGGAGCTGGTTGTAGGCGTGGGTAGAATGGGTTCATCAAAAACATCCTCGCTTCCTCTTGCTTTCCTCTGTTTATGCCTCTCCTCCCTCTCCTGCTGCAACCTATAACAAATGGATGTAGAGGTGTCGCAGTCAAGAGATTTAAAAGAGAATGAAACCCTGGGGAAATATCTAGTTTCATGAAGAGAAATGAGAAAGTTATGAAAGTCTGAAAAGTCTCAATTTACTTTCTATGGTGATTCTCAAAGTGGCAATGTTGCTTCAAAATGGCAGGTTTAGTAGTACAACTCACAATGGCCGGAATTCACAAAGGTGGTTTCAATTGAGACCATGGTTTATGCATATTTTGTGGTATAAATACGCTTGATTTAGCGCGTACACTTAAAAAGATCCAATAATGAACGCTCGCGCGTGGTTGGCAAAAGCGCTAAATTTAAGCTTGTTGCCATGGTTCAGACCATGGTTTATGTTAATTAATTTAAATAAACCATGGTCTGAATTTACATAAACCATGGTCTGAATTTACATAAACCATGGTCTGAATTTACATAAACCATGGTCTGAACCATGGCAACAAGCGTAAATTTAGCGCTTTTTATACCACGAAATCTGCATAAACCATGGTCTGAATTGAAACCACCTTTGTGAATTCCGGCCAATATGTTTTGTACACAAAATTTCATATTTTCTCCATTATCTCTGAAGATGATGCTTGTCTTTTTGTGAACTCAACATATGTTGTGTCAAATACAATTTCCCATGATATATCTTGAGCTAAGGAGACAAGCTGCACCTTGAGAGCTAATGGGGAAAATATGAAATTTTGTGTACAAAACATATGGAGAGTTGTACTACTAAACTTGTCACTTTGAAGCAACATTGCCAATTTGAGGATCGCCATAGAAAGTAAATTGAGACTTTTCAAACTTTCATAACTTTCTCATTTCATAACCGATTTTGATGGAACTTTTTTAAAATTGCTTCTCTCTATCCTCTCTTTTCATCAAAATTGATTTTTTTTTCACAGGGTTTCATTTTCCTTCAATCACTTACACATCACTGGGCTTCACAGGTTTGGGGTTTGACCCCTCTCACTTTTGTCCAGAAGTAAAGCATTTTATTTACATTACTGTTCTCCAGCAGGACTAAACAGAATATGCTTTAAATGAAATGTGGGCATATTTTGTAGCCACCACTCTGCCACTGAGGGCAGTGTGAGGTTTGAGCGTAATGAAACATACCATTTACTATAGCACATCATACAAGCCCCCTACCTATGAGTAAATCAGGTAGCGGGTCTGCTCAAAACAGTGCCAAACAATTTGTAACAATATGAACATTCTGACCCGTATTCTGAACTCTGGTTTAACTTAAACCGTGGTCAAAGTGTGGTTAAAACCCAGTCAAAACCTGCGCTTTAAACCAGAGTTTTAGAAATTCACATTCTGAACTCCGGTTTAACTTAGACTCTAGTCTATGTGTGGTTTATCTTTTTATATAAATTCAGACTGGATGTGCAGTCTAAGTCAGTTTTGATTAAACTCTGGTTTAACTTAGACAGGAGATTAAGTTAAGCTCGAGTTCAGAATACATGCCCATGAAAATAAGGTGATACTCACACTCTCAATTCTTCTTTGAATAGTTCTAAGTTACTCTTTTTCTGTCTTTCTCTTTCCTTCTCTTTCTTCAGCTTGGCTTTCTGTAAGGGAAGATGAAGAAGATGACACAACATAAAATCTTAATTTGATTTAATTTTCATTTATTCCATGTACACCTTTACATATTAAGACAAAAGGTTTGACAGCAATGACATTTTCTAACATAGAAAGGGGTCATCATACCATATGAGACAGAAAGGATATTCATTTTAAAATAGCAAATGATAAAAGTTCATACACAATGTAATAATGCATTTTGTTATGTACAAAATGCTATATGCCTTAAGTTGTTTGTCTGCTAAAAAAATAGTGCATAACTTTATACTGGTGTGATAAAATTATCAGTACATGGTGATTGCATGCACTTTTTTTTAAAGAACAGGAACAAAAATACATGGTTTATCTCTTGCTATAAATTATATCTTACAAGTCTATGGCTCTAATGTCAGCCCCCCCCCCCCTTCTCCCCGCTTCTTCCATAGCAAATTGAATATCTTACCTGAGATATTGCATGACTCTCTGCCCTCGCTTTCTGTGCTTCTTCTATCGCCCTTTGCTGTTTAGCATACACAGATTCGGCAATCTTTGAAGTGGGTTTGTACAGCTTACCAGTCTTGCCATCTGACCTTTCAACTTTATAATAAAAGATACAAAAACAAAAACAAACAGTAAAATACCCCCAACATGCACTCAAAGTAGAGTTTCACATAGGCTACAGCATCAAGAAATCAAAATCATAGTTTTCTCTCTCTTAAGCTGTCTAGCTGTGTGTAATTATCACAGACTTTGTGAATTACTCCCTGATATCACAAGAAGAACCACTGTTTTACAAAAATATATATACATAAAGCAGAAACAATCTATTTGCCAAATCATTAGGTTCGCAATGTACATGTATGAAATAAATGAACATAATCTAGCAAGTCCAGTCTGGTTGAAAAATAAAATTGGATCATTTCCCCACCAGGCTCTTATGGAAAAGAATTCTGAACAGAATTCACAATGAAATGTAAGCATGTTTCATCGCCATCACTCTGCCAATGAGGGCAGTGCGAGGTTTGAGCGTAATAAGACATACCTTTACTATAGCACATCATACAAGCCCCCTACCTATGGGTAAATCAGGTAGCGGGTCTGCTCAAAACAGTGCACAGAACTATGAAGGTAAAGTGAAAAGCTGAACATCTGACTGCAATCCAATGTACTTCGATTCATAAAATCAGACCTCCAAAGAAATCAAATTTTATTCTACCCCTCATAAAGGTAACTTACTGATTAGATATTCACCTCATGTAAGAATTAGGGAGAAATACTTATCACCATCATCTTATCACCTGTTAGGAATAAAGACTTACCTCTTGTCTCTGGGTTAATTGTATTTCCTCTAATGAAGGCTTTGGATGTGGATGGTGTTCCTTCAAATGAAGCAACAAACTCCTCAAAGATTTTGGCAGTCTCTTTCTCTTGTTCCTGAACAAAAGTAAAATGCAATTAAAAACAAATTACAGTTGCAATGAATTGCTATTTACACTGGTAAATTAAATAAGAAAAAGAAAAATGATTGGGAAAAGAGAGTCACAAGAATGAACTACTTTATCATGGTGCTCCTGACATATATAATTACTGATGTGTAGGTAATATTAACTCGAGTGTAGGGAATCACAAACCATATCTCTGTATTTATGTGCTGGTACATAAATATCTAATTCAAGGAAGAGTCTTTGTTGTGGTCCTGCATTGCAACATGCTTTAAAGTGTGGAAGTCCACTCTGATATCAAGTTGGTTTTGAAAAAAGGAGAAAAATTAAAGAAACAGATCAATGAATGTTTAAGCAAAATCGGATTAGAAAGAAGTTATGAATTTATAAAGTAATAATCAATCAAAGACAAACTGGCAACTCTGTGACATATCTTTTTGAGATCCTTTACCATTTTCCCTGTACTAACAAAAAAATCTTAAATTTTGACTTTTTCTAAAGAAAATATTTCACCATACATGCAACGTATGTATAATTATTGCACATATGTTTGTACACAAAACCAGAATAAATAAATGTATTCCTTCATCAACAACTAAGAAAATGAAAATTTATGAAATATTCTGTACACACCAAATGGGAGAGGAGCTCGCAAGATCCATCATCAAGTTTCCAATTTGTGTTTGATTGATTACAACTTCAAATATTCATAACTTTCTTATTTCTTGTCGGATTTTGCTCAAACTTTCACAACATTTGTTTATCTCATTTTCCTGCTTTTATTCAAATCAACTAAATACCAGGGTGGACTTCCCCTTTAAGATTTAAAATAATGACCTTTTTCTTGATTTCATCTTCGATTCTTTTGGACTTCTTTTTGGTCAGGTTCATCTGACCAATGCTGAAGGCCTGAAGCTTCGTCTTGGAAATATTCTGGATTAGAGGGAAGGAAACGAAGATACATACAATTAAACTGAGTAAGAGAAAAGATGAATTCTGGTTCAACTTTAAATACAACATCAATATAAATAATTCTATCATGCCTACAGAATATTGAAGTCCACGCTACACACCGTACCTTGATCAAATTTCAACATCGCTTCATGTATAGTCAAGGATTGCATTACCGAACGTGTACAGTTAAGCGCCTAAAATGGGTTTTCATACGTGTGGGATTACGCGTATGAAAACCACACTATTGAAACAAAGGTTGTCTTTTTCCCATAGGTTTCACACGTTCGGAAATACAGTACCTTTTTCAAGGGACCAAAACGCTGCGTCGTTGGGAAGGGGTTCACTCGAAAGGGATTCACTCGGAAGGGAATATCGTATTAAATCTACGTTGTCTTTTTTAAATTCCATCAACTTCTTTTTCTGTAGGACTTTGAGCATTCCTTATGTAATTTTGACAGATATTCGTTTGATATTTTATTTGCTATCGTTGATTATCTGAAAAGTGTTCGGACACTGGATCGACCACCATCTGACCATATATTTTTTTGGTCATTTTTGTCACACCTTCAACACTACAGTTCAAATCCTTCATTCAATCTTCATTTCTTTACCGTTTAAAGTTTCAAAGTCTATCAAAGGCTTCAGATATGTTTTGATTATAAATGCCTAAAATATTGAATCATGACGGATAAACATATGTAGTGGTTTTAAGTTATTTTCAGCCTCTGAAAATACCTCATCACACAATCCCAAAACGACAAATCATGCACAAACAAACTGCACTCTGGCATCTCTGCAGCGCAGACACACACCCGTACTGGCGCGCGCGCTTACGACGTTTGCAATACATTTAGACAGTCCACGCCAGCCACCGCAATGCACGACTTGTAATTAAATGCAAGATACTTTTTGCTTTTGTATTATACGTTAAAAATATCAAATTAATACTGCACTCAAATCTATCATTCATAAATACATTCATGTCATCATAACATAATTATATTGATTCATTAATGATAAATAAATAAGTAAGATTGATTAACCTTCGCCGTTCCAGGAGCGAGCCCCGCCATGATGATACGATAACCTTTGACATTAATTAATAGGCGCGCACGCACGTACGTACGTACGGTACGAATAAGGTACGAATCATAGGTTATCTTTTTAATGCCATAGATATTTTATCCAACATGAGGGATTACAATAGCGCAAAGGCGTCCCTTTGCATTGAGCATTGAGCAAAGTTGAGCGCACCGAGATACAAGTGCAGGGAGATGGGCACTGGTCAAAGTTGGGGAAGAGGTGCCCCATAGGGGTGCCCCCTGTTTTTGTCACCATTTTGTTCAAGTGTCTTTTTCGGGTCTAAAATTGCTGCCGGAATACATATACTGATATAGAGAGCACATTGCCAGAGCGTAGTCAGCACATAAATACCGGCTGCGACACTAATTCGAGTCATGTACCCCATATTTAACCCTGCTGACAGCTGTTTTGGCGTTTCTTTTTTACGAGTGCAGAAGTGTTTTCCACAGCAAAACACAGCATATGGACCTGCAAGACTGCAAGTGATATCTGTAGATCTACTTTAACTTGAAAGTTGAAACTTAATTGGAAGTTAATATCTCTCGTATATACAGTAAATTATTCACCTCCTTATTTTTCAAAAAAATTCGGGTGGGGTAAAAAATAAGTATTTTACTCTTGAAATTCTGGAACAGTTCGTCATTTTGCAGTCACTCTATACGGATTAATTGCCAGATTTTTTTTTTTTTGGGGGGTGCCACATTAATCACCATAAGCTTCCGGGGGGGGGGGGGGGGCTTTCACCCCCTGAAACTTCGAAACTATATCAACTAATAATTTCGTAGGAAGGTGGTTTCTATATAAGTTTAAAACTTGGCCATTGGTGTATTATATTGTCAGAAGGGTGTTGGTAAAATTTTTATCGGAAGCTGTTCTGACAAAAACAAAACAGAACACTTGAACATTATACGATATTAATAGTACATAAAAGGCAAAATATTCTCACGAGAGGATCATAAAGAAATACTCGCTTGTGCTTGTTTGCTTTCTATATAGCTACTATTTTAATTGGAAGTCGGCATTCAGGTAACAGCCAGCTGGCAGAAATGTGCCTATATTCGACCATGAATTATGATGCACCTGTCCCAGTGGCGCAAATCCATTTTGAAATTTTTTTTGGGGGGGGGGCATTCACCTCCAAAATTCTCTGACAAGCAACAAAAAAAAAAAAGGGTTATTCAAAAAGGTGGGGGGGGGGGACATTCGCCTATCTTCAAAAAGGGGGGGGGGCATGTCCCCCTGTCCCCCTGGATTTGCCCCATGACCTGTCCTATACTTAAGAAACAAAAATTTCTACCGTCGACATGCAGTTTTAATCCGACCCTCACCTCTCACAATTATGGTGAAAATAAACTCTTATTAAAGACCATAATAATCATCATCATGATCATAATTATTACGTTGAGGTTGAGGGGAGCACTTACTTAAAGGGCAATCCAACCTTAATTGATAATAACATGATTTGTGTGAAAGCAGAAAAAGAAGAAAACAGGATGGTGAAAGTTTGAAAGAAATCGGACAAGGAATATAAGAAAGTTGGATGTGTGAAAAATGAGATCACTACATCTATAGAAATCTCAAACTGGCAATTTGGTGAGTCGATTTTGACATACTTGTGGACAACTCTCCCGTTTGTATACTACACAAAAAATAATGTCATTACATATACTTTGCGGTTTTCTCCAACGCCTTCACCCTCGGGGCAGTACTAAAAATATATTGGAGATATATAGCATATTGTTATAAGTCCTCATGAAAGAAAAAGATAATGCTGAGTAATACATTTTTTTTTAAATTACATTTTAGTCATTTTGTGTGATCAAGGAGTTATCCTTGGTGTGATGGAGCAAATGGGGGAGTTGTCCGCAACTACATCACAGTGACATTACCTATTCGGCCAATTTGAAATTCCCATATGATATAGTGATTACAACTTTCGAAAATTCATAAATTTCTTGTTGCTTGTCCGATTTCCTTCTAACTTTCATCAATCTGCTTCTCTGATTTTTCCGCTTTCTTTCAGAGCAACTTGCCATTAAGACTGAATCTCCCTTTAATCCAAACTTGGCGAGGGAACGTAATACAGTGCGTCCCAGAAAAAAAAACAACAACAACAACAACAAAACAACAAAAAAAAACGAAACTCTAAAACAAAGAGTTAAATATATTGTGACCATACTATGTGCTATATGACAATAACTATCTATTTTCCTTTATGCTTTTAAATGATACCTTTCTGGCATCCATCCGTACATGCTTTACCGAGCAGCAGCATTTTAAAAATGACACATAAAAACTCAGTTGTGCCGGATTTGTGTAAAACCATGAAAACGTTAGGATCACATGCGACCATGACCCAAATGCAACATGGCTTATAACACCCTATGAGAAGACTCTTTTCATCTGTTACTGTCAATGAGGGTAAGGATAATTCCCTCATCATAAAATAAAGGATGGTCATTGTTGGGGGTAAAGAATGGGCATGTTTTGTATTGAAATGGTACCTGCAATCGAAATGAGAAGCAATTTTTTTGCATTATTCTGAACTGAAATTTCTTTTAAGAACAAAGTGGACGGAAAGGTGATATTTTTCATAAAAGTAAAGTAAGAGACACTTCAATTACAAGGTTGAAAGGGCACATAGGGCAGAAAATAATCAAGATTATGGCAATTTCCCACCTCATGAGGGGCCACTGGAAATTGGTTATTGACCTGTGTTTTATGAATTTCTGATCGAATGTTTCCCATCACACAAGGGAATTTCACGTACAGCGTATATCTCTTAAAGCTGGTATTTCAATTTAGTCATTTTACATGTATAACGTTTTCACGGTTTTACCCAAATCCGGCATCACAACTGAGTTTTTACATGTCATTTTCAAAATTCAGCTGCTCGGTAAAGCCATCAAGGTATCATTTAAGAGTACAATACTTCTAGTTTATGGAAAATGGATAACTATTGTCATAGAGCAAATAGTGTGGTCACAATAACCCTTTGTATAGGGTTTCGTTTTTTCTGGGACGCACTATATAAGTGCTGGGGCCCCCCCTTTTTTTTTTTTTTACAACTTGACCTTCAAACAAAAGGGAGGGCGTGAGGTATGTCGGCTTCACCGAGGCTAACGTTTTGTTGTTGTTGTTTTTTTTAATTTCTCTCGTTGCTAGCGCAGAAATTTTTAATAATATATAAAAAGTGGTCTCATTTTACCTATCGTTTAAAAGCATGAATTGCCAAAAAAAAAAAAAAAAGTGAATTGCATATATTATTACAGTGCTTACGATATGCAGTAGACTTGATGCTCGTTCGCATGCTTAGCCACCACCCCCCCCCCTCCTCCCCCGCCGCCCCTGAATATGTTGCCAATTTTAGTGATATTTCCTTTTAATAAGATAAAGTTCAAAAGAACCAACAAAAATATTTTACCGGCAGATTATGATGTAGGCGTTAAAGTCGGGATTTTCGGGATTAATAGTATACTCATTGTTTTTCTATACAACCAAAATGTTCGCTTATATTTTACTCATTGCTGACGACACTGATAAAGATGAGAAAACAGATAAAGAATGGCCATTGATCACATGGTACGGTGAATAGTATGAAATAACTATTTTTTTCTTTTTGGAATTAAAAAAGGAAAAGCTGACCCCCTGGTTCACACTGAATGTCCTAAACGGCTAAACCCCTTATGGAAGGGATTACGACAGTATTTTAGTATTGTACTTTTTTTAAAGAGGTAAAATGCAGCAGTGAATTCTCGCCATACATATTATGCAGTGCGTCCCCCCAAAAGTTAACAGTTGGAAAAAGTCTCCCCAAATCAATATTTCAGAATATTTTCCATAAATTTTCATTCCTGTTGATAGCTTATATAGGGTCTCTCCTATGCAATAACATACAAAAAATCTGACTTGTTATTATAAATTATAATAAGCTTGAGTGATCAAAAACAAATTTTGTGAAAAGGTGCAAAATTCAGACTTGACAAGAATTGATATTTTTCCTGGCTTGTATGAACGAAGTTATATACCGTTTAAAATTGATAGTTGAAAAAGTCTTTCCATTTAAATGTTTCAAAATATTATCACGAAATGTTCATACCTGTGGAAAGCTTATATAATAGGGTCTCTTCTATCATATGACACCAAAATATCTCACAATATTTTACGTTTGAGTGAACAAAAGCCAATTTTTGTGAAATGGTGCAAAATCCCTACTTGACAAATGTTTGTTTATGTTCATGGCTGGTATCAACAAAGGTGAGAGTCATGAAAAAGCTTTAAAATATTATATTCTGATCATTAAAAGACAATTTATGAAAGAGCAGACTTTGTTCACTGTATGTCCTGATATATCCCATCAAAAATTTATTGTTAAGTGAATAAGCGAGCAAGCCAGGTGAATTTAAAAGACTCACCAAAAGTAACATTTTGAAACCCTCAACAGTTATTGCTCACTCAAGCATATAAAGTATATTGACGGGATGTGTAAAGACATACATAGAACAAAGCCTATTATTTCATAAATTGCCTTTTATTGACCTAAATATGGAAATTTCTAAGCCTTTTCATGACTCAGCTTGGCTGATACCAGCCAGAGCCAATATCAATTCTTGTCAAGTCTGGATTTTGTACCCTTTCACAAAATTGGCCTTTGCTCACTCAAGCGTGGAATATTGGTTGATATTTTGATAGAAGAGACCCTATATCCAAACGTATGAAAATTTCCTTAGAATATTTTGAAAAATTTATTTGGGTATATAGACTTTTTCCAACTGTTAACTTTTTTTCTGGGACGCACTGTAGATTGAAAAAGGTATAGCCTACTTTATTTCTAACCTGGGCCCCGTTGCATAAAACTTACCATTAATGGTAACTCTGCTATCAATGGTAACTACCAAGGTAACATCACTCAACAGCCAATCAAAATCAAGGTTTCCATGGGAGTTATGGCAAAGTTACCGTTAATGATAAGTTTTATGCAAAGAGGCCCAGAGGCTTCGCTAGTATGGATTTAAAAAAAAATTAATAACACACATGCATACGCTATTATCAATATGCCATATGACTTCATTTATTTGATGTGCGATAAAAGAGCAATGTAGATTAAATGCCTTGCTCAAGGGCATCAGTGCCGTGCCGGGGATCAAACGCCCGATCCTGATCGCATCTCCAGTCAAGTCTGGACCACACACACACGCACATTTTCATATAGCAAGACGATTTCTTTCGTAATCATTACCCAAATGCCGGTTGTAATTATTTTGGGGGACACTGTATATCCACATATTTGGGCAGCGAGGTTCCTGGATAACATTATGTAACTTCTGTATGCAACTTCTGTACATTTTCACTACGAAAAGTTAAACAAGAGTTTGGAATTGAAAAGTTGATATTTGGGCAAAAGGCGTCAGCCCCCCCCCCCCCTCCTTGCGAAAATGGGCCAGTATGAACTATGATCAAGATCTCTACATCCGAATTTTCTTTTATTTGTGTGTGTGTGTGTAGGGGGATTAGGGTGCAGTATTTTTATCGGCAAATTTGGGTGTCAACATTTTTAACCCGAAAGCACTCGCTCTTGAATTGTGGTCAGTATACCCTTTATTCGGAGGATGTATTATTAATTGGGAAAGCGGTAAAACAGCGAAGAACTCGCTTGCTTGCTTTGGTTGATCGCATTCCTCATTCTAAACAGTGAAGAACTGATCCCTGCTCAAAGCTGACAAATTAATTATTATTGTCATTAGACATATACCTTATCACCATCACCGCCATCTTTTTATTGCAGATGTGTGAATGCGTGATGGATTTCTGTCGGTATATATTTGGATCGGTTCCCCCCCCCCCCCCCACCCCCGCAGTGAAAATCCTGGCTACGCCGGCATTTGACCTGTCCCGCTGCCCTTCCCACCCCCACTGCTTCGTTTTTGTTTGTTTGTTTTTTCTATAAATGGAGGGGGGGGGGGGGGCTCAATCAGCTCTTGGCTGTCAACTTGGGAATTGTTTGTTTGTTGTTGTTGTTGCGAGGTTTAGGGCCTCTAGCAAAATAATCTTGCTTTATTTCTCGAGATTGGGGATTGTTCCCGGCCGTTAATTTGCGGGCAAAAATCCCTGTCCGTCACTCAAAACAGAGGGTTTGAACTTGATAACTATAAGACTGCACTCCATAGGCTGTGTACCTTGTTATAGCAGGGGCCGATCCAGAATTTTGTTTAAAAAAAAAAGGGGGGGGGACACACAAATCTCCGAACAATTTCTAACAAGCAAGCAAAAAAAAAAAAAAAGGTTATCAGATTCAAAGGAAGTCCCCCCCCCCCCCCCCCCTCCCCGAATCCGCTAAGTACTGAGTTATAGTGACAGAGTTGCTAGATTCTAGAACAACTACCCCCTGGAAAACCACCCCGGACACCCCCGGACAACTACCCCTGGACAACTACCCCTCTAGGGCAATTACCCCCAGGACAACTACCCCCTGGACAATTACCCCCCGGAAAACTACCCCCGGATTCAGGGGTAGTTGTCCGGGGGGGGGGGGTAATTGTCCAGGGGGTAGTTGTCCTTGGGGTAACGTTGCATGTCCTGGGGGTAATTTTCCTGGGGGGTAGTTGTCCTGGGAGGTACTTTTTCCTGGGGGTAATTGTCCTGGGGGTAATTGTCCAGGGGGTAATTGTCCGGATACGAGTTGCTAGCCTCAAGTCTTTGTGTCAATATAGAGTCTGTGCCTGCAGACTAGGCGCCCGCATATGTACCATGCACGCGATGGTGTGTGTGTGCAATATCCATACGTGCACTATACAAGTACACACACACACATGCAGCTTATGAAAGGCATTTCGATTGCGTAATTGAACATTTCCGAAACCGGTCCCGCAGAATTTCTGCACGCACGTCGTCGTCGAGCAAAGACAAATGCAATATTAACTTAGGAAATCAATAAACCAATAATAATGGGTTTGATGAGGATTTTATCGCCAGGGTTTTCATATTTGGCGAGGAATGTTGCTCAACTTCGGCAGTGCCAGTATCGGGTGAGTCAGTTATCCAATAATATTTTTATCTTGGTCCCACTCATCGAAAATGATGTATTGACTATTGACCATGTTGACTATTGACTATTGTCCGTCCGTCAAGCAAGCATCACTCATGGGCCCTTGCCTATGTGGGACTGTGTCCAACATTCACTGTTGCAGCAGTCAAAAACAGACAACAAAATTGCTCTAAGCAAGATTTAATTTTCTTAAATTTGCTAGATTACCTGATTCATGGACTCTTCCACTCTTACTGTGCCTCAAATTCGGGGATTCAGAATTGAAAGTGAAATTTTAAATAATTATTTTCCTCTCCTGTATGAATGATCTAGCCTGGAAAAGGGCCTGCTGATACACACAATAGCTATTGAAGCCTATTCACCCATAAAAGAGCTAGTCTGAGTACAAGGTTATCTTCAGATAAGCTTGTACATGTATAAGTGGCAAGCATCAGATAATCGAAATTGAAATGAAAGAGGAAATCACTTATCGCGTCATAACCATGATTATACGAAGAAAAAAAAGGAGCAGAAAAACAATCTTAGCTTATATTGCTGTCTGTGCATATCATTTACCAAACAATCTCTAGCTACTGACTATGAATCATGATTATGACAGCTTTTGACTGTTTCAGTCACTCATAGACCCTTGCCTATGTGGGACTGTGTCCAACATTCACTGTTGCAGCAGTCAAAAACAGACAACAAAATTGCTCGAAGCAAGACATAATTTTCTTAAATTTGCTAGATTACCTGATTCAGGGACTCTTCAACTCTTACTGTGCCACAAATTTGGGGATTCAGAATTGAAAGTGAAATTTTAAATAATTATTTTCCTCTCCTGTATGAATGATCTAGCCTGGAAAAGGGCCTGCTGATACACACAATAGCTATTGAAGCCTACTCACCCATAAAAGAGCTAGTCTGAGTACAAGGTTATCTTCAGATAAGCTTGTACATGTATAAGTGTGTTTCAGTGTTTGATGTTGAATAGTGACGGAATATTTTTCGAAGTTTAAAAATTGAAGTAGTAAATAGTAGATCTAAGTAGTAATAGTAGTATAGTGGATCTAGTCAATAGTCTTAAACTGAGCTAGAAATCAGACGTGACAAATCTGATGTCTGACAGAATATATATTACAGTTTTTATTCTGTTTCGTCAAAATGACCACCCCCCCCCCCAAAAAAAAAACCCAAAAAAACAAACAAAACAAAACCAAAAAACAAAAAACAAAGAAGACTGAACATCATCCATCAGTACTCATATGACAACAACGAACAACATTACAATACAAATTCTCATTCCATGATAGAGTTACTTATAAACTTTATTATTGGTGATCAGGTTATCTGCATTACTGCTGTTCAAAATCTCATTATATTCGTTTTCTACTATTAAGAATTTATTCTTATAATTTACAGGTGTTGCCAGTGACCTCAAGGTATTCCACATTAGTCTCTGAAGATGTAAGTGCTAGTTAATCGTATGAATGTGTAACCTAAGTCTAATTTTGTTCCTCAACATCATGGTTATTGATATCTTTATCTGCATTATAATTTTCATCTTCTTTATCATTATTATGATATCATCTTCATATCATCACGGCATCATCAACATCATCATCGTCATCGTCATCATCATCATTGTCAATATCATTCTTAAACATCATCAGCATCATCATCATCCATAAACATCATCTTCATCATCTTCATCATCATTGTTATCATCATCATCATCATCACCATTGCCATCATCATTGATTATAAATATTCATTAACATCATCATCATCATCATCATCATCATCATCATCATCATCACCATCATAATTCATCAATGTCATCATCATCAACGTCATCATCATTGTCATCAACTCATCATCATTGTCATCATTTTCATCATCATCCAACAATATCATTATCATCATGAACAACTTTCATCTTCATCTTAATCAATCATCATAATCATCATCACCATCCCCCTCCTTCTCCTCCTCCTTCTCCTCTTCCTCCTCCTCCTCCTCATCATCATTATCATTTATCATCATCATCTTTGTAATATTCATACAGGAAGGGTAGTCCTGTACTCGGATGTACTTGTATAATCTTCAATGTTTTTTTTTTTTTTAATCGAAACATAATTCTTTCATCTTGATATTGTAAGAACTTGTAAGTACTTCTGTTTATATTTTGTTAATGTTCAGTCATAATGGCAGGTGCTGTTTGCAATAGATTGTAATACCTCTGCTAGAATATTATGATAATAATATGTCTTGTTTACCCAGGGTAGCCTCATCAGCATTATATGAACTGTTCTCCCTGAGGGCCCTGCAATCATATTATTACCACGGCTTTAACTGAGCGACAGTGATAAGGCACTCAAGCTAGTCAGAATTTTGGAAGAAGTATTAAGCAGATTAAAGCGATTTGTAAGTAGAAACTATAAGCCCAGTTGAGTGTGTCCAAGGTAACCTAGGCTGCAGTCTATTGTACCATAAATCAAAATGTATCTAGTAGTCTATTGCTGGCTTTTAGTTTGCCCAGAACAAGTGGGGTTGCTGCAACATATATTACAACAGAGTGCTATCTTGTCTCCTTTTTATGTCAGGATGTACGGAAGATCAGGAACATTGGAATCTCAGCCCACATCGACTCGGGCAAAACAACTCTGACAGAAAGATTGCTCTTCTACACAGGACGGATTAAAGAAATGCATGAGGTAACAGATGTATGATATTTACATCAAATTAAAAATTGTTAAGTAAGCTGTAAGCAAATGTGGCCAAATTTAAAATCATTGTTTTTTAAAGGTCATGTAAAGTTTTGGTAAGCCCTCAAAAACTGTTTGTCAGATTTCTTCAATTTTTGTTGATAAACAGCAAGATACTAGCAATACTAAGACACTGTGAAGATTTCGCCTCCTAAAGTTTAATATTAAACAAATAAGAGGCAAAAACTAATTTATGTGCTGGGACAGGCACGTAAAATCCCAACAAAGGCAGCATGTGCTATACACTGTAAACACACGTGTAAAACCAATGATGAGTAGCTACACACAGTGCACACACGCTGTCTCTATCAAAGCCCCAAGATTGCTGTGCAGGGAGCCATCGGGGTGGAAGGGTCCTAGCATAATGGCAGTGATCAAGCATTCCTTACAGATATTTACACTGAAATTCACCAGAAATCATAGATGGAATACCAAATGATCTCTTACAGATATCTTTTGATACAAGGAGAACAACATGAGACATATTTAACATGTTTCTTTCCAATTTCCCATTTGTTACCAATACCGTACATGAGCTTTAAGGCTATATTTTATCAAGGTATTTGCTTTTTAGGTTGCACTTAGGTTTTAGGTTAAGTTAAGGTATACTGTTGGGTCCAGAGGTAAATTTAAGAATTTGATTAGAGTTAGAAATAAATAAGGCCATCCTTCCTTGGTATCCCCACTCTTATTTTAGTCATTTTATGATTTTTAACTTGAACTTGAATCGTTGTAGGAACCGTAACCTGTGTTATCATTACGTTTATTTCTTTATTTCAACTTTCAGGTAAAAGGAAAGGACAATGTAGGAGCCACTATGGATTCCATGGAGTTGGAGCGTCAAAGAGGCATCACTATCCAGTCTGCTGCCACCTACATCACATGGAAGGACAACAATATTAATATCATTGACACACCAGGTTGGTTTCTCCTCAGGAAAGAGAAACTGTAAAAGGAATAGCTATTTTGTTTCTTAAGTTATAAGAGTTGTTGCAGTCAAGTGGTTTAAACATGTAAGTGGAAATTTGGAGGTCATGGATGTGATCTAGGGCACTACACTTATGTCCTCAAGCAAGGCATTTTATCTACTTTGCTTCTCTCCACCAAGGTGTATAAGTGGGTACCTAGTAGGATGTGAATGTTATTGTGTCGACTAGTATAAGGTGAATGGCTGGAATTGTCTCTCATGGAGTGGAGATGGTGCACTGTTGTTGGTTTTTTTTTGCTTTTTATGTGCAGAATAGCAATTGCATCCAATAAGCCGGATGACATTTAAATTGCTTATAAAAAACTAAGTGCTGCAATTGAATCCAATAAGCAAGGTGATATCTGCATTGCTTATAAATATAGTTAAGTGTAACAGTTATTTAACAGTTATCATTCATTGATTTGCTGCCACTTGTGGACTGTGCCTTTTGATATTTGTTAAACCTTTTTTCCCCTCTCTCTGTTTTAAAGGCCATGTGGACTTCACAGTAGAGGTGGAGAGAGCCCTGAGGGTACTAGATGGGGCAGTGTTAGTCCTGTGCAGTGTGGGTGGGGTACAGAGTCAAACACTGACAGTCAACAGGCAAATGAAGAGATACTCGGTCCCCTGCATAGCTTTCATCAACAAACTGGACAGGTATGATAAGGATTTTGTTTGTTTGATTTGGGTTTGTTTGTTTTGGGTTTGTTTTGATGGTTGTTGTTTGTTGTTGTTTTTTTTATTTTTAAATTTTAAAAAATTTATTCATTTATTTATTTTTCATTTTATTTATTTATTTATTTTATTTATTTATTTATTTATTTATTATTATTATTTTTTTTTTTGGGGGGGGGGGGGTGGAGGTGTGTGCAATAAAGTCAGTGTTGGTTTAGTGCACTGTAGGTAAGGTGCAGAGTTAGGCAAAATGAAAATTTACAGATGAACTGTGCCTTACAGGGAGGGGGTGTTGCATAAGGGCTGGGGTGGGGGTAATGAAGTCTGCAAGTTGGCATAGTGCAGAGTAGATGGGATGCTTAGTTAGAAGAGAAACTATATGTAACCTTGCCTAGCTTTCCTTGACAAAGTTGATGGGCACAACTATTAAGCTTCTGCTGATTGGGGGTGGGATGGGATGGTGAAGTCTGGATACTTGTACAGTACAGTATGGGCTGATTGCATGGGGAGAGCACACACGGTCAATGGAGCTGTATAACGTGGGGGAAGGTACAGAGTGCAAAGTTGACAGTCAACAAGCAGATGAAGTGCTTTGCATAGCAGTAATCACGTGGAGACAAAGGGGATGTGGGGGGGGGGGGGGGGGAGTAGAGTGTAAATGTGACATGCGACACAGAAAACGTCTATTCATTCTTGATCTTTTTGGAAATGTGCATGGTACTGCAGAATAAAAAATCAAAGCCACAGGCAGGCATCGTAAATTTGTCTATTTTTTTAAATCCACTATTCTTCTTTAACAGTAAGCTTTTCTGTGATCCGAAATTTCTGTGCTTTATTTCATCAAAGATTTAGGGTTAGGGTTATAAGATTTTACAACTGGATTTCAGGTTAGTGTTAGGGTTAGGTACAGTGTATTTGATCAGGGTTGAATTTTGGAATTTGGTTAATGTATGAAATTATCCTTTGAAGAATTGTCACTTGAGCATGTGTCGTACTGGTGACACGACATTTGCTCCTGCGACATTTGCTCCGCCGTCCATATCTCGAAAGGTCAAAGGTTAAGGTCAAGGTCATGATTTGGTTTTTTGTTCAGTACAATGTGAAGATTAGGGTTAGGGTTAGGTTTAGGTTTAGGATTAACATGCCAAAGTTAGACCGGAGCAATTGTCGCAGGAGCAAATGTCATGGAACCATCATACTACCAGCTCTTCTTCATATTCTTTTTTTCCCCAGAACGAAGGCTAACCCATACAAGGTTTTGAGCCAGCTTCAGTCTAAGATGAACCACAATGCAGCATTCCTCCAGCTTCCTATCGGCCTGGAGGCAGACACAAAGGGCGTGGTCGACCTCATTCACAGGAGGGCGCTCTATAATGAAGGAAATGCTGGGTAAGAAATGGATGCTACATCCATATTTTCTGCTCTCTTGGAGTTGGCAACAAAAAAATGCATTGATGTGTTTAAAAATTAAAGGAAGGTTGTATACCATTTGTTGAATGTTGCAATGTGGACCACAAATACAACAACATAATTGAAGACAGTTTTGCTCTTCAGTAGGGAAATAGACATACAGTATCCAAAGTGAGTACACCCCTTTCAAAAAGATAAAAAATTCTAGTGTGGCTGCTTGCAAAATTGTACTCAAAGGACAAGCCTAATAGTAATGATAGAGTAAACATTCTGTGATATCTATTGGTTCAACAATATTTATAATTACATAACAACAGTGTAGCATACCCAGGATATTGTTGAAAATGGAAGCAACAAAAGTGAGTACACACCAGCTTTTGTGTGTAGATTGTCTATAGGTTTTACAGTGAAATATGTCGTCATGGAGGGAAAGATGTTATTATCCTTTCAAAATGAGCGTAACCCCTAGTTCCATTCTACCTAGTTCCATTATAAGTAGATAATGCCTTTCTGAAGAAGTTACAGGTGGATATGTTGGAGTTACATAGCATACCAAATAACCTAAACCACTAGAGCTCCTCTGGGGCATTCTATAACACACAAACTGGAGGCACAAAAAAAAAATCATACTTTTGACCCCTCTGACGAGTGGAAGAGCATGCAGTGACAGACAAAAGTAATATTGGCGAATTCTACTCTGAATACAAGTGATATACTGCTTAGAAACAATGACAAAATTACAAAGTTTTGACATTTATTCCAATGTGATATACCACAGGGATGGGTGACACGACATTTGCTCCTGCGACATTTGCTCCTCCGTCCATATCTCGAAAGGTCAAAGGTTAAGGTCAAGGTCATGATTTGGTTTTTTGTTAAGGACTATGTGAATATTAGGACTAGGGTTAGGGTTAGGGTTAGGTTTAGGTTTAGGTTTAACATGGCAAAGTTAGACCGGAGCAATTGTAGCAGGAGTAAATATCATTGAACCCAGGGATGTACTCACTCTTGTTTCCACCAATTTGAACAAAATCCTTAGTATGTTAAACTGTTGTAATGGAATAAATATTTCTACCAAAAAATATGTCACAAACTGTCTACTCTACCATTGCTGTAAGGCTTGTGAATTTATTTTTGTTGGTCGTTAAACTAGAATTTTTGCATTTTTTATAAGGGTTGTACTCTCTTTTGCTGGATACTGTAAATGATAGTGTGTCAAATAGTTTCTGTAGATTTTGTTGATGAGTGGAAGTGAAATTGTATGCATTGCACTAAAATGTCACATATGCAGCACAGTGGATGAATTCCAGCAGAAATTACTCAATGTGAAGAATAGACAAAACATATCTTGGAATGTGGTAGAGCAAAATAAATGATCCATCACACCACTATCCAGCAACAAATTACAATGTCTTAATAAATTTTGTATTCTGCAGATATCTTTAGGATACTTCATATTATTCTAGAGGATAGAACCTTTTTAACAGGCATTTTGGCCATGCACCGCAAACTTTCATGTGAAGCAAAGATAAATGATTTTTGTGGCTGACTTTTTTAATGATACATCCAATATAATGAATTGAATGATGCATTCGTTTGGCGTCAAAAGTTTTGTTGATGCAGCTATGTGGACACGGTGTGGACATTGGAAAAGTTATATATCGACACCCCGACAGAGAAAATTGGTGTTAACAAGGAGTTATCAACTCCTTGGTGCTAATAGGCCTACATGTACTAACACAATTGATTGTAATTAACATTATCATTGATTTAAATGTCTTTTCAGAGAAGTGATAAGAGCAGCGGAAGTTCCAGAGGACATGCAGGCGGCGGTTGAAGAGTACAGACAAAAACTTGTTGGTAAGTGTGATGTAAGATCCCTGAGATCCCTTTGGCTTCAACTTTCTGTTCTTCTAGTGGAAAAGTACAGATAGAGAGGTGAAAATGATTGGCAATCATATTCATATTTAATTCAATTTATTCCATATTCTTGACAATAATAAAATACAATAACTGAAATATGCAGAAATTCAACAACTATAAAAAACATGAAAATCAACAATAAAAAACACGAAAACACAGTACACAGTTGTGATGGATAGTGATCAACAAATCTGTCTGCTGTACTGCTCTTCATTGTTTGTGACTTTCAGCAAGAATTTAGCCATATTTTATCATTTTATGATGACGAAACCTTACAATGCACAATTTTTCCTGTCTACTACATAGTCAAACATTCTAAGTAAATTTTAGACAAGTTGTTTCACAATGCAATTGCATGACTACAACTCAACATCATCTTTATTGGTTGATGATGATGAAAAATGGTCAGCTTCTTTTTTTTTTTTTTTTTACAGAGTCACTGTCGAATGTTGATGATGAGCTTGGAGAGATGTTTCTTGAAGAGAAGGAACCAAATGAACAGCAAATCAAGGTATGACATCACAATCTCTCCTTTATTACTGTATTGCTTATGTTGTATTCATATCAGACTTGCTTCATGTGAAATATTTATTCTATCTTCTTTTGTTGGACTTTGTCAATATGAACTAAAATTCAATCTCAACCTGAGTCCTAACAATATAATTTGGATAAAAACAGCTATGGGGCTAATTCGAGATCATCAGCAGGAACAGTAATCTTTTCATGAATTAGAAAGGAAATTCATTCCATTCAAAAGTCAATCTTAGCTCCCAAACACATGGCCACACTATAATAACAAGATTTTTGCCTTCAACTTTGTGTGACCTTTTTTTTAGGATGCTGTGAGAAGATGTGTGCTGAAAAGGACATTCACCCCAGTCATGATGGGAACAGCTCTCAAAAACAAAGGAGTACAGGTTAGTATCAAAGACATTGTCAATGACAGTGACAGTGTCATCAGCAGTGTCATTGATAATTACAATGACAGTATGAATGACATTGTGAATGACAAACAGTTACAGTGGCCCACATTCATAAATTAGGACTAAGTTAAACCTGGTTTAGTCCAGATCCACCATTTTATAGAGCACGAAGTGTCATCCTCTTCATGCCGTACGAATTACTGTAATTTTTTTTTTTTACTTAATGAATAAACAAAATCAATCAAGTTGTGATTTAGTCTAGAGAAATGAATTTCATAATGACATAAATTTTTGTGTGCTCATTTAGTTACAAAATAATTTTTTTTTTTACGGAATGAAGAGGTTGGTACATGGTGCTCCATAAATCAGTGGACTAAGTCTTTCCACTTTAGTAGTCGGGGTTGCAAGGGCTGGTCACATTTGTATGATAACCATAACGCCAATGAGATTTTCAATTAAAGGTACACCCTACTATATGGTGTGTACATGTGAGTTTGGTTGTGTCTGTTAATACTAGGGTAGCTCTAGGGTGTACCTTTAATGAAAAATCTTTTTATTGTTATCGTTATCGTTATCGTTATCGTTATCGTTATCGTAAAAATGTGACCAGCCCTTAAACCTGGATCTAAAATCAGTATGCTTTTAAGAATACCTGCCGTTGTTAGTAACAATGTCAGTTGCAGTGAAAATGATATGGCAATGACAGGGATGATGTCAAGTGATAATGGAAATAAGTGAAATTTGATACTGCAAATCAAATTGCAGTAAGAAATTGCAATCACTTTTGTACAACAATATTTTCATACTTGAAGTTAAAGTTGAGTTCTGATCATGCGATTACATTGTGAAAGAAATTGTCTGAAAGCAATAGACCGCTTTTGTAATGTATACAAATTTATGCACACAATTCTCTGAGCACCTAGTGACGAGCTATTCCATTAACCTGCTTTTTATAAATGAGCCTCAATGTTTGGAATCCAGTTTGAATACATTATCTGTTGCTATGTCCGGCAAGCTTTCAGGTTGTCAAGAACAACCTTCGTTTGAAAGGTACATGTATGTATAAAATTTGCATACATTACCGAAGCGGTCTATTGGAAATGGTTGATCATGTCTACAAAAGAATCTGTTTAAGCTTCAAGGTTTTGGAATTATCAAATAATAAGAAATTAACACAGAAACTGGTATATGGGACTGCACACACATGTGGCATGAATGTTCTGGCCGAACATGTGTATGTAGTCCCATACACACATTTCTGTGTGCAGTGCCTGTGACTCTCAGCAGGATTGAGCCAATTTCTTCTTGTTTTGGTGATTCCAAAACCTTACAGTATACGCCAATTCTTATGTACTATAATCAACCTTTCCAAATTGATTAGAGACAGTTTCTTTTGCAATGTTATTGCATGACCAGAACTCAGTTTCATCTTTAAAGTGCAGTGTTTTCAGTGGTTCGCATCCCAAAGAAATGTTACTGGAAATGTAGCTATATCAGGAAATCAGACAAGCTGACTTTATATTATTTAACTTGAGTGTTAAAATTTTTATTGTAAATTGTATTTTTTGTTCCATATTTTAGCCACTTTTAGATGCTGTTATAGAATACCTCCCAAACCCTACTGAGGTGGACAACTATGCCTTCAATGAGTAAGTCTCAAAATCAATCTAGCTCCTCAGAAGTCTATATTTAGGTTTTATAAATGCATGAAATGAAAGAAGAAAAAAATATTGAAAGCCGTTGGTTTCACAATAATTCCAAATCTACCCAAGTTATCACTTATTTCTCCTTCACTTAATTTGTCTGTTATATATTGATGTGGAGTCTATAGTTTATTAAAGATAAAGTTGAGTTCTGGTCATGAGATTGAATTGTGAATTGTGAAAGAAACTGTCTCAAAGCAATTGGAAAAGGTTGATTATATAGCACATAAGAATTGGTGTATGCTGTAAGCTGTGTATATGGGACTACACACAAATGTTCGGCCCGAACATTTCAGCTTTTTCTTGTCATATTTTGAATGAGAGTGCATTTGAAGAGCAATCCTTTTCAGGGGACATTTCTACTATGATAATCTTCCAAACTAACGTAAAGGAATGAGAAAGCTCACAAATTATTTTTATTTTTTACTTTTCCCAGAACTCAAGATTCCCTTTAAAGGGGGTACCCAATGCTGAAACAATGTTAGTTCATTTAAAAGATCATGATTTTATTAGCAGAAAATCATCTGCCTTAAGTTTTTTAAAAATTCGTGTTGCCAGAAAAATCCCCGAAATATGGTAAGACTTCAGGATATTTTGGCCCCTCAGCTGTGTCCCAATTTCAGCTAGGTAACCACAATGACGTCAAAGTGGTTACCTTGTCGTGCAATTATAGCAAAATGCGCGCAAGGTGTAATGCATTTTGTACAGTCTAGCGCGCAACACATCTGCAATACGCGAACCTGGGTAACCACTTTGACGTCATTGTGGTTACCTAGCTGAAATTGGGACACAGCTGAGGGGCCAAAATATCCTGAAGTCTTACCATATTTCGGGGATTTTTCTGGCAACACGAATTTTTAAAAAACTTAAGGCAGATGATTTTCTGCTAATAAAATCATGATCTTTTAAATGAACTAACATTGTTTCAGCATTGGGTACCCCCTTTAAAGATGAAGTTTTTGTAATAAGGGTTGAAGAAATTTCATGATATCAGTTTCATGTGACTGGTTTGGATGTTAATGCACAGGGTTGTCACCAGGGACTTTTTAGTGGTGGAAATTTTATCGCCCGACACCTTGCCACGGGGGTTCAGGGGGACAAAAACTAGTCAGTTTTCAGGGCTTATAAGTTTTAGTTAAACAGTAAAAATATCATGTATCTACACAGTACACACTGTATTTTAGCTGCAGCATATAAGCATTGTAACTACTGTACTGGTATTTGGTTTACTTTGTATAGATAACTGCTGTGAGTGCTGTCAGATTACTGGCTTAAACCACAATTGCATGTTCGTAGGTCAAAATCGTAGTATTTTTTCCTTTGTCAGTGGGGAAATTAGTGCCGGGCGGGCGGGTGTGATATTGCATTGAGTGCCGGTCGGAAATTTCGAGTGGTGGAAGGTTCTGACCGGCGCCGACCACCGTAGTGACAACGCTGTTAATGCACATCATTAACTGTAAGTGCTGAGTTACAGTAGAACCCAATGACTAGATTTATATAGATACACTTTTAATGTACTCTCATAAGTCATCCGAAAAGATCGATGAGAAGTATGACGGTGTTTATCATCATTATGACAATTTTTTTTTTCCTTCAAATTTCAGCCAAGATGAGAGGGTGAGGATGAGCCCTGTCCGAGATAACTCTGAAAAGTTTGTCTCCCTCGCTTTCAAACTGGAGGTAAGTGAACTGAGGCTTCTAAAGCTTCACCATCTTTCCAAAAATCAGAAGGCAAAATGAATCATCATGAATAATTCATTTTGTTAGGTAATTCCTCCATGTATCAGCAGTGATTTTTCTTATTTGCTCAGGAACATGTGTTCAATCATATCAATAAATCTTCTGTACAGAATGTGTAGATTATTATACAGGAAGTTAAGATTCTATAACAGAATTTCTTCTTCCTCTTCTTGTGTTTGAGGCAGCAGAAATTAATGTACATCTCTGGTGGTCATGGAATCCAAGAAAACCTGACCATGTAACGGAACTACTTTAATGCATTTGCTTGACTTCAACTGAAGAAGAAAAACAAAACAAAACAAAACAAAACAAAACAAAAAAACTTGTCATTCTCTAACATGTAGTCCAGTGCGATGTTTGAAATTTGTCCTCTCTTCCATGGAAAGGAGGCAGTTTTTGCATGTAACAAAATATTTCAGAGAGTTTAGATTTTTTTTTTCATTTCATTTTTTTCTTTTTTTCACCCATGTTGACTCAAATTAAAACAAGTTTTCTTCTGACTGTTTTCTTGTTGCTGTTTTCTAGGCAGGTAGATTTGGCCAGTTGACTTACATGAGGGTCTACCAGGGCTGTTTGCAGAAAGGGCAGTACATCTACAATACTAGAACTAGCAAGAAAGTGAAGGTCTCCAGGCTCGTACGCATGCATGCTGATACAATGGAGGTACATATGCTGGGCTTTTTCGTAACTGAAGTTGAAGAGATGCAATAGAAAATATGAGATTAATAGAAAGAAATGAGGAGAAGGTAGGACAGGAATTATTTAAGGGCTAATTTGATCACAGTTCTTCAAATTGGCAACAATTATATTTTTCTTTTAGTGCTACGTGGTTCTAATAAGATGTAATGCCTTTGAAAACAATATACATGGTTACAAATTTTGTCGAAAAGTTGAAAAAATTGCCAATTTTGATGAAAAACAATGCTTTTGAACCTCTCAATGTGTTGCCAATTTAAGGATATTAAAGCTTATTCTCTTTTTTAGAATCCCTGGCATCAAACGCAATATGGTCAAGCAACAAAAATTGACATAGTGTGTGTAGAAATTTTTGCTCTTTCTACTCATACATCTGGTGTATTTTTTAGAGTTCTGAATCAAAAGTTATTGAGCCAAACCACATAATGTGGTCAATTGTCTTGAAAGGGTAAAGAACGAGGATAGCTGGAATGGAATACGTGGAGAGAGTGTGGTAATCGTGCGGAATCACAACCTTGTGCTTTCGTTTATATCAGTGGAAAGGTTCATAGTCCTCTGACTGATATCTTGCATGTTTTACGTTAGTTTATAGATGTATAGCTGTGATGCTTATTTGCCCCTCGTCACGTGAACTTATCCATGACCTTGTTTTGACCTCATGTTCATGTTTCCTTTGTAGGATGTCAACGAGGTGTACGCAGGAGACATCTGTGCTCTGTTTGGTATAGAGTGTGCCAGCGGAGACACTTTTACCAACCAACCAAAGACTCAGATCTCTATGGTAAGTACTAATGTACACGCAAAATTGAAAACAAATTTATACCAAGCATCAATGGTGATAGTAGTTATAATACATCATATGTATTTTACACAAGCTATCTTGTTAATCTGTGTGGTGACCATGATAAGGTGCTTGAGCATTCAAAATATTTCTTCCTACATCGCCTGAGTACAGGCACAAATCCCTGTCATGACATTACCATCCTTTTGCAAGATACTAATGCATAGGCGCCGCAACGTCGGGCTCGGACAATGGAAGTGGTTGGGCACCTTTTGTCCGCCAAATAAAAGGTGTCCCCCACTTCCATTGTCCCAGCCCAACCTTCCGCTGCGCCTGCACTAATGTTGCTGGATATTTCTTTGGAAGATGGTTCATCTAGTACGGGCACAAATCCCTGCCATGACAATAACATCCTTTACATAGAGCCACCTTTCCAATTTTATATATGTCTATGTTTATCTCTTTTTAGGAACCGATGCATGTTCCAGACCCTGTCATCTCTCTTGCCATCAAACCAGAAAAGAAGGTAAAATACTCGTCTAAAAATTATTTGATGAATTACCGTCATTTGATTAACTCAGAGGTACATGTAGTCATCATAAATATGAAGTGATCTGTTACAATTCAGATAGTATGGCAATTACATTTCACAGTGCTTGATATTGTATAAAATCAATGTCTGTATATTGATTGTGTGAGATATACCAAGTGGTTATTAAAACTTACATAACGATTATTATTTGCTTTAAATGGTGTATTGAATTTATGAAATATTTCCATAAAGCAGAATATGATAAATTGGTCTTGAGAGAGAGAGAGAGAGAGAGGGAGAAAGGAGGAAGAGAAGATAAAGTAGAAAGTGGAATTGATGAATAATGGGAGAAAGTGGAAGAAGAGGGGAAAAAAGGAGAAAATAAATCATGACAACTTATTAAGCTGCTCTATCTGTCTATAATACCATAATGTGATGTTCATCAGTTTTATCTGTCTCTCTCCATTTAGAAAAAACAAAACAAAACAAAGGAGAGGGGAGACAAGATGTGAAACTTATGAGCAATTACTAACATTCCCTTCTTTATGACCTATTCATAAATTTCATTGTTTTTTTTATATCTTTCTCCAAGACTGACCTAGACAACTTCTCCAAAGCCATCAATAGGTTTACAAGAGAAGACCCTACATTTACTGTCTACTTTGATGATGAGAGCAAAGAGGTGAGATTAGAAACTTGAGGCTTACGTAAATTATATTTTTGCATCAAATTAATCAAGATGAAGAATCATTTTAAGCTTGTCCTGAGCCAATTAATTATATACTTGCTGTAATTTTAATGATTGTGTAAGGTAGTGAGTTTTAGAATAGACAAAACCAATTTGAAAAAAAAAAAATCTAGAAAGCACAAACACATATATGCATACATGGGACTTCACTTTCAGATAAATGTCTATTTGAAACTGAATACTAAACTTGAAGACATTAAATGTGACATTTCAAGAGTTGAACAGCTATGAGACATCATGCATATATGACATATTATATCTTTAAAATTGGAAGATTTCAATTTTAAGATGGATAACAAGCTGTAATTTTCTTCTTTCTAGACGATTGTGTCTGGTATGGGTGAGCTTCATTTAGAGATCTATGCACAGAGAATGAGGAATGAATACAACTGTCCTGTCATCACAGGGAAACCAAAAGTAGCCTTCAGGGAAACGATCACAGAAGAAGTCGAGTAAGTGAAAATCTCTTTCTCTCTTTCTTAGTCTTGCCCTTCAGCCTCTGTCATACTTGGATGTTGTAAACTGCCTTAAAATATGCAGCAGCATAGGAAGTACTACACATACATGTATTCACTGATCAGTGTGTTTTCTTTATATGTAAATGTGAAGCACTCTGTGCTTGTTTCGTTTGAAAATATTATTATATTATTAAATTATAATATCATTTTTAATTCTCTGTATTTTACAGCTTTGAATATCTTCACAAGAAGCAATCTGGTGGAGCTGGCCAGTTTGGAAAAGTTATCGGAACAATAGAAGTAAGTTAAAACAAAGATTTCCTATGCCTTCAGTATTTCAGTATGACTTTTTTGTTGGGTATCGCATTTCAGTTCATTTATAATTGCATGTGCACATGAATCATAGGTTTGATTGGAAAGTAGAAAGCCAGGTAACAGAGCGATTCTAATTAGAATCGCTCTGTTACCTGGAATTTTAGGTATGCGTAATCTTTCATTCCACTTTACTGAATGATATCAATGCAGATAAATAAATTGGATCTTCTATTCTTGTACTGACCTGTAGTAGTAATCCCATTATGAATTGCATGTATTTTAGCAGGTGCCTTCTGCCCAGCTATACAGCCCTGGAAAAAATTATTAGACCAGCTCCATTTTGGGGTATATGAGTAGTGTTATAAGTCCATTGTCTATGGTAGTAAAAAAAATGATTATCAACAGCTACTTCATGATTAATGGACTACTACTAACTAGAACAATTACCACTATGACTTTTACCCCAGGACAGTTACCACTAGGATGAATACAGCCAGGACAAATTGTCCCGGACAAATCTCCCCAGACAATTACCCCACCCCTTTTTTCCCATGAGAAAGAGTTTTTGGACCACCTAATAGACTATAAATGTCAGAGAGGATGAATTTCAAGTGTTACTACTCTTGGTCTGAGCACCATGGCCTGCTCATTGTTCTACTGAGACCATTGCGTGTGACATAAAAATTAAAGGTATTAGAAAATTAATGTTATGAAACAAGAAAACATTCTTGCAGCATGAATAAGCTGCTGTGAGGAGAAAAAAATGCGACACCTTATTGACAGCATGCCACAAGGCTTGTCTGCTATCATCAAATGTAACAATTTCCCACTAAGAACTGAACAAACTGGCTTTAGAGGAATGAACATAGCTTTATGAGACAGTCAGGCATACCTACTGGACAATAATCCGCGGACCACTTCTGTCAGGACATTTTTTTTTCCAAAACTCCTACCCCTGGACAATATCCCTGAGGACAGTTAGCATCTAGGATATTTAAATTCTGTTAGTTGTTCTGAACTATCTATCCATTGGGGTGCCCTTAGAAGTAATTGTCCTTTAGCGTAAATTGTCCGGGGTTAATTGTCCTAGGGGTAATTACCCTGGCGGTAATTGTCCGAGGGATTAGTTATTCCACGAGCTAATTGTTTTGGGGAGTATTCATCCACTCATTATGAGTTAGCTAGTAGAAATCATTCTGATAATTCAATTACTGATATAGCCAACACTTGCCATATAGGCCTTTATAAGGGACTGGTCTAATAATTTTTTCCAGGGCTGTATATTTACAATGTTACAATGTAGATTTTACTCATAAATTTTCTAATTGCCTGTGTACTTTTTGTGTAGTCAAGAATGTATAGTATGGTGTAATCTGTATATAATCTGTATAATCTGTAAAAAAAAAAATAAACCCGAAAAACTAATAGGTACTGCCAGGTTTTATGCATATTATTTTTTTCTCATCGTTGCATTCTATTAGCCTCTGTCACCCGAGCAATACACCAAATTTGAGTTCATTGATGAGACTGTAGGGACCAACATCCCAAAGCAGTTTGTACCTGCTGTTGAAAAGGTAAGAAATCATCCAGTCAGATGAAACTGAGAGTGATTAAAAGTGTGTGTTTTTGCACTATACCATTACAGGTATTCAAGCAATACTTCTACAATGTTATCTCTCATAAACATAATATGTAAGAATGAAAGCTCTGTATTACTTTTGAGACATTTCATCTCTTTTATTGTAATTAACTAGTCATTCATTTATAGCCTGATTTTTCTAATGAGAGTAGGAAACTAGGGGTGGTATTCTGAAAATTGTTGTAGCTTTTATCTTAAAGCTCACAGACAGTCTTGGTAGCAAAAAAATACTGGCAAGAAACTTATCTAACATAGTCACATACTATTCTCCTTTTATCATAAGACACATGTACGAGATTATTTAACATTCCATTCACGATTTCAAACAATTTTTAGTGTAAATATCTGTAAGAAACACTTGGTAACGGCTTTTCACTGCCTCACGCTAAGACCATATCCACCCGAAGGTTCCCCACACAATAAACCCAGCGCTTCGCACTGTGTGTAGCGTATTCAACACACAGCAATCCCCATGTGCGTAATGTGTGTGGCCGTTGTTTGAATTTACATCCCCTCTTTTTTGGGCCAGGGATTTTTATTACTTTTCACCTCTCATTCGATAAATATTTCACTTGAGGAGGAAAAAACTTCACAGCATCTTAGTTATGTTAGTACCCTGCTATTTATTAAGTAAAATCAAAGAAATCTCACGAAAAGTTTTTGAGAGCTTCCCAAAACTATCTGTTACCTTTAAGAATTTTGATGTTAATTGTCATAACAAATTGAAATTGCATGGAATAAACAGTTATCATTGGTGCCTGCGCAGATGTCTTTTTCAACTATACACGAACGCAGTTAGCTGTGTGCAAATGTTAACCAATGACTTATCCTAATTTTGATTTGCTGTGACAATTAACATCAAAATACTTAAGATAAAAGTTACAATTTTCAGAATACCACCATAGCTGTCTAAACTTTAGACTAGAGCCCATGTACAGTTTTTGTAATCTCCCAAACAGGTTTATCTAATTTCAATTATTAAAAATAAATCCTGTCCTACTCTATCCATGTATTTCCTTCTTAGTATGTCTCTTGATCATGGAATATCAAACCCTGAACTTATTTCCTTTCTCTCCTTTGCAGGGCTTCTTGGAAGCAACAGAGAAGGGCCCCCTCATGGGTCAGAAGATTACAGGTATCCGCGTCAGACTTCTTGATGGACAGCATCACATGGTAGACTCCAGTGAGCTGGCTTTCAGGCTTGCTGCCATGGGCGCCCTTAGACAAGGTAATTAATATTATATTCAATCTTGTGTAGCACACATCACATATTTAGTCCATTTTATTAATAAATTTGATTTAAAACTGCATATAAGATTGATAGTAAAATTGAACCTAATTTGAAGAGGTCTGACCAGACCTTTGAACTAATCATGGATGTTGAAGTGAACGTGCCCTAAAGAATTCCATAGATCTGTCATGCAAAAACCCATTGCAAAACTGAATCTAAAATTATCGTGGACTAGAAAAAATGCATCTGAAATAAAGTGTAAACTATATCTAAAACTGCATCTAAAACTGATTGTAAATTGAATCTAAAACATAATTCCAAACAATTTTTGTTCCTCAGCTATGGGAAAATCTAATAACCAGATCCTAGAACCGATCATGGAGGTTGAAGTGAACGCACCTAATGAATTCCAGGGAGCTGTCATCGCTGGTATCAACAAGAGGTCGGGGGTCATCCTAGGCAGTGATGGAGGAGAAGGGTACTTCACCCTCTACTGTGAGGTAGGTGAAATACCAAAAATCAAGACATTGTGCTTGGAGAGGAAATTTAAGAGGATGATTTCTTGTTGTTATTGTTGCTGTTATTTGTTGTTGTAAAAGTAAAAACGATTGAATTATCTTGAGAGGAAACCATTTTTCAATCCAGAAACTCGCAATTAGCACTATTTGATTTTATAAAGCTTTTCATAAGTTCTAATAATGGAACTGCAATTCAAGGTAAATTGGCTAAAATTCTTAATTGTGTATTGTAAAATAAATGGGTTGTGTAGATCATTAAAATATAAAGGAGAACAAAAATATGAAGACTTCCTGAAAATGACTTTCATGCAAGAGGCACAACATGTGCATGTGGGGTTATGTGTTCTGTTGGACAGCCCAACCTCCTCTACTTTCTCCTCTTTTTCTGTGCGACTTTCTTGGCTATTGATACAATCTCTTCCATATTTGTTTTGCAGATTTCTTCACTAATATTTTTTTTTTTAAAGAAAAATTGTTTGTATGGACAGAGTTTATGATATATCTACATGGCACATGTTTTAGGCATGGTCAATTTAAAAAAAACTATGAACTGCTCCTTTACTTATCATAGGTGCCACTGAATGACATGTTTGGCTACGCCACTGAGCTACGTTCCTGCACCCAAGGCAAGGGCGAATACTCCATGGACTATAGCCGCTACCAGGCAACGAGGCCAGCAGTCCAGGAGACTCTGGTCCAGGCCTATCAGATGGAACATGGACTTGTCAAGACTGCAAAGAGGTCCAGATGATGATTGCCTTTGGAAATCAGATGATGATCAGAAATGGGAGAGTGCATTTTGAGATGAAAGACAATGAGATGAATTTTGGAAATGCAGCAAAGCTTTATTGATGGACATTGGAATAGACTGTGATCTGGTCGAGAACCAGGGTTCTACATTTGGGACCAAGGCCAAGGCCAGTGCTGTAATAGAGATGTGGGGGTTTGAGTCCAGGAACCAGGACAATATTGGGTTACATTCATTTATCAATAGACCAAGACCAGTGTTAATTGCTTAATGTACTCTAGACATGGATTTCTGTGGCTACAGCCAACGAGACCACCAGTCCATGAGATCGTTAGCCCACCAGACTGATAAAGTCTGTCTCATAGGCCTTGTGACACTTTTCTGAGGTTCGCAAGACAGACATTGTCACTCCTGTGGGCTGTCTGTCTTCTGGGAATCCCCGGTCCTCAGTTCGGACCAGGAGGAAAATTTGGGTTTACACTCATTTAGCATTAAGTCTTGGAGTTGAGACTGTGATATGAAAACCCTTGGTCTATCTTCTACATATATGTAGAGTGGTTGTAAAGACATGTATACTCAGCATCCAATTAGAGATGATGGGATGAATTTGGAGATCCATGATAGTTTTATACAAGTGACATTAAGTTGAGGTGTAGATTTGTAGAATCAATGACCAAACAAATACCAAATAAAGACGATGTGAATTCTTGAGAATTGGATTTCTTGATTGACATTGAGTTGAAACATACTGAAAAATGTCTTTGTTGCACAGAGATGTTGTTTCAGTGAAATGTGCATTTTATGAAAACAGATTATCATTTTTATTATTCACAATCCAGACTTTAGGACTTACTGAACAACTGTCTACATATTCCTATCAAACTGCTGAGCACATTAGGAGGTAATTGTGATGTGTTATTCAGATTATAAGTGCATGGAAATTGTTGTAAAGTGGAGATAGTTCTTTTATAGTAACAGCTGTCATGATTTATGCATATAGTACATTAAGTATTTATACTTGTTGGTAGGGGGGATGATGAATAGATTGTTACCCCCGCCCCCCTCACACACATACACACAAACACACACACACACACACACGCACTCACACTCACTTTCACTCACAATAGATACCCAATGTATGTCTACGCCACTGTATATCTAGCCTTCAATCAAGGCGGCTGTGCTGCTCTGTCGATCTCCTAGTCAATCCTCGAAACGTGTGGAATAGTCCTCTGATTGCGCGGGAAGTCAACACACGCGTGCAGCTTGCTGCACGCCACCTTTGAACACCCGTCAATGTCATAAATATTCATATATTCAAGACGACCGAATCATTCAACAACCTTCCCAAATTGGGCATTACGACTCGTTACGTTTTTAACCCACAGATTTAAACGTAATATTGAACTCTATTGTTCAATGCGTTTAATCAATCAAATAAAAGGAACTGTAACGGTAAAGATTGAGCTCTTCTGTTATTCAGTGGGGACCTAAAAGGGTAGATAGCGGGATAAAGCTGGAATTATTTATATTTTTCTTTTCTCTTGATAAAATAATCCACTCACAAATAGATTTTTGCCCATTTTTCAAAAAGAAAATGGTCAACTGTCATACTTTTCATATATGTGGATATTATCATGTCATAGAAGCTTTTGATTGGTTCATTTTCTCTACCAGGAACTGAATTATTCATGAAAATTTTTCGTAGAAAATTGACGAAAGATTTCAAGGATAGACCAGGGGATCGACAGAGTTGCAGAATCGCCTTGATTAGAGGCTACTGTATATCTTATATATGCTTTTTATATGTCAGAAAGTCATGACTTCCATCTTTGATTTATCTGACTTTTACGTGTTAAAATATAAATATTGTAGATGTCATTTATATCTACTTTTTTCAGTATGACAACATCATGGATGTGAACTGTGGCATTGAAATTCACAACACAGCAAAAATTGTGGGCATGGTTGAACAAAGATACTGGAGTTATGAAAAATATTTTGGACGTTATTCCATCAGTAATATTTTATATTTATTCTTTTCAGAATTGCTTTATATGGATTTGTGCAAATATTTGCATCTTTTACTGCCTCTCTGTCTTTAAGGTGTGAATATTTGATGTGTCCCTATTTTAGTGGTAATCTTTGTTGTTGAGTACGCTGATTCATGTATTTGCCACAGATGTATGAATTATAAAGAATTTTGATATTTAATATACAGAACTGGATATTGTACTGTGGTGTATGTTTGTCTGTGTGACTGATTGAACATATGTCCTCTGTATGACATCGATTTTATGATGAACTACATGTTCATTTATATCTTTATTTTATGTAATGGTTATCCACTTTACAAATGAAAAAGAATGGACAATAATTATATCAGTTAATGATATGATAGGCCATTGTTTTATTCTTAAAAACTATCTCTGTGCAGAGGCTGAATTTTACAGTTAAAATCAATGATAAAACCTCACACAAAATATTGTGAAAATGCAAATGCAAAGAAAATAATTGAATTATACTTTTATACAATTTGTTTACATTTAGATATTGTGACAGGCACATCCTGATACTTTGATGTAGATTATGTGTGATTGAAGAAAAGAAGGGGTATATATTGGGCAGATTGGGAGGGATAGAGTGAGTAAGAGAGAGAGAGAGAGAGAAAGAGAACAATGGATAAAGAGATTGAGAGCAAGTGAGGAGAGAGAGAGAGAGAAAGAGAACAATGGATAAAGAGATTGAGAGCAAGTGAGGAGAGAGAGAGAGAGAGAGAGAGAAAGAAAGATAGGCAGGAGAATAGAGGGATAGAGAGAAAGCTGAGAACGAATGAGAGGAAGAGAGAGAGAGAGACACACGTACACAGTTAAGCTCACCCCACACTATACGATCGGTCTGTGATCCAATTTCGGAAGAAAATGTAGAAGCATTTGATGTAAACATTTAATGACAAAATATTTTTGATTGAGGTTCTGAGTAGTCATATGGACAGTAAAATCGAAAATACAGCCTATTGTGAGCTTTCTAGTCGGAGGAAAGGCCAAATCCCTCGAGTCGTAGTGACGTCCGAGCAGTCCTACGATTGTCTACGATTTGAAAGTGATTTGGCCCTTATTCCGGGTATAAGGCTGACAGTGCACCAAAACATTCATATCACTGTTAAGAACCTGAATCAGGTAGATTTTATTTATTAACCCTTTCAAGACAATTGACCACATTTTGTGGTTTGGCTCAATATCTTTTGATCCAGAGCTCTAAAAAATATACCAGATGCACGAGTAGAAAGAGCAAAATTTTCTGCACACACTATGTCCATTTTTATTGCATGACCATATTGCGTTTGATGCCAGGAATTTTAAAAACAAGAATAAGCTTTGAGATCCTTAAATTGGCAACACATTGAGAGGTTTAAAATCATTGTTTTTCATCAAAATTGGCAATTTCTTTCAACTATTCAACAAATTTCTAACCATGTATATTGTTTTCAAAAACATTACACCTTATTTGAACCATGTAGCACTAAAAGAAAAATATTATTGTTGCCAATTTGAAGAACAAAATGTGATCAATTTAACCCTTTAATAATCCCTGTCCTGAAAGGGTTAACAAGTCCATGTGTAGCCTATCACAGTCCAGTGTGCAGTGGGCCTAAGGAGAGTAGAGATAGGCAAGACGAGATATGGAGGCGGCAGAGAGAGAGAGAGAGAGAGAGAGAGAGAGAGAGAGAGAGAGAGAGAGAGAGAGAGAGAGAGAGAGAGGGCACAGAAACTAAAGATAGAGAGAAGAAATGGATAGAGAGATTGAGAGATGGAAAGAATGGGGGAGCTACAGAGAGATCGAGAGAAGCAAGGAATTCAGAAAGATAACATCAAAATGAACCTTTTTTTGTCCAGTCGGTCATCCAAAGATGTACAGATATATAAGATAAGAGGTAGACGTCAGTGCATAATTAGGTAAAGATGGAGGAATGCACATTGAAAATTTTTTTCTACACAATCTAGCATTTAAAACATTTGGATAAGCATCAAAATGAATCATTTGCTTTGCTGTCGAGCTCACATTTAATGGAATAATATTTGAGCTAAACATGATGTTTGGGGTTGTACCATAAGATCCTGCACATTGCACAAAACAGAACCCCCCCCCTCCCCCCCCCCCCCCCCAAAAAAAAAAACCCTCTTCGTTGACATTTCTTAGGTATTTATCATAACGTTTCTTTTGGCCATGACAGTGAGCAAGCATAGCAAAGGGCAAAAGGCAAAAGGGGGCGGGGCATGTTATGTCAACATATGCCATGTTGTTCCATGCGACTCCAAATTCAAGGATGCGAAAGTCTGCTACGGACGTCCCGTCGTTATCTCTGCCAGAGTTCCGGCCGAGCCATATCGCGCAGTGCTGACGGTAGAAGTCATGATGCTTGTTGCCTGGCTGAGGTACATGTATATAGACTATACGAGATCAACCGACCTAGAGCTAGAGCTGAAGCCTGAAGGATTTGATCGAGTTGACTTGATACCAGTAGTCACCAGCAGAGAACATTTTTACTTTGTTGCAGAAAAGAATTTAAGGTAATTTTAAGAGTGTGAATGATGTTGCAGTAAATAGGAAGTGATATCATGACCGAATCTCCAAACTAAAACTAAAAGAGTAAAAAAGTGAGGTGTCTCCTGTTGGCTGTTCAGGGGCAGGGGCCAGGGCTCAGAGGGTTGGGCTCTGGCAAAGGTGAAAAATAATTTGTGAGCTTTCTCATCCATTTTATGTCAGTTTGGAAGAACATCATAGTAGAAATGTCCACTAAAAGGGATTGCTCTTCAAATATGCCCTCATATTCTAAATATGAAGAGAAATTCTGAAATGTTTGGGCCGAATATTCATGCCACATGTGTGTGCAGTCCCATATAGCCATTTCTGTGTCGAGTGCATGTGCTTTTCAGCAAGATTGGGTCAATTTCTTATCATTTGATGATTTCTAAACCTCACAGTATACACCAATTCTTATTTAGACATGATCAACTTTTCCCAATCGCTTTGGGACAGTTTATCCACAATCGATTGCATGACCAGAATTCAACTTTATCATTTAACTCCACTCCAGCCAGGTAGCTGCACCACCGAAGCTCCCTCTTGTTAGGGAGATGTTAGGTCATCTATTTGGGAGTTGAGACACTGGGGTAATAATCCAAAGCTCTCTTTGGAAGGGCATAGTTGCATAGAGATTAGAGACATTACTAATTATATTACTAAATACTAACTTTACTTACTTTAATCCAACAATGTTTGTAGGACTATGCCTAGCTGTTCATTGATCATTTGGAATAAATACAACTGCTTCACACAGTATCAGTTTCAAGCAGTGTTTGCTTGTGGCAAGGAGGTTATTATTAGTAGGATTATGAAATTGAACATTACCTTGGTCTCAGCTCAGCTGCCTCTTGTTTTATATTTCCACTGATTCCAGATTACTACCATGGCAACGTATTTGATCAGAAAGGCTCGACCTGAGGATTGTGAGGACATTGTGAGACTCATCAAAGAGCTTGCTGAGTATGAGAGTATGCCAGACCAAGTTGACATGACACCAGAGAGTAAGATGGTCTTCAAATTTGATTTAGAATAATATGGAGAATTTCTGTTTGGAGGTTCCTTGTCACAGTGATATAAATTTTTATAAAGAACAACAACTAACATGACCAGTTTGCAAGCAGGTCATGATTTGGATGCACGATCTTCAAGGTTCACAAATGTCGATAGAGAGCTGTAGTGGGCTGTTAATTGGTATCATCATGGGCTGTTGCCAGTTGGCAAGTTTAAGGTTTTGCTCTACATGATACAAGGTTAACCCAAAAGGATTTGTAAGTTGAATTTGATTCATTTCATATATGCATTAAAAGTTGATAGACTAGCTTTCAAGAGCATGATTGATTTTCCAAAATATGATTTAAAATGACATATATTTGATTTGGAGATCAGTTCATTGCCTGGTTTCACTGTATTTCCATTAATGGATTTAGTATTGTACGGGATAAAAAGTGAATACCGGTAAATACCTTGGACATAGCCACTTGTTAACATTGCATTTATGAACTTAAAATTAATATGGTTTTTCTGTTTTCTTTATTGATTTTCAAACAGAATTAAGAGCAGATGCATTCTGTGACCAACCCTTTGTAAACCAGTTAGTTGCGGTCTGCACTAAATCTAATACAATGGTCGGTTACAGCTCATTCTCATACATGTATAGTTCCTGGAAGGGACGTACAGTCTACCTAGATGATGTTTATGTCACGCCAGCACATAGAGGTATACAATTTTACAGTCATTTTATGTCATTGGATAATTGGTTAACAGGTGAAGGTCATACATTTGTTTTTGTCACTTATACATATATATGATTGAATGATGTGTAGATAATTAAAAAAAAACAAACTAAAATGCAGTCCTGAGCCTTTCTGTTTATCATCCACGATATATTATTTACTGCAATAATTTTCTCAGTTTTCTATAATTATAACTTATAAGCTTGCTGGGTAAAAAATCCCTAATAAATTTTGTTCAAGGACACAATGTATGCCAGAACTTCATCAGAACTCTATTAGGTCTAAGCTCTGAAAAGTTCTCAAGCTCAAATATTAGAAGTATTGATGGTGAATAAGTTAAGGGCTGATTTTGAATGATAGTACTAGCATTCAATTTAAAATGTTAACATGATTGCTCCTATCCTTTGAATTCTCATATGGCAGCACTGTCTGTGGACATTAAAATGCAAAACAATTTTACTTTGCAATCAGTTTCTTGAAGGATACAGAGTGATAAAATGCTGGCACTTCTTTGAAAAACCTTTTTTTTAAAAATCCATAGGTACCGGGCTTGGAACATCATTGATGCAATCAGTTGCAAAGGTAAGTTCAGCATTAATTTGAGAAAGAAAAAGTTATAAAATACAAATGTATTTCTTTTGATTTTTATATTAGACTATGTTCCTTTCATTTTATCAATCCACACAGAACAAATCTACCTGGTACCTTTATAGATTTTAGAGCATTTGGTGTTTGTTTTTTCCTGATGCAAACATCTAGGGAGTAAATTCTTGAATGCCAGGAAATGTCATATATATTGTATTTCATAATTTTCTTTAAATTTTGGAAGTGATCATTGTTTAAATCTGATAATTGCTTCAGATTTTCAAACGGGTAAGATCCTTTACAAGTTTTCTCAAGAATATTTTATTTCTTGAAAGAGTATTTTCAGGGTTTACGTGTAATACCATAGTTGCATGGGTGCAAATCCGGGGGGGGGGGGGGAGAAGATAGGTGAAGATAGGTGAATGTCCCCCCCCCCCTCACCTTTTCGAATAACCTTCTTTTTTTTTTTTTTTTTTGCTTGTCAGAGAATTTTGGAGGAAAACTAGACCCCAAAAATGTGATAACCTTTTTTTTTTTTTTTTTTTTTTTTTGGGGGGGGGGGGGTTGTCAGAAAATTTTTTCAGACATTTCGGATAGGTACAAAAGTTAAATCATGTGGTGACCCCCCCCCCCCCCCCCCCCCCGAATTTCAAAGTGGATTTGCGCCACTACATAGTTGTATTGTATTAGATTTTAAATTGTATTGGTATGCAAAAGTAAAGGAATTTCAAGATTCATGAAAGCTTGAAACCCTGCCCCAGTGGAAAATAGTCTTGTGGCTCCAGAGTGTGTGTTGCCATTAGAAACCAAACAAATTTGTGAATCATTCCTCCAACTTTGTTTTCTCTTTCCATGCCCAGTGTGCCTATGAACAAAGAGGATGTAATCGTATGAACTGGATCGTCCTTTCCTGGAACGAGCGGCCGAAGCAGCTTTATGCCCGACTTGGAGGAGAGAATCTGACCACAAAAGAAAGTTGGGAAAATATCACTCTTTTTCAAGAACAGCTGAAAAACTTTGTAACCAATTATAAAGTTAAAATAGGTGAAAATACATCAATAGATTTGCAACTATGAGTTTGTTTGAATTTGTTTTTATCTTGTCTGTCGTCCCTACAAACATTTTTTTAGATCCCTACAAATATTCTTTGAGACACCAGTGTGAAATATTTGTATAGGACTGTATATATGACAACATCTGTCTGATGTTTGAAGTTTCATAAGACTTACTGTCATTGCTAAAATATGGTATTGCCTGAATTCTGTCAAACTTTGGAAGAGAGGGACATTTGGTACCAAATACGTGTATACTGGTCTGTAGCTCTGACATCCTTTGGGTAGATATTAATCTACATTGCATGGCCACACTCGACCCAGGTGAGGTACATGTAAATGAGTACCTGGTAGGAATAATTGATTTAATGCACTAAGCGAATTGATTGCCTAAGCTAAAGCCAGGGTAATGATATATTGGAAGTGCATAGAGACGTTATTATACTATTAATACATGGTTGGGAGTGCTTTAGTGCGACCTGGCAACACAAAGGTTTTTATCGTGTTGTACTAACGCACGAGGCGTAGCCGAGTGTGTTAGACACCACGATAAAAACCTGCGTGTTGCTGGATCGCACTTACGCACGAACTCACAACCATGTATTAATAGTTTTATAAAACGGGTCTACAATTTTAGTGTTTTCTTACAGATCCGGATTAGCCATGCGTTAGTCCCCTCGCCGTGCGTTAGTACTTTTTTTTTGCATGGTCACGTGGTGTTATTTGACCAATCAGGATGGCTACATTCTTGAACCCGTTTTATAAATCATAATGTGATATGCGCTATACAGGGACGGCATATTATTGTTATTGTCATATTTTTTAAAGTTCTCTTGAGTATAGAGAAAGTTAATCATGATGAAGAAATAGTGAAACCCAGCTGAAAGAGTGTCGCCTTTATTTACAGATGAAATGAGATGATGTACAGGTGAGGCTATAGCTTATAGAATAATAACTCTGAGCTGAAATTGTAGAGTGAGTCTATAATGATGACTGTCCTTTCTGCTCAGGTATTACATTCATTTTGATAGGAATTGAACGGCTGGGATGTTATAAGATATATCTACTAAATATTTTACATGTACTGTACCCTGAAGCCGCCCTCAATTATATACAGGTATTTACAAGATAATTTGTAGTGAATTTGCCTTTTCCCTTTATTTCTGTAAGTGTACAATTTCTAATAACCTTTGTAAATGTACTCTTTGCAGCTGACAAAGTATGTACATGTATCTGTGATCAAATTCAGTTGAATTAGATTTTAAAAAAGATCTTACAATGTAGCAGTATTTTGATCACCATTCACAGGATTCTGTATTTGATGGATTATTGTGTATAACACTTCTATATTTCATAGAATGATTTAAAGGTGTAGTTGAGCTCTGGTCATGCAATTACATTGTGAAAGAAACTGTCTAAAAGCAATTGGGGAAAGGTTGATCATGTCTGCATAACGATTGGTGTAAATTGTGAGGTTTGGAATCATCAAAATGGTAAGAAATTGACCAAATCTTGCTGAAAGGCACATGCACCTGCACACAGAAATGGGTATGTGGGACTGCATACACATGGAGCTTGAATATATTCGGCCTGAACACTCCAACTACCTCTCGTCATATATTTAATTTGAGGGCATTTGAGGAGCAATCCTTTTCAGGGGACATTTCTACTATGATGTTCTTCCAAACTGACATAAAAGGAATGAGAAAGCTCACAAATTAGTTTTCACCTTTCCAAGAACTCAACCTGCTCTTTAATGTGTCATTAATTAACGTGTGGAGCATAAATATGTACATGTATTTAATCATGTTGCATGATTATATACTCATAGATATACAAATGCTGAAATATGAAAATATTTTTGTCAAAAGTTTTCAATCATAAATGCTGAACATTCAAAATCTTCATTACCTTTTTTATAATTTACAACTTTGAATACTCTTTCTTAAAATTGAAATGATGGCATAATAAGAATGCAACGGGACAGAATAAAAAGAAAGAAAAGGGAGAGAGAAAGATAGAGAAAGAGAGAGAAGCAAAGAATGGAAGGTAATGCTAGAGAAAGATCCTCGAGAGAGATTTTGTCAAGAGAGAGAGAGAGAGAGAGAGAGGAAGAGAGTTGGTGAATGAAGATTTTACCCATGAAAGAGTAATATTTGATCATTATGACCCTCTATACTATTTCTCCTAGAGATGGTTTTTCCTTGGTATTCCTTTGAACCTGATGAGAAAGAATTCAAAGTCTTAATGTATTGAATTGGTAGGAAAGGTTGTTATTCTGCCTTCCCATCCCACATTTTAAAGTCCTGTTACTTTTGTCTTCCTCATGTTTTTGTACTTCGTCTATAAATCTGCATTACATTTCTCTCTCCCCCTCCGACTCTATGGCTGTCAGTATTTCTTCATCATTACATGTATCTTATATTTCTCCCTCTCTCTCTCCCTCTGACTCTACATCTGTCTAAATCAAAATTTTACTCAAAAATTCTCTGACAAGTAAAAAAAAAAAAAAAAAGGTTAGCAGCATTTTTGGGTGTATTTTCACTAAAAAAATTTCTGAAAAGCAAAAAAAAACCAAACAGCAGAATTATGCTAAAATTCTGCTAAATGTTGTCAAATTATGCCTAGCATAATGCTAGATGCTAAAGCGGTCAAAATTCTGCCAGAAAGCAGAATTCTGCCAACTCTGGCAACGTTGGTCTGGATATATCTGTTTATTCTGTTGACTTTTTAGTTGATCTTTCTACATGATTTCAAGCAAATACACAACCACATCACAAGTCAAAATGTGACACAGATTCCTCCTTGTTTACCCACTCAGTGTACCTTTCACAGCCCATCAACATTCACTGCTTGTACATTTCATCCTGCTTGGAAGTCAATTTCACTATTTGATTGACAGGTGGAATGTGGAATGATGATCTGTTTGTTGATTTCTTGTTGATTTCTTAACCCACATTTATTGGTAGTATATTTCATCCTGTCTTGTATATTTCAAGATTTCTTGATTGATATGTAATGACCTTCTACAAGGTTAAACTTCATATTGGCAAACTAAAATACAAATAATTTATTTGTAATAGAAAATATAAAATGTACTTTCACTCTGTTCATATAAATAGAGTTGAGAATTACATGTGATGTGTACATGTAATCAAATAAGCAGACATGGAAATGGCACTACCAAAAAAGAAAAACAAATACAAAACAACATTTTCTGTAGAGATATCATTGACATATTTATTTACACCGAGAGAAATGGAGGGAGAAAAAATAGCAGTATTAGATACATTCCATTTCAAAGTACATGTACACTTTAATTATATTTACTATATAAGTTATATTCACAAAGGATATTTACCAGTGTTCCTGAAATATCTTTTGCTTGAAAAAGAATTCCAATAGTAATTATGTAATGAGGACAAAAATGTATTCCACTTTTTTCTAACGATTGAGAGATTAAGAGGAGACCTCATGGAAATACATATATGTGAAAAAAAGAAGAAATCCAGTTCCTTTATAATGACTGATTAATTTGATATTAACTTGAGAAAGGGCATGCTAATATATTCCTAAACAATAGCCTTGTCTCAAATTATTGCAATAATCACAATGGAAGTCAAACATCACATAAATAATTGCAATTAATTATCATAAGGGTGTTTGGAATAATATAGGACCTTCCCATACACTTCCAGAGTATTCCTGCCTCCCCAAGACTATAAATATTACCACTAATATAGTTGGCATTCAAGCTCAGTTCCGCGTATTAAGCTATTATCATTCCCAAGATATTACTTGTTAATGATGTGATAAGCAAATGTTGTTAGGGTTACCACTTGATATTCATAAGAGGTATACAACAATTTACCAAGCATTTGGATTTTCTTGTGCAACCATTTGAAATACCCCCAGTAGAACATTAGCCCAATCAGTGCAACAACTGCCCCCAGACAGCTACACATGTTTCTAATAAAAATCTAAGCATCTGTACAACTAAAGTTACAATAAGTGGAGTAGGTCACAGTGAACTGGGGAATTGGTTTGAAATGAAAAGTGATAAGATGGTCTGGATAGAGTGAACAATCTACTTCTTCTTCTTTCCCTTCTTCTTTCCCGATCCCTTCTTTCCTTTCTTTCCCTTCTTCTTCTTCTTCTTGCTGTATGGGCCCAGCTGCTTCCGGACCATGACACCTCGCCACCAAGACTGGAGCTACAGAGAAAAAAACATGAAAAGAAATTTAAAAAATAATATGTGTACAGACTACACATAGTATATATAAGGAACTGACAAAAAAATTTAACCAGCATTCTAGAGGAGAACAGTCAAGGAGTATGAAGAAAATAAAGGATACCCCATAAAACCCTTTGCACATGAGACTCAATATAAACAGTATGCTTTCATACCCCCCCCCCCTTGAAAAAAAAGGGGGGGCAGTTAAGGTACCAGAAAAGGCACTAGAATGCCTTTAAACAGGGTCCCCTATTGAGCATACATCACTCAAAATATTGTTATAGACCCAAGAAGTTAAATCGTGGTGTTTGAATGCCGCATGAAGTCCCCATAGCATATAGCGCTGTGTTGGTCACATGCACGAAATTCATGATGGGATGGTGCTTGTTTGCTTACCTAAAATTTTGAGGCAGTCGAGTAAGTAATAAGTTGACAAGAAAATTTAAACTGACAGAAAATTTAAAGATAAAGTTGAGTTACAGTCGTGCAATTACATTGTGAAAGAAACTGTCTCAAACTGGGAAAGGTTGATCATGTCTACATAAGAATTGGTGTATACTGTGAGGTTTTGGAATCATTTAAATGAAAAGAAATTGACCCAGTCGTGCTGAAAAGCACATGCATTGGACACAGAAATGGGTATATGGGACTGCACATACATGCGGCATGAATGTTCGGCTCGAACACTTCAGCTATTTTTTATCATGTTTCAAATCTGAGGCCATTTGAAGAGCAATCCTTTTCAGGGAACATTTCTACTACAATGTTCTTCAGAACTGACATAAAAGAAATGAGAAAGCTCACAAATTATTTTTCAACTTTCCCAGAACTCAACCTTCTCTTTAATACGTTATAAATTTGTTTCAACTGTACTGAGTGGATCTGTATGTATCTTACCATGACGCATGATTTGAGCTCCTCCTCTTCCTGTTCTGCTTTGCGTCTTGCTTTCTCTTTCTCTATCCTGTCCTCTACACACACCTGTTCATACTCCACATACTAGAATAGACAAAAGATTAAAATATAATAAATAATGATAATAATGTGATTTGGTTTATCCAAGGTAGTCTTATCAGTATTAATACTGCTCTCCCTGAGGGCCTTCAGTCACGATTACCCTAACATTGCCAGGTACCCATTCACTACACCTGGGTCTAGAGGAATAAATCTGGATAAAACGCCTTGTCCAATGATGCAAGCACCGGGTAAGGATCGAACCGAAGACCTCTCATATGAGGGTCAAAATATATCACAGGGCTCCCACACAAAAAGGCATGGTCTATCAAATTTGAGGGGATCAAATACAGGTCCTATACATGTGTATGCAGCAAATAATGAAGAATATCAAAACCAAGAAGAAAAAAAACTATTTTGAAGTGGCCGAGTCTGAGATATCAAATATGCAAAAATTATCAATTCAACAGTATTTATCTAGCAATATTGAACACTTAGAAAGATTTTCTTTTATCAAACACCTTTACAACTAAAAAACTAGACAAAGGCTAAATCTATGACAGGTTCTTACCAATTTTGTGAGCTCTTGGAGCCTTGCTAGATCATTTGCCTTTGAAGCCTTGAGGACCTCTAGCTCATGAGTCTTAGCTTCTACATCCTTGTCATACTTCTCCATCCAGTACTCAACCTTCTCCTCCATTTCCTACATGAAAGAGAGAAAGTAGGGCAACTTAAAAAGATGTCAATCGTAGCTGTGGCATAGCCAAAGAGGGGATAGGTTACATCATCTCTGAATTTCAAATACATTTCAACTTTTGCTTGTCTATTCTTGAAAATTCATGAACAAATCCAGGACTGGTTATTCATAAAATGTAAGTGCAGTTTATATTCATTCAACGAATATACTAGGTATTGAGCTCTTGTAATGGTGTGTTATACAAAATGATACACTGAAATAATTTTGCACTTACGGTTTGATGCCTCTTGAGATAGGTCTCTATTTCTGTATTCACTCTCTGCTCCTCGTCAACTTTCTGTTTCAAAAGCTGCAACGTGAAAAGAAATGAAAAAAAAAACCAAAAAGAATATTATCACAGGGAATTTTCTGATCTGCTTCATCACAAACACTAGCACCATATATTCTCAACATTCCCAATTAATCAAAATAAGTGTTGGAATTACAATACCACTATACTACTGTATATAATACGATTGCAGGGCCCTCAAGGAGAACAGTGTATAATACTAATGAGGCTATCCTCTGTAAACAAGACATATTATTATTATTACTTATCCCTTTCGAGACAATTGACCACATTTTGTTGTTTTGCTCAATAACTTTATTCGAGCCCTAAAAAATATACCAGATGCATTAGCGGAAAGAGCAAAAATTTCTGCACACAATGTATCCATTTTCATTGCATAACCATATTGCGTTTGATGCCAGGAATTTTAAAAAATGAGAAAAGGCCTTAAAATCCTTAAATTGGCAATACATTGAAAAGTTCAAAATCATTGTTTTTTGTTAAAATTGGCAATTTTTTCAACTTTCCAACAAAGTTCCTAACCATGTTTGATGTTTTCAAAGACATTACATTTTATTAGAATCATGTAGCATTAAAAGAAAAATATTATTGTTGTCAATTTGAAGAACAAAATGTGATCAATCTAGCCCTTAAATAATTTCTGTCCCGAAAGGGTTATCAGCATCTTCAATTCATTCTCCTCCACTGTCATGATTATCATCTCTTTATACTCATCCTCATCATTATCACTATCGTTATCACCATTATCATCATCATCATCACCATCACCACCATTACCACCACTAATACCACTGTCAACTACTACCACCACCACCCCCCTACATCCTTCATGACCATTTCATAAAAGAATCCCTACCTCTATCTCATCCTTCATCTCCTTCTCTGTGAGAAAGCATCTCTTCTGCATCTGTCCCACGGCAACCTCTGCATCTTTCTGCACATACTTGCCTTCCATGCTGGTCTTAGCTTTCATCTCCTGAAGTTGATCTGAAATAATCAAGTAAGATTTTGTGTTAAAAAAAGGAGGACCATGACATAGACCTTCTGAAATGCATTTTGCTTTTTCTCTCTGCCTCCTACTATCTTGGTAATTGATATGCCCTAATTAATAATAATACTCGGTTCTTGTACTGCACATAATACATTTTTATCAATGTCTCTATGTGCTTCCAAAGAGCTTTGGATTATTACCCAGGCTCAGCACCTGTATGCGCTCACATAGAATAGGGGCTACGCGGACCTCTGATTTTGGTTCTGTGTGGGCCCTATTCTATGGATTCAATGTGATCCTTTATTTTCTTCATACTCTTAACCGTTAACCAAAAGAAGGTGAGGTAAAGTTTTTTAAAATTGATTTTATACATTCTAGCTGTGCAAAAATTATTTTATAGGTGACTGATACACTTTAAAGAAGCCGAAAAATCAAACATACCTTTCAGATGAGCTATCATCTGGTTCCTCTGCTGCGTCTCCTCTTCTCTCTCTACTTTCACGGTAGCAATCTGTTTCTGTAGTGACTTAATTTTCTTACGCCCTTCCTCTTCCCTAATGACAAAAATAAATGAATATAGAAATTGAAATTGACACCCTCCACAGAATGACACTACTACACATACTGTATATTTATTACATAACATGTTCACTCTAAACTGAAGAAAATTAATCAGGGGCCTCTTCCATGAAAAATTGAACACACACCCATAAATTAAACAAAACAACTCTTTAACCAATTTGGAATTGCAAGCAGAATTGGCTATGATTTTTTTTTTTTTTTTGCTTTTGATCACACATTTTACCTGGAGGCAAGAGGCCCAGGTTTTTTTAATGTTGCAATAAAAAAATTTGTAGTAAGAAATTTTGTAAGTAATCTACAAAAATATATCAGACTTGAAATGAGAAAATCATTTTCCTGACAATTTCCAGTTATAATATGCCCTTATAACTAATATTTTGTCCTCATTTTACTAGCAAAGTGGTGCCAGAAAAAAAAAAAATTGTTAAAAAATATCAAACAGTCTGAAATTAAAAGAAGAAGAAAAAAATTGTCAAAGTGAAAAATAAAGTAAACCACAGCAAGAATACAAAAGTGATTAGTCAGACTTACTTGAGGATGGTATTCTGAAGCTCCGCCTTTTTGTCTTTCTCCATGGTAACGGCTTGGATGAGAGCAGTAAACATCTTCTCTTGATTCATCTCATCCAGTGCTGCACACAAAACTTCTTGAAGAAATTGTCTGTGGGACAGAAAGACAAATCAATTTAAATGTTAACTAGACAAGATAGGAGGAATGATGAGGTACCAAAGGAACAGCAACAGAGATCAGAGAAAAGATGAGAGAGCAGACTCAGTCACTCAGATGGTTTGGTCATGAGACATGGGATGAGGACAGGAAAGGATGAACTGATAAGATGGGCTTCAGGTTAAAGGAAGGAGAAAGAGGGGCCAACCAAAGAAAGGATTTATAGACTGCATAAGTGGAGAAGGAAGAACAGTTGAATTAGAATTGACCCTAAAAATAAATTTCCCCTATGATCTGTAATTTCTTTTATGAATCTACTAGAGTGAAGTACAACTGGTAGGATTTATCCATCGTGATGAACATCTTGTGGTAAGGCTTATTATGAGTATCTTGCAAATGAGATTGCTTCTGATGATTGATCCATTTTCAATTTCCTACACTAACTGAACTCCAAAATTCAACCCTGGACCAAACACTATAATTAAATTTTACCCTTAACCTAACCTAAAAGCCAACAGCGACCCAACCCTAACCCAATATCTTTGACGGAATAAAGCCCTGAGCAATATTGTCACTGGAGCAAATGTCGGATCACCATGGCGTCGTGGGGTGAATCAAGAATAGCTTCGTCAACTTTCAACAACTTTGAACAAATAATTTTTTTTTTGTGCACATTCCCCCTTAGTTACCTGTCTTCTTGCATCTTGTATAGATTATCAGATGTCAGGGGACTCTGCTTCAAACTCTTGGCAAATGTCTGATTTGTAGTCCGTAACCCGCCAACCACCGACCCAATCTCCTGGTTATTGTCCTGGAGACGGGCCGCATCTCGTTTGGGCCCTGCCCGGAGGTTGGCCCTCTGCTGCATTAGGTTCTCATACTTTGACTCCAGGTTCTTTTGACTGTCCAGGATCTGGGTAATTTCATCTCCAACCATCTGATTATAATCAATAAGTAAGAGTAAATATGGTCAACTTGGAGGGAAAATGGGACAGTGATGAAATTAGCATAATATTTAGTCAAAATTCTATCACCTACATGTTTCATGAGATTTGAAACATTCATTAATTTAGAATCTTACTACATATATGCAGGATTCTAAATATGTCAGAACCTTTTCTGTGAATAGTTCTGGATTTATATTCATTACTCAAAATTGAAAACAGTTGTCATTTATCAAAAATCTATTCAAATATAAGGAGCACTTTGAATGCTATACCAAGATTCCAAGACCGACATACACATGTAAATGGAATCTTTATTCTTGGTCTACCATATTCATTAAAAGACAATTCCATAGTTTAAAGAAAAGATACAACGTGCATACAGCTTTATGATTGACAGATGTTAACCTGCAAAAAAGCAAAATTGGTAGAGCATATTGATTCCTTCTTTATTGTAAATTTTTGACAATACTTATTCCGCACATGATGATTAAAAAAGGATGTAAGGCTACTCAGCTGAAGATAATCTTCTTTGAACTAAATCAAATTTGAATTAGAACAGATGAAATTAATCCTATATCAAAAATTTTAAGACGACTTTGAAAAAAGAAAAAGACTAACATTATCATTATTTGAACTGATCATGATTGTACAAAAGATATGAAAATGACACTTTGATCAAATTGAATTCTAATAAAAAGCGTAAAACCATAATTTTCAAAAACATTTGAATAGTGCACCAGCTTTTTGACACTCCCTCATGACCAAGAGAAAAAGAAGAAAAAAAAAAAGAGAGCGAAAGAGATAATAGCTAACTGGTCAACAATTGTACACAATTGTTATCAAATGCCTGTCAAGTGGTGATAACAGAAATCTGAATATAATCTTTGTTGCAGGACACACACATAAGGTTTCTTTCTTAAAAGCTTTTAACATCTAATTCTTGATTTACCTCATTCGCATCTTGCCTTCCTTCAAAAGTAGATGGCATGATCTTCCCTAGCACTGCCAACTGATCCACGGTGTCAGCTAGCACAGTGCTAAGGTACACGGAGTCCAGAGATGTAAGCTCCGACATCTCGCCTCCCTTCTTTCGCTGCTCTGTCTCTTTGAATTGGGTTTCTTTCAGGCTCTATCTGAAGCAAAGCAAAATTGCATTTATTATTGTCATGCAGGCAAGCAACTGGTTAATGCTTTTCTCTGCATAGGTCTCTCTTACCTAGGAATACCTAGGGAAGATAGTGAACATAGGCACTACACCTCTGTATTCAGTTCTAAGTTTTTCTTCCTTTTCAAGATGGCTGGATCGTTTCCAGGTACAGGCGATTCATAATCGTACTTTATGGGCTCATTCTTCCAGCACATATCTAAAGCTACTTCAATACTGTGCATACAGGTCACAGCTCATCTGGGTAGTATCGTTGTGAAGATTATTCCATGGTCTGATGGTTTACGTCAAAAAAAAAAGGTTACCACTCAAATAGACACTCTGCACAGCAGTCTTAACCCTTTCGAGACAATTTACCACATTTTGTGGTTTGGCTCAATAACTTTTTATTCAGAGCTCTAAAAAACATACCAGATACATGAGTAGAAAGAGCAAAAATTTCTGCACACACTATGTCCATTTTTGTTGCATTACCATATTGCGTTTGATGCCAGGAATTTTGAATAGGAGAATAAGTTTTAAAATCCTTAAATTGGCAACACATTGAGAGATTCAAAATCCTTATTTTTTATCCAAATTGGCAATTTTTTCAACTTTTCGACAAAATTCCTAACCATGTGTATTATTTTCAAAGACATTACACCATATTAGAACCATGTAGCACTAAAAGAAAAATATTATTGTTGCCAATTTGAAGATCAAAATGTGATCAATTTAGCCCTGAAATAATTCCTGTCCTGAAAGGGTTAAATTTTGTAGACAGCTAGGCGAGCTTGGATACAATTACAAACGAGTTTGTCACTTTTATTTAGAGGAACAACACTCAACAGTCGATAGTGAGAAGGCTCTTGTCTCGAGTCTGAGAGTGAGTTAGACAGAAAAATCTGTCTGTTTGGAGGAGTTTTATAACATTTTCTGACTTTTGTTTTGAGGTTCTCCTCCAAGACAGACCGAAGCCTCCCATAGGCACCATAGTTAAGTAGCCAAGTAGGCATCGAGTGAGCATCGAGTGAGTATAACGTAAAATTAGAAGTTTAACATACATTTTAAATTAATTTTGTACATTGTTTTCAGCGACATTGAGGGTTGTCGCAATGAAAGTCTAGATCTATGTGTCAATGTCAGGCTTACACTGTACACGTAGCCTGGAACTGAAAGGCTCTTTGAAGAGTAAAAAAAAAAAAAAAAAGCTGATGCCACTCTTCATGAAGAGTAGCGTCAGCTTTTTTTTTTTTTTTTTTTTTTTTTTTTACTCGTCAAAGAGCCTTCCAGGCTAATTAAACACACACACACACGTACAAAGACACGTCGACAGCAGCATCGAGCAAGACGGGTACAGACAAGAGCCGGGCCTGCGAGCTGCCGGCAGCCCGGGCCTGTGGGATGGGCGGTCCGTGCCGCAGTATCGGGCTCTAGACTGTCTAGCACTGCACCGGCACAAGCACAGCAAAATAGGTTCACTCCATATATCACAAAAGTAATATAAAGCCTTTAAAAATCTAAATCTGCAACAGTGATAGAAGAAAATAGTGTGTGCTAACATAGTCACAACTTACACATTAAACTCTCACGAAAACACCATTAAATGTGAGGAGTTTTTCAAGGATGCGATTTCCCAGGCTTGTTTACGTTGTTTCTAAGCTCGGTGATACTCTGGATCGATCACTAAGATTTAAATGTAAGTGATATTTTACAATTTAAAATTTCATTTTAAAAACATTTAATCACTCTGATATTTTAAAAACTTACTTATATATTATTTTTGCTAAAATTTCAATAATTTTATTGGTTAAATTATATACAATAATAATGTGAAATATCCCATATCTTTCTCATTGAAATCCTTTTCCCATTATTTCTCGCCAGAAGTGGTAATGTTCATTTTATTATGAAAATTTTCCAATCTTACATCTAAATGACAGAACGTTAGACATACATAGGATGAATGATTATAATTAGCTTTGTTATTATTCTTCAATATGAAATGTCCCTTAGACTCTGATTGCTCATCAATAAGTAGATTTTGTCCGATTGTTCGGAGTCTTATCCTCTATCTCCCCATGTAATGAACTACAAATCGTACAGCGTCTAACGTAACGTACATGCAGTCTATACATGCTACATATTGCACTACACGTAGACTATGTGTCGTCCTTATTAAATTCTTCATTTATTGACTCGACATCAACAGGAAACATTAAAATTATTAGTGTGAAATCCAATATGTTTCATTATGCTCACATAGTGACGTGTCTTTTGAAGTCGATTCGAAAGATTGTTGAGGTTGAGAATACTTTTTCAACTTATGTCTCCACTGACCACTCGGTCTCACTCAGCATGCTCAGCCCCCCCCCCCCCCCCCCCCCCCCCTCCCTAATTTCTGGACTGCCTAGGGCTGGGGCCTGGCTACACTGCCTGTAGACATGCACAATCAACAATTCACACAGTCACTGACAGTAGATCTAGAATCTAAATAATAGTAAATAAAATAAATGGGGGAAGGGGGAAGGCTGAGGCTGAGTGAGAGTGAGAAGGCCGGGTATGCAGCTGCAGTGCCAGTCTAGTCGCCCAGTGCAATGTGTTTGTATGGTAAGGCCTAAGGGGTCCTAAAGCTACACACCCCGCAAATACGTGTAATGCGACACGTTCAGTGTTTCAAAGTTTTGGTGTGACTGAGCAACGCGATTATTGTTTACGTTTGCCAAAAAGAATGAGTAACAAAAAGAATGAGTAATTTTCCTTTATTTTTGTGATATTATCACTATTTGGAAATTGGGATGAAATTAACATCAGTTGGCTTCAAAATCAAGATTTGCATTCATTTATTACGTGTGCGTAGCTTTAGGACCCTTTCATTTTGTCGACCAAATTTGACATGGGTATAGACATCGACTTGAAAATTAGTGTTATTATATTGACATTTGTCCATCGTAATTTTCTCAGGGATTTAATTTAAGAGTAGATTCTATGCAGAACCCAGATATATAGAGTAAAGGATGGTGTTTTCGGCTGGGAGCAGAATTCGGCCAGTACGACGTATGCATGGCAAAAATCACTTTAAAATGCATAGCATGACAGTATATCACATATCACACACATACAATACATACAGGGGAACCGCGGTAGCAATGAAAAAAATAACCATAAATATCCCATTTTAGCGATGTAATCGGCGGTCCCGCTACCCTAATCTGAAAATTCTTGTGTCTTACGCATATCCGTAAGGAAAATGGGTTCCAAAACTGAGCTGTATTTCAAGAAATTTTCAGTTTTAGATCAGGATATTTCGTATGTCCCAAGCTCAAAAGTGCCCAATCGCTTGTTGCAGTCAGAGATAGTCGATATGAGAGACGCACACGCAATATCTCTATTAGTCTTGAGATTTCACTTCTGATACTGCGGGAGCAGTTTTCGGCCAGGTTTTACGCGGGGGAGCTCGGGCGTTGGACGCCGGCTCGGGCCGCTGGGACTTTTGATCAGCGGGTGAGCTCACTGCGCGCTCCCCATTGACTTTGTACATGCGGCCGAAAACCGATCAGCTTGGCCGAAAACTTCCTCCGAGACGGTAAATGAAAATGAATATTACCATGGCAATTCTTGATGTTTTCGGGGGGTTAAAATAGTAACAATATTTGCTCTCATGATTTGAGTAAGAAGTGCAAATAAATATGAAATAAAGAGTAAAATATAGGATTTGTCTTAAGTGACCAAATTCTCCCCCCTTACTCTAAAAGAAATTTGCATGAATCATTGAAAAGGTGACTTTTTAGCCGCTTGAAACAAAGTGCGTAGCTTTAGGTTCCCCCATCATAATTTGTATGTTTTGTAGCACGGGCTAGCCACACAGGCTTTGTGTTTTATAAAATTCATCACTGAACATCAAGCCACACGGGGGAAGCAGTCTCCCATATGGCATGAAGAGACAAGTAAACAAAAAAAAATCAGTGGTCAAGATTTGTCCATTTCCATGTAGTCTATGGTGAACCTTGCAAACCACCTGCGAAGTTTACTATTCCTCTTCCAGCCCACCTGACCACTTCAAGGATCGGATCATGAGAAACATAAAAATATTACAATTTATGGAGACATTGATGTGGATTTACTTACTGTAGCTTTCGTTGTGCAATTAGTATTACAAAGACGGCAAGATCGGCTCAAGGTGTGTGCAGTAGATGAACAGAGTACAAGGCAGTGCAACACTGAGTGGTTACAACGCGACATACTAAATTTAATTGTGCTAATATCTTGCATGCGTATATGCTCTCGTTTATTCGTTCGACGGTGCGAGATATTAGCACAATTGAATTTAGCATGCCGCGTCGGCACCGCTCAGCGTTGCACTGCCTCGTACTCTGTTCATGTACTGTGCACATTTTGTGCCGATCTCGCCGTCTTTGTAATGCTAATCGCACAGCGAAAGCTACATGTGAATGGTAAGTAAATCCACATCAATGTCTCCATAAATTGTAATATTTTTATGTTTCTCATGATCCGATCCTTGAAGTGGTCAGGTGGGCTGGAAGAGGAATAATAAACTTCGCAGGTGGTTTGCAAGGTTAGGTTCACCGTACATGGAAATGGATGAATCTTGACCGCTGATTTTTTTTGTTAACTTGTCTGTCCGTATTGGAGAATGCTTCTCCTGTGTGGTTTGATGTTCAATGTCAAATTTTATGAAAAATTGAGCCCGTTGGCTAGCACAGGCACAGATGGGCACATCAACTGATCAAATTCAAAGACAAACTCACACTCACAGCATGGCACTGTCATTAGTGTCAATCCCCACTGCACATGCACATTGACCCATTGTCATTGTCCCTTTCCTGACCTTGCTTGGTTTGCCTTTTGGTGTGCTGGCCATGAGTGTGGCATCCAAAGTCAAAGATGATGTAGGTTAGACTAAAACTAATGTAAATCTGTCCTGTTGTCTATGAAATCATCCTCTTGACTTTGCACAATGGCAGATTGACCTGTTACTCGTTGGCCATAATTTGTATGGGGAATTCTTTAATGGGAACAACATTTTTCAGCATTCCCCATTCTTGGATAGCCTGGAAGACCTCCTGGAATCTGGAGCGTAAAAATAAAAGAGAAATGCGTTGGATACACTCCAGTGAAGCCTGGTGCCTTTATCTGCCTTTGCAATTTAGCTGATTTATCATGTTTTGAAAAAGCCCCTGGAAAATCACTTTCGATACGGCCCACGGTACTGACAGGTTCTTCACCATAGCGTTTCCTTCTATTAAAAGGAGACTTTTGCAATACTTTTTTTAGAAATCGTTCCATAAAATATCTTTGTTTTGTCAAAAAAAAGGGTTAAGAAATTATCCAAAACTTACTGGGGCAGCGATCTCAATGGAGCCCTTGTATATAATGCAGATTTAAAATGGCGGCTTTATGGGGCTTACTTACGCGTACCCTGTTGCTAATGCAACGTAATCAAAACTATACGATTTAATGCATTAGTGAAGATGTCTGAGAAAAGCTTATTAATGCTAAATGTGGAGGTCTTGAAGAAGAGATTTGATCATACACAGTATGCCCTCCGAAAGTGGGCTAGAGAGTCCGAGGAGGGCTAGAGAGAACTTCCCTCCTTAATTCATTCTCTCTAGACATCCTTCGGAAGTCATACAGTGTATGATCGATCAAATCTCTTCAAGACCTCAACCTTTTGCATCAATAAAGATTTCGTCAGCCCTCTCCACTAACGCACCTCATTGTATAGTTCTGATTACCTTGCATCAACGACAACGTACGCGTACGCAGGGTGGTCCACAAACAACAATTCAAACATGTAAAATTGCAACTGGGAAGAAGTATAAACTGATGTATGCTAAGCACAAAGTCTCTTGAGGCCAGAGTCGAGAGCCTGCTTGAGGGCCCTGGAAGTTGTGTGGTTCTCTGAGGCATATTTTGAAACAAATTTTATGACAAATATTTCATAATTCTGTTAAATGTTAAAAACCCCTTGTGGACCACCCTGCGCGTACGTATGCGCCAAACAGCTGCCATTCTGAATCTGCATTATACACAAGAGGCTCCATGGAGATCGAAGCCCCAGTAAGTATTGGATAATTTCTGAACCTCCTTTTTTTTGTCTCAAAAATGATTTTTGATAGAATGATTTTTAAAAAAGTATTTCAAAAGTCTCCGTAGGAGGAAACGCTATGGTGATGTTTGAACCCTGCTCTGAAAGAGAGGTGGATTAAAACTCTAGGCTCCAGAAGAGTAGCGTTAGCTTTTTTTCTTTTTTACTCTTCCAGAGCCTTTTCTAGGCTATTCTTGGATGCTAACTTAGATCTAGACCAACCATTTCTGAATAGTGAGGGGTGATAAATTGTGGAATCACTCACTGATTGCTGTCAGTGTTTGCAAAAAAAAAGGAAATTTTTTTGATGGGGCAGCTAAAACTAGATTCTGTAGAAGTAAGATATTCCACAACGAACAAAGTGGACATATGTGTTGATCAGAATATGAAGATTGCCATTGTTCTTTATTTTTTTTGGACGTTAGGTATGTATTTACAGTGGGACCTAGTTATAACAAACTCTGCGGGATTGGCGAAATTACCTTGGTGTAATGAGAGGTTGTTATAACAGTGTTCTTTATAATTAGGTTCTACTGTATAATGAATGCAATTGACTGTTATTTATGGAAATTTTGGATGTTGTTGCAATAACAAAATTCATGTTCCTCTTTCAGAGTTGGTGGTTTGGAGCTAGCAAGATGGTAGCGTCCAAAAGGTGAGAATCTCTCTTTAAACTTCATTGTCAAATGCACTAGTGATCAAAGTTTGATTGTTTAATATAGTAAAATACCTATTAGAGAACATTCTCAAGAAATTGAAAGCAGATATTTGGCATGCTGATCTTATACAGTCAGACCTGCTTTAACGACCACCTGTATAGAAAGACCACCTGTCTATAAAGACCACAATTTTTGTTTCCCTTGAAAAGTGTATTAAAGGAACCTGTACATAAAGACCACCTGCTCATAAAGACCGCTTTTCTTGTCTCCCTTGAGCGGTCTTTATAGACAGGTTTCACTGTATTTGAACAAATTTTCCATGGAGATGGCAGGTAACCTGTAGCCAAGTATTAAAGATTATTGTAATGTGATCATCAACTTAGCGTTCACTGGATGTACTGTAAAACCAGAGACTTTCGTGAATTGTAAATGACAGCCATTTTCACAGCAAGAAACTTTCGCGATTGCAAAAATTTAGTGTTATATCAATTATGATTTTATAATTTTGCGGCATGAAGCTTTCGAGTAAACTCGCAAATTTCGCGAACATTAAATGCGCACAAATATTTCTGGGTTTTCGGTAACCTGCTCTATCCATCACACACAACATATGTTGCAGGGCAGTTTTCACAAGTTACACAGATAGTTTACAGCCCTAGTGAACAGTAGCTGGATGAAGTTTTGTTTTGAATATGATTATATGCTAATTTTGCTCTTGATTAATCTGGTCTATCCATACCACAGGCTGTACTGCAGGGCAGTTTTCACGGGTTACAGGAGAGGTCTCCGCAACCAGCATGAGAACCAGGCCCTCCTCAAGCTAGAGGGAGTGGAAAGCAGGAGGGAAGCCACCTGGTATCTTGGCAAGAAATGTGCCTACGTCTACAAATGCAAGAAGTAAGTCAGATGCCGGGATGTGGCCAAAGTGCAGGCTATTAGAGGAAAATGCTTGGATATTTGTAGGTCATTATGTCGAGTTGGTATTTATGGAGACTACTGTAAGGAAGTTTCATTGTTAACAGACATGACTCTACATGTGTTAGGTGCTGAGTTTCACTTGATGTGAAGATGTCACTTTGAGCTTTTGCTGTATTTTTCTAAATAGATTATCTATGCACAGATTCCTTGTTTCATCCAAAATTCCAGTCTTTCGTGAACAAGGACTAGAATAGATCAATATTTTCAAACAAAATTTGAGAGAGTGAAAACCACAGTGTTGGTAATCTGAGACTGACAGTTTCTCAAATTACATTTGCTCCTGGCTTTATTTCATCAGAATTTCAGGGTCAGAGTTCAGGTTGCGATCGGGTTTTAGGTTAGGTCCTAGGGTTAATGTTCGGGTTAGGTACCTTGTTTGGTTAAGGGTTGAAGCAGGAAATTTGTTTTGTCTTCAAAATTATAGCTGGAGTGTGTGTTGTAGAACTTCTGCTTTACCTGAAGTTTGATAGAATTTTAACTTGTTTCATTTTGACCCACTTGCAGCAAGACGAAGTGTCCAGGCAAGGACAAGCCAACCAACACCCGTGTGATCTGGGGTAAGATCATCAAGACGCACGGTAAGAGTGGTGGATGCAGGGCCAAGTTCAAGAGCAACCTCCCAGGCCAGGCAATCGGCAAGAGGATTAGGGTGGTAAGTAGTTTGAAGGATATTGGCAAGCTTCTCTCCCTGTTATCTGAAAATTGTTTACATATGATTCAAACTGAACAAAATACGGCTTTGTGGAATCCCAGAGGGGTGATTTGAGAGGACTAAAACAATTCTTCCAGTTGAAGTATGCACTGACACATTATTTGGTCCATACTGAGTGAAATGTGATCTCATGGCATCCCAGGGAGGTTGTTTTGGAGAACCAAAACAAATTTGGTGGTTGGAAGTATGCATTGACATATTTATTATGCTGATCTGTAGACTTGTTGGGGAGAATCTACACTTGGAATTTTTTAGTATGTCCCCCACATTTGGTATCAGCACCGAGGGTGTTATCCACTGCTAAGAACCCTGGCTGCATCGGGATAACTTTGCAAGAGGGCGAACTCGGCATCGCAAATAGTAATTAGATGTAGAAGTTCAAAAAAATAAAATCAATTCCCCACAGGGTTCTCACCAGTGCATAACACCCCTGGTGCTAATACCAAGCATGTGAGACTTCGAAAGGGAAATACCAAAGGGCTAATTCTCCCCGACAGGCTGCAAACGGGTAATAAATCTGTCAAATGTCAGTGCAGACTTTCAACCTGCAAAGTTACTTTTGATACTCCCGAACATTGGGATGCTGCAAGGATCAGTTCGGACTGGTGATAAACAATTTCTTGCTCAGAAGCCTGCTTCCCCTGAGTTTGAGTTTCTTATGTTCATAGTCAAATTGCCAAATTTCTCATGTCAGGTTCTTTCTGACTTGTCATAAGGGATTTAGAATGAAACTTAAGGGTGCGCTGTACAGCTATCAGCCGGAGAGAATATCCAAGGGGATCAGAAGTGAAATGATAGCAAATTGGGAGCTGATTGGGCCCTTTTCAGATGGAAAGGCTGTCAATAACTTCGCAGTTTCAGGGGTTATTTTTATTTTTAAAAATTGTTCTTGAACCTCTGCTCAAAGCTTGAATTTTCTTCTTTTTTCAGTAGGGTTGTGTAGTTATGGAGAAACAGAAAATACAGAAGAGGGCTGATGATAACAGGACATCATAACTGAAAAAGCTATTAACTGAGGAAAAAGCCACTGTAAAAATACGGTTTCTCTCAGCAGGTTGTAATGTGTGAAAGGGGCCCTTTTAAATCTTACTGCCAGTCACTAAGCTTAAATTTTAATTGTCTAGTAATAGCTTGCCCCAGTGTTGCTGACCATTGTTTTTCCATCAGTGTTATCAGTGTCAGAGTGGGCATAAAGTGATTCCCTCCTTCATGTCCTTCTCAGTTTATTGGACATCCATATGTTCAGTCTGAGGGATAGGAGGTACATTTGAATAAATGGGAGGAAGAAAGGCTAAACTTCAACATTCTGACCAGTGCTGGTCACATACCAGTGATTTGGCAATGATAACAGCAAAATTGATGTATGTAGTAAATGTACAGTGCTTACCAATTTATGCTGATGACCCTTCAGCACAAATTCTCTCTGATCCAATACATTTTCTACATAGACCAATTATATTGTTGTTACCTAATCCCTGACATGTGACCAGCTCTTTACACCCAGCATTTTGTTGCCAGCAGACTTTCTCCTAATGTGTGAGAGAAGGGAACAAATCTCCATCCTATGTAGTCCTTCCAAGTCGACCAAATGAAGTGTGCATTAATGAAAGGCCCAAACTTGTCATAATAGTAAGCCTTTTGTTAATAACTAAACCATTGAAGTAAATATACACACACACAAAAATCCCCAACATAACGACAAAAAAAAAAAAAAAAGGGTTTTAGATGGAGATTGGCCCTTCTTCCTCTCATTTATACATTAAAAAGAAAAAAATTAATACCCAGTAGCAGTTCAGAAAAGCCATTTGGAGGTTCTTCATATCAGAAGCAATCTCACCTTTCACTTGTTCAGAATTTCTTCATTCATGGTTGATCTATTTCAAACTATTATTTTTCTGCTTCTCTGATTTTTTTTACATCCAAGAACACTTGAAGATAAACTTTTTATCATATTCCAAACTGAAGTATTCCCCCAATTTGATCTACATTATACCATTATGTTTTCTTATGCATTAACGATAGATTCTGTGGCAAACATGTAATGGTAACAGAGTTTTGTTTGCTATAAATGTGTGTCAATTTAAGTATTCTAATAACCCTTCCTTCCCTCTCTCTCTCTGTCTTCTCTCCTGTATTCTCTCTCTTCTCTCCTCTTTCCACCTCTCTTACTATCAACCTCTCTTTCTCTCTCGCTCTCTTTTTTTCTCTCTGTCTTTATTTCTGTCCTACAGATGCTGTACCCATCCCAGGTCTAAGTCAACCGTCGCCAATGTATAGTATCTGTGCATCAACATGTAATAAAAACTTTTATGTGTTGATGGAATACATGACTCCCAGTGTTTGGTTTGTAGGACAGTTGCGTGTAGTTTTGAGATTAAAAAGGGGGAATGAGACTGGAGTGACCCTGTTAAGATTTCTTTCCCTTCGCTTGTGAGAAGACAAAAAAAGAAACATCAAATCCTGTTTTAATCAGAAAACCATTCATTTATCAAAGGGGTTTAAAAAAACTTAAGTGTACCAATCACCTAAAAAATAATTTTAAAAAACTTTACCTGGCATTATACAGGTTAACATAATACGAACACATGGAACCCAATTTGGACTTCTGTTCCGTGCGTTAGTGTACTCACAAGTCGCTTTTATGTTCATTTTAACTCCCTTTATAGAAGTAGTATTTGAAGCTCATGTTTTGAATATACTCTAGTGACATGAAACCCCTAACATACAGAGGAATATAGTTTTTGGTGATTGGTTCCCTTTAATAACTGCCTTAATCACATTAGTAGAACAGATGAAAATTGTTGAGAAAGTAACAAGATGGTGATAAAAGAGTGGTAATTCTATAGATATAAAGACAGCATCCACTGCAATGATGAATAGATGGGTAATCAGTCATTCTGACTATCTCTCTATTTATCTTGCCTCTTGGTCTTTCAGAATTACATAATTGCTGTTTTTCAATGTATTTTGCTCACTCTCCCTTGCTCTCCTCCATCTTTCCATTTCATTCCTTGTATTCTTTGTATCTGTATCGTTTCCTCTCTTCCGCTCATACTCTCTCACTCTGTCTGTTTCTCATTTCTCCTCTCTCTCTCTCTTTCTCTCTTTCTCTCTTTCTCTCTTTCTCTCTTTCTCTCCATCTTTCTTTCAATGGTCTTTCCCCCCTAGTATTCTTGTCCTCTCTCCTTAACCCTTTCAGGACAGGAATTATTTCAGGGCTAAATTGATCACATTTTGTTCTTCAAATTGGCAACAATAATATTTTTCTTTTAGTACTACAAGATTGTAATAAGGGGTAATGTCTTTGAAAACAATATACATGTTTAAAAGAATTGGTGAAAAGTTGAAAAAGTTGCCAATTTTGATAAAAAACAATGATTTTGAACCTCTCAATGTGTTGCCAATTTAAGGATTTTAAATCTTATTCTCCTTTTTAAAATTCCTGGGATCAAACGCAATATTTTCATGTAACAAAAATGGACACCGTGTGTGCAGAAATTTTTGCTCTTTCTACTCATGTATGTGGTATATTTTTCAGAGCTCTGAATCAAAAGTTACTGAGCCCAACCACAAAATGTGGTCAATTGTCTCGAAAGGGTTAAAATTAGGACACATCCCATAGGGGCAGGCTGAAGTATGAAAGGAAACAAACTCGTAGAGTAGGAGTGCTCTGAAAGAAAGTATGGATGTAAAGATGTTGATAGTGCGCAAACTTTGTGATTATTCAGTGACTGGTGAAAGATGATGGTAAAGGAGTGCATTGAAAGAAAGTATGTGAAGATAGTACATAATTGATGCAAACTTGGTGATGATTTGTTGACTGGTGAAAGAGAATAAGGAGAGAAGTGTGAGCAGGACAGCACTGAAAGAAAGTAAGTACCTGAAGATAGCGAAAAAAGTATGCAAGCCTGGTGATGTTTCAATGACTGGCGAAAGAGAATGAATTGGAGGGAAGAAATATGAGCAAAAGTGCACTGACAGAAAAGTATGTGCAGATGGAATAGAAAATATGCAAACTTGGTAATCATTTGATGACTGGTGAAAGTAAAAGGAAAGAAGAGAAGAAAGTATGGATGTGAACTTATAATAGAAATATAACTCCCTGTCCAGATACAAAAGAAACCCCCAAAACGCATATATTATACCTGGTCTTGTTTATTACCAAATACACAACCAAAACAAAAAGCCAGACCACCTTTTTGCTCAAAATTAAGGTTACAGTTGAATAATTCATGTAGGTTTTTTTTTTAAACCTTTCAAATGTAATATCAGAAACAAACATACATTATATTTGATATTTCCCTCATTATACAACTGACATAATAGTAAGCACAGAAACTGATTGAAGCCCACTGCATACTAATGATCATATGATAAAAATTGGGGGTAAGTGGCAAACTGAGTATGAACTGAAAGATTAAAATTGTCAACAGCTTCCCATGTCATCTTTCCAAAATGATTTAGCAGGAATAGCACACCTCGCTAATGGGCTCCAAATTCAAGCGATCTCAGACGGGTCATATGACTGTCCCCAAATTTTTGACTGGGCATTATCTCTCATATACATGTATAAATCATGTATACATAATATTATTCATATAATAGAACATTTAAAATTCTTGTAACTATTCAGAGCTATCTTTCATGTCTTCCCCCAAATACAAGTTTAAAATAAAAAGTGGTTGTTATAGATCATACAGTGTACAGTGGGCTTTAATAATCCACCTAAAGCATACTCCATAAATGTACATGAGATGAAGATAAAATATATTTCAGTCTAAACAATTCCAGTAAAATAGTCTATCCCAGAAAATGCAAGTAAAGTAATACATCTGGACCACAAGAGTAGCTGCATTAAAACAGAGCATTCACTACATACAAACTTTAAGCATATTCCAATTGTACAAGCTGAGTATAAATTACCAATAACTACTTTACATTTTACCATTTAACTCGGTAATATCTCCCCAGCCAGCAGTTAAGAATGGACAGTAAATGCTCTCGCAGAGCTTACCACAATGGTTATTTCCTTATCTCTATTTTTTACATGGAAAATCCATTAATTATTGAAATAAATGATAATGAATCTATTTTCAAATGTGTTGGAGATGACAGTAAAAATGGTAAAATATATTTTAAGGCAAAAATAAAACTAAATTAAGTTTGATACAAGCCACTTTCTTTGGGAATTAAACGGGAATATATTGCAACGTTTGAACAAAATGCAAGTTGTAGTTTACAAAGAGCAGTTGCAAATGAACTAAAATACATGCACCAGTAAGAACACTTTACAATTATGGAATGAATATAAATACATGTATTTACAGCTAACATGGAATGTGTAGACATAGATCTTTGTGATAGTATAGTACTTTCAAATTGGCAACAAAATGCAAATAAAAACTATAGCTTCTTGAAAACTTGTAGCTTTCCTAATTGTATTTCATATTCAGGCATGTGATGTAGTATTTCTTCGAGTATTTTTGAGATAGACCTTTTTCTTGGAGGGTGGACTGTTAACAAAAAAATACATAAACAAAACATAAATCTGCTTTTGTCATTTGCAATTACTATTATCTAATAATGATGAAGCCCAAACTTCATTTCGTCCAAATAATTATGCTCTGGTGATGATAAATGTACAATGTGTGAAACTGTACATAGACCATTTCAAATTGCATTTAGTTTTCAAGTATTTTCATACCACAATAAAAAATTCATTTTCACTATCCCACCTTTCGTATAAAAAGATTTTCAAAAATCATTACATGATGAAGTATTTTATACAATATTAAAATCCTTAACATTATCTGGCTCCATTACAAATATTAAAAATTTGATACATGATCATTTGCAAAATTACAAAATATTCTGCACTGTGATAATTGCAAATACTTTACAGTGTATTACACTTTAAAATATACACCCAAAAATGTTCTTAATAGTACTTCTAAAAAGGACTGCATTCTTACTGATTTCTTCATGCACCTAGGCCATATTGCTAACCCATGATGCTTAAACATATTACACGTTCATGTATGTACTATAATAAGGAAAAATGAAGATTTACAAACACAAATGGCCACATGTAGCTATTTGTAAGCTGACTTTTAAAACTTCTTGTAAAAATGACAGATGAGCACATATTGTGGGTATGTCTATGATAGATTTACAGACAACGCATCTCCATACTTGAGAATATTGGCAGTCTGAAAAAGTATACACATGTGTATGGAAATAGATAAAATATCTGTTATATCTGTACAATATCTACACATGGGAATATAGTACATCTTATGTTTACTTAAACAATCACCTATAAAAAAAAATACCTGAAAAAAAAAAAGCAAAAAGAGTCCAATGATGAAATAGAGAAAGACAAAACCAATGCAATAAAATGAATGTGAAATGAAAAGTTTTGGATCATCAGAAAATCTTACACAACTGCTGTGCATTTGATTAAAGTGTGTGTGTGTGTGTGTGTGTGTGTGTGTGTGAATACACACAAACAAAGTATGAAAATCAGACTATTTTCATTGCTAGACAATACTTTCATCATGCTCTTCCACTATATACTATTCACAAGTTCTTGGTACATGTATTTTTCCTTTACATTTCCACTTGTGCATTTCTCTGTCTGACTAATATGTCTTTGCCATATTTTTAACTCTGCCTCTCTTCCCTCGATCTCATGAATATTCATGAACTTTTTTTTTTTTTTTTAAAGAAAAGAAAAAAAGATCAACACAACTATGTAATCTGTGATTTCTTGATGGTGCACTCAAATGAGATCTTACAGTCTGCTTTATGGTCTACTCTCACAAGTGTAGCCACAATTAAAAAGAAAAACATCACACTAATTTCTTTTTGATTCCTGCAATCAACTTTCACCAATTTTGGTGTTAAGGTACCCTTTAAGCAAGATCTTCTTTCACTCACCTCCATAAAAGGTTCCTTTCACCAGGAAATCCTACCAACAACTTCCTGAGCTTGTGGTTACATACGACCCAGTTATTCATTTTAGTTCAAAGAATTGATTTCAAGGAGAATTACCTACCCACCTGGCCAATGCAACAATATTTTTCAAACATCCTTGATTGAAAGCCGATCCCTATTTGATTATGTGATAGCTAAGGTGTATCCTCAGAACTTAACCCTTATATTATGTGTGCTCACAGTTACACTGTATACAAATGTATCTCACAACAGCACCAGGAGTGTCAAATATGACAGACATGGTGTCGTACAAATGTTCACTAATATTATTATTATTTCCACATACCAATTATATCACCAGTGGGGTTTCTTAAACACAAAACTAACTTTAGGCCAGATTAAAATCCCAATCAATTGGATTAAAAACTTAGTCCACAGAGTGCAAAGTGTCAGTTTCTTCATATTGAACCAAATACCATATGGTATGAAAACAAAATTGAAGTAGACTAATGCAAAAGGTCCTGTAAACAATCAGGACTAAAAGCATTACTCCAGTTGCTATGGAAACATGCTTATCATTATTCTCTTTACTTCCTTGTCCTCCTATTACCCTTAACCAAGCCCAACTTCCCAAAAGAAAACTGAGAAGTTGACTGACATACACCCCTTCATCCTGCTGCTGCAAACTCAAAACCTGTAAGAATCCTCCAACAGCATGCATAATTCAACTGCCAAAAATATATTTGTTAAATCAATTTCTTGCATTGTTATCCTCCTTCTCTCAGTCAAATCAAACCTAACCTTCCATACAGAAAGCTAGATCCCCAGTTTGATTGCCAAGAACCTCTCGTCATGACACTGCTAGATAAAACTCAACATGAATCGTGCTATGCCAATCATTATTCTCATCGCCATGGTAACTGGTTTGTTTATCATCTCCTCACATCCTTATTCTCCTCTTATCCCCAACCAAGCCCAACCTTCTAAACATATGTCTACATACAATGACTTGACTGCCATGAACACCCAATATCTCTCACTGCAAAGTTAAAGAGAAGATTGAGTTTTGGGAAAGGTCAAAAATAATTTGTGAGCTTTCTCATTCCTTTTATGTCAGTTTGAAAGAACATCATAGTAGACATGTCCCCTGGAAATGACTGCTCCTCAAATGCCCTCATTTTCGAAATATGACACAAAATAGGTGAAGTATTTGGGCTGAACATTCACGCCACACGTGTGTGCAGTCCCATATATCCATTTCTGTGTGCAGTGCATGTGCTTTTCAGCGAGATTGGGTCAATTTCTTATCATTCTGATAATTCTGAAACCTCATATACAGCAATTGTTATGTAGACACGATCAACCTTTCCCAATTGCTTTGAGACAGTTTCTTTCACCATGTAATTGCAAGACTCTCAATTTTATCTTTATTTAGACTCTGCAAGAATCCTGAAAAAAGCATGCATTATCAATTGGCATGGTAACAGTATTCAATCACCTTCTCATATCCTTATCCTCTCTCTCTCATCCTCAACCAAGCCCAACCTTCCAAATAAAGACCCAGAAAACCCTATTAGACACCCCCTCATCCTGATGTCGCTGCAAACTTAAATCAAGTAAGAATCCTGCTACAGCAAACATGACTCATGTTGCCATAGTTACTTTCTGTTTATTCTTGCATTTCCTGCTCATAAGTTGGCAAAGGAAAGAGAATGTAAAAACGAAACAGGATTCTAATAACATAAAGTAGGATAGTATTAGTAAACACTTCCCCTTTAAAGGTACTATGTAACATTTTGGAAAAATTGAGCCTTCAATTAAGCATTGGAATAAACATAATGGCAGATTTATAAAAGGATTTATCTATCTTTCATGGTGTCCAAAAGAATTTGTTTTCCTCTTTTAGTTAAGTCATGATTTTGTTTTTGTCTTTAAAGAAAATGTTTTTAAAATTTTTTACCAGGTAAAAGTCGTTCCAATTAAAAGGAGTAGAACAAGATCTAAGTCATGGTATAAACATTTCCATACACATACACTCAACCTGAGAGAACAATGCTCTGGTCCTCAGTGGATCGCAATGCAATTTAGAGATTAATTTCCGTTCTATCTCTCTTTTTCCACCTCATAACTTCATTGCAAGGCTACATTTCTACATCTCCTTTTAAAAATATGTCCATACATCATAGCTGAGGAATTTCTGGTTGTACTTAAGCTCTTCCCATTGGTGGGTAGTTGGGCGGGATGACAGACTGTTCACCTCTTCACTTATTCCTTGCCACTCTGCCACACATAGGGCTGTACCAGTTAGTATTTGTTTCCCCCATAGGGCATTCCAACCATCACTTGTTCATGTCAAACTGCAGATATTACCCCATGACTGATTGTTACACACATGTAGGGTGCATCATATCTTGTTCTGTTAGTTTTCCCATGCTGTACAACTCGTACAACTCGTACAACTTCTACATTAGAGAATCAGCTTGAACATTTTGACAGATTTACATTTACATGCAACCACCACATATGGGTAATCATTGTTCCAATTTAAGAGCTTCTTGAGACATAGTCCATGAAATGATCGAAAATGACAAAATATGGAAACTATATACAGTAGAGGTCATTCAACTCTGTCCTGACAGAAGGTAAAAGAATAGTCGTTCTTGAAAGAAAAGTCCATAGATCATTAAGATCATCATGTCCTCCAGTAAAGCATATCGTCCCTTTGCGGGATAACTGCCCGGTTAAACCTCGGCCAGAAAAATTTGCTATCCGTGTCCACATTGTACTCCAGCGAGTGCGCGATGTCTGTCTTGAGGTCCTGCGGTACTTTATCCTCCTCGATTCGCCGGACGATGACCACCTTTCCTCGAACGGAGTCGACCTTGCGGGGGATGCGGCTGAGCGCGAGTCTGAACCGTTGCGACTCGTGCTGAAGGTACTTCCAGGACACCAAGAGAACCACGGTGGTACTGTGGACCAGACTGAGAGCCAGGCGTTTGGTGCTTGGGCGGCTCTCACGGCCGGTGCCAGCAATCTCGCTCCAAAGGGTGATGTGGAGGTGGGATTCTTGATCAAGGAGCTTGGATCGCATCATCTCTGCCAAGGTCAGGTCGGTGCCGTGATGATGGATGAAGATGTCGCAGCGATGACGCATTATGAAAGGCTGCATCTCAGCCTGGACAGGACTCACTGGATCAAAGAAAGACAAATAATGGTCAAACATATACATTTGTACCAATATATCATCAAAAATGATCTATCACCTCTTCAAACAACTGTCTCTCCAAGTGTTTCGAACTTGAGCCAACTGCTGCACTTTATTTATCCCACTCTACCACAATCATCCAGGAAAGCTTTGCAAGGTCTCCCTTATATGTATATTTTTCCCTTCAAATATGACTAATCAGTGAGCCATCCCCTCGCATTACAATTCTCCGGTCATCCTCTGATCGTTAACTGAAGACAGGAAAATTATTGTTTCTCTTAAAATCTTGCAAAGTAATCAAATGTACAAGGGAGTCATCACATCTAAAACCAAAGGATAAATGTCCCGCTGATTTTACTTTTTTGGAGGGGGGGGGGGTGGGGTTTACAGTATATTGTTATGTAGTAATTATGTACGGTGAAATCTGGGCCCTGTTTTATAAAACTTGTTATCAATAACAAGTTACGATAGTTGTTATAAGCTACTGAAACCCTTGCATCTGATTGCCTGAGAGCAAATTTGTCATAGAAATGTGGCAGTCATTACTGATAACAAGTTTTAGGAAACGGTACCCTCAATCTAAAGACCACTCAATGGAGACAAGAGAAGTGGTCTTTGTTGGCAGGTGGTGTTATAAACAGATTCGTTTAGTCCACATTTCAATGAGAAAAACTATCCAAGGGAAACAAAACTGGTCTTTTTAGACAGGTGGTCTGTTCATACAGCTTATTATACAGGGGGTTGCTAAAGCATGTTTGACTGTACTTACTTCCAAATCCATTAATGCCTCCATCTGATGTGAAGCTTTCATGTTTAGATCCTTGTCTTGCTCTCACTCGATGACCTTTACAACATGCCTGATTCCGATATTCTAAAAGATGAAAAAAGAAGAAGAATTTGAATCTGAGATATAATACATGTAATACATGTTCATTAAGAATAGAACCTTAATTCATAGATATCGTCATGATTAGATTAACAATTCCAAAGCAATTACATATTATTGTCACCATCAATGTAATTTTGCTTCCCATCCCCTTTCAAACCAATTTTTCAACATGCAGTCATAACAGTACAATGATGATGGTTGATGACTGATTTACCTAACTGCTAAGAAAGCAGCAATAAGCTTGTATGTAAGCAACCAGGGGACCTGTGGCTTTAAGTCCTATCTGAGGGAATCGGTAATAAGTACTACTGATTAATTTGGAACCTGGACAACTGCTCTACAACTGAGCCTTCCGGCCTCATTGGTAGAGTAAATAATACATTCAAAGGTACAAAAGTCAACATATTATTCTAGAAAGGCTCTTAAACAAGAAATTTAGGGGATATAACCGGCCTATGCCCCCCCCCCCCTCCTTTAAAACAAATTTGGCATAAAGTGCACAAAGAAAAAAGTGCTCACCCCCAACCAAACTTCCAACCCAAAAGGCAACTGAAAAATCTGATAACCTTCTTTCCTTTTTTTCTGGGAGGGGGAGTTATCAGAATTTTTTTGGGAATTGTGCCCCCCCCCCATGTAAAAAAAACCTTTGATCCACCCCTGGAAAAGAAAAATCCAAGCAACTTACTGCAGAACCAGACGACAAGTATGATGGCAACTATAAACAGGAGAAGGATGATGACCACAGCTGCAATGACGGCCGGTGACATGCCCTTCGATTTCGGAGCCGCTGTCGTTGTCACATTAACGACCCCTACAATCACACCCCCTGCACTACCAGACCCTTTGGACACCGAAGCAATTGCTGTTTCTGTGTTCGGAACCCCTCTACTGGTTGTAGTTGGGTCTGGATTATCTTTTGGTCCTGATGGAGAGATGGAGGGTTCAGAGGCATCAGTGACTGGTTCTAATACTGGTCCTGTTGTCAAGTCAGTATTGGGATTCTCAGTGGTTGCAGCATCTGCAATGTAAAAAAGAAACGAGCAGAAGATAATCTCTTTAGTTCAATGCGCAACAACAAGCAAAAAGGTCCATCAATTAAAAAACCAAAAATGGATTCACCAAAATTTTTCATTACTTTTTAGTAATAGCAAATGCTATACGTACATTAACATAAAATATTGAAATTGGTATGTAAGGCAAGTGGAATGCTTACATTAACATTAATTACTGAGATCGGTGTTTATGCACATTTTTTTTTCATCAACAAAGAAAATTATATGAATAGAGTTAACTCTTTGTAAGCCAAACAAAATTCTGCTTTAAGGGATTTGTCTATAGGGTCTGTGCAAAGTTGCATCAATGCCACAATAAGGGTTAAAGCAGCTAGGGGACTTATGGCTTTACTTTCTATCCAAGGAGCTTGTAATGGAGGATTGATTGGTTAGGATTAATGATAGGGTTTGTGTTAGGGTTAGGGTTAAGGTTAGGTATATTGTTGAATCTAGGGTGGACGTTAAGAATTAGGTTAGAATAGGATATTGTCCACTGAAGCAATTGTCACCAGAGCATATCCACTGTATGAGGTCTTTGAACCATTGCCTAAACTCCACAGGCAAATCCAGGCCTGTGAATTTGACCACAAAACCACCTCCTCTGTGGCTTGCCTAGAAAACATTTACATGCACATCATCATCCTCCCTCCTACTGCGTAACTAGTCTGTGATCTAAAAAAGCAACCTTCAAATTCAGGTCACAACTTTTCTTGTAGGTTTAATACATCTCTCTCTCTCTTTCTCTCTCTCTCCCCTGTCTCCATCTATCTTTGGTTTGCTTTCTCTGTTTCTTGAACATTATATTTTTATTTTTCTCTTTCATTTCTTTTCAAATTTCTGAGTTCTTTGCCCATTAATTTACTGCCTATGTCCCTCTCTTTCATCTCTCTGCAAAGACATCTCTATATTGTTCTTTAAATTTGGAGTTTGTAATTATCTTACTGATTTGCTCTTTCCTTCTCCCTTCAATTTAAATATATTTCCTTCTTCTTTCCCATAAAACTACCCTTTGTTATACCACAATTCTAAATTTTGAGTTAGATGTTGATGCTTACCTCGAATGGCTGCTATACACCTTTACAATATTACCTGTTAACCAATCTCTTCAATTCCTTCATTCCATCCATCCATTCATTCTTCCTCTTAAGTCTCTCCAGGTCCTCTCTTCTGCTCTCTTAATGTAATTATATTCTTCTTAATTCCCATGTCCACTACCCCACCCTCTCTCTCTCTCTCTCTCACCCTTCATCTTTCCTCTCTCCTCATCGTCTTTGTCTTCTTTTCTTAGTCTCTACTTCTGCCATTCTTCTTCTTTTGTCTTTTAGCAACTCGGTCATGCTTCCTCTCTTAAATTCTCATTCCAAATCACGAGCACAATAAAGCGAGATCCGTTGTCTATCCCTGCGCTTTCATACACGAAGGCTTTTAATCGCCAGTATGCTTGTAGCTATTTTCCCCAATGCTTTCAGACTACTTTGTTTTATCCCTTTTTCTCGGAGGAAGAAATCTATTCGAGACAGACGACCCCCAAACCACCATGATGTGTGCCAGGCAGAATGACATAAGCAGGGCAAGTTTTTAAAGAGGAGGTGTAGTTCTGGCGAAGGGGGAACAATAATACTTTGCAATTGGGAAGAAGAATATCATTGCAGTAATATTATATGAGAAGGATTGCCATTGAAATGCTCTCACATTCCAAACATACCTGAAAACAGTTTTCAAATTTGGACCAAATTTTGGTGCCATATGAGTCTGCAGTCCTGTACACCCGTATCTGGGTGGGCTTTTCCCTGAAAGTGATCTTCAGAAAGACGAAGTCCATGTCTTACCATTTTCAAAAGTTAAAAACTTCACAATTCACAGTTGTTTGTATTTCATGATACATGTATACCTTTCCCCAATTAATCAGTTTCTTCCCAATAGAATCACAGGACCAGTAGTGGTCTCTATCTTTAAATACATTCAACTATTAGGAATGCCCTTGCCAGCTCCTTTTTGCCAGCCACGCAGTGGTCTCATTTACATTCAAAAACTCATGCACAGGCACATGTTCTCAACAACCGATGCCATATTGCTATGAATTTTCATCAAAACCAGAAATCCAAGAGCAAACAGGAATACTTCAAACTGTAGAGAAAATATGAAAAAGGAAATAAAACATCTCACTGCTTCCCATCTCTTTGTTTTTTTATCTATAGCTTTTCCTTCAATATCATTAGAATTTTGAACATCCCACCCCCCCCCCCAAAAAAAAACCCCTCTGTAATGACCTATGTAAAAACAAAACAAAAAACAAAAAATATGTAAACTTCCTGTCTTATATCTGATTACTTTGAATTACATGTATTAAACCCCTTTCCTGGATGTTAGATGATACCAAATTAATATCAGATAAACTGAGGGACTTTCAACTTAAAAGTGGAAAGCATATTGCTCTCCAGAACTGACGGCACATGCATTTTCATTGAATCTGCTAATCCAGGGATAAAAAATATGATACTTCCCCCCCCCCCCTTCTCCACTCTTCACATAACCAAATTTTACAGCTTACTGAGGAGAATATTGTGAATTTCAACCTTTCCCCCACACTTTTCCATACAAAACCTTGACAAAAAGCAAATTTGTCTTTAAGGAAAAGTCAGCATAAGATATGAAAATACTTTGACCATTTACAACAAATAATTCATTGTTGTTTTTACGAACTGATGAATCCGTGTGCGGTGCGCAGAAATGTGAATTGGGGGGAAATGAATTCATAGATTTAGGTATTCTTAGATAACGGAATTTACTTTCGTTGCATAATTTCATGTATAGAGATATATATACATCAAAAGAAAGCTTATGACTTTAATTTTGAAATGGTGTATATTATTATGTATATTAACACCGAATAAGGAAGCACTGGCCATTCAAACATGATTCGATGGTTAGTAAAACCGTTTTCTCCAAAGCGCGTATTTGCGCACGTGTGCAGATTCATCAGTTCGTAAAAACATTGACGAATTTAGTCTAGTGGTTCTCACCCTGGTCCTTGTTTGTTTGTTTGTTTGTTGTTTGGTTATTTATTTTCTTGAGGGGTGATTTGCAAATGGGTCATACATGAATCAAATCCATGAAAACAAAGAACTCTTTCAGGTTGACAATAAAGAAGGAAAAAATCTGTAGTCTGTACATCACCTTGGCCTATGTAACAGAAAATCTTTTATGCAATTATCAGTTACAGGTATACAATACTTATTCCTTCATTGATCCATTAATTCATCAAACTATATAGTAACTTTTTCATTGAATTATCCACCTACTACCCAGAAAAACTCTTTTAAGATTTATGCTTTGATGATAACAAAGCCCTGAATCTATGGCATATGTCACCTGGCCTATGCAACAGAAAACCAGTTATCAGTTACATGCTAATAACACTTATCCCATCATTAGGTTCATAAATCCGGCTTACACGAACCAAACAGTCACATGAGTAATGAAAACATGTTTTCGTTTGGCATCGGCCCGTCGCCGGTGGAGCACGCTCAATTTGTGACTATTCTTCTCCCGTTTCCCTCAATAACAGCCCGGAGAAAATTATTCACTTTGAAAACGGTCGCCGCTGCGCCAGGTTGTTTGTCTAAGATATTGCTCATGCTTAGGTGTGCAAGAAAGAATAATGTTTTTATGTGACAAGAATATTTCTCTTTTTCTTTATATTCAAAGGAAGTATAAAATAATGAAATTTGGAGAGTTCAAACTCTCTCTAATCAAGCCTGCATGTGTATAGATAAGTTGAGCATTTGTTTTCTTCTTTTTAAAGGTAATAAACAGTAGTGGTAGCAAAATGAAAGTTGGCATGAAACTGCTCAAAATCAGTCTATTGTTCGGCTTGCATAAAAAGATACATGAGTGAGATAATCCAGTATTCTATTCATGATTTCCGGTGATTTTCAGTAAAATAATTCAAATGATCGAATATCAACGGTTATCTTATACCCTCGCTAAGGACCACCTACCCCGACGCTCCCGGCTCAACGGCACACAGCAGTTCGCACACACTGTTTACACGTGTGTGAACTGTCAACGCGGTAGCACGCTTGTAATTCGATGTTTATTCTTTTGGATATTTTAGCCATTTCTAAACCATTTTTCTTCAAACAAACGTAACCTACGTTCGAAATTAATCATTTCACAACAGTATATGTAGTAATTTCCATTCCAGCTGACAAAGTAGTTAAATATCCAAAGCGCCACCCTTCCCACTACTGTACGATACCTTTAAGTGAAAAATAATACAGGACTCCAGGATGTTGTTGTCCAGGGGATTAATGTTAGCGTGGGGGATGTGGAAATGGATATCCATGAAATCAACTTTCCGTCATTCTTATTGCCATCGCCTGAAGGGTACCAAGCTTGGAAGGAACAAAATATTACTTTAAAAATTACCCTTTCAAGTGTTTTTTTTTCAGGAACTATTTTAAGTTTGGCAAGAGCTATTTTCTACTTTTTCAGTAATATTTGGAAATCATGCTATCTATCATCTATTTTCATCTTTCTTAGAGGCAATTTGTGTAAAAAATGATTCTCCGCTACTTTTTCAATGTTTATATCATTTCCAGCAAGATAGTTTTGAGAGAAATTTCCTGGAGGGTCATTTTGGATTTGTTCATTTGTGTTTTTTAAATTATATATGTCACAATTTAGAAGGTGTTCTCACCTTAATCTCTCTCTCTCTCTCTCTCTCTCTCTCGTATACTCTCTCCCCCTCTCTCTCCCTCCCTCCCTACCCCTCACTATCTCTATTGTGTATAATAATAATAACAATAACAATTCACATAATTTATAATGCGCCAAATCCACTCTGTAGAGTGCTCTATAGGCACAGAGCAGGATAAAGAAAGTACAAATAAAAGAGAAGAATATAATAATTAAAGGGAAGCATTAAACAAGTAAGTTGTAAGATTGCACTTAAATGAATCTGGACAATTGCAAATTCCCCATACATTCACAATATTAATATTTCCTTGTAATCATTTAAATTTATTTATCTGTGTCATTCTCATTCCGACCAAGTCTATGACAAATCTGCTGTCCGTTATGCTTTGACAGTTCCCAAGATGGACAGCTTTGAGAGCACCCAATTTACATTCAAAATCACACCTTTTGAAACGTGCTTAGTATTTCAAAGCAATAAAAAGAACAGCCGTGGCAATGCATTTTTGAAGAATGGGAATACTCGTACATGGCTTTTGAATTATTTATTTAGGGAAGGGTCTTTTGATAAAAAGGCTAAGTCTCCCTGATTGGCGATTACCAAATGCTTCATTAGGAAAAGGGGCTAAGATGGCATTAGCTTGCTTTCTCTCTCTCTCTCTCTCTCTCTTGATTTGAATCTGTTTGGATTGGAGAATTGGAGGATATGACGGGTGAGAAAATGATGAATAAGGAGAGGAAAGATGGTGAATAGGAAACCAGAATGTAAAAGTGGAAAGGGGGGGGGGGGAGGCAAAAGAACAGAAATACAGAAGAGGGAGGGAGGGAGTAAGACCTGTAAATGCTGTTTAAAAGGTTGTTTGAAACTTATACAACCTGGTTAATATTTAAACAAATTGTTTACAATATGAACTGTACAACGGGTTGTTCAGTTCATATTGTAAACAACTGTTTGCATTTTTTAAACAGCATTTTCTCTGTGTAAGGGAGAAAGAAAGAGAGAGGGAAGGAGAAAGAAAGAGAGAGGGAAGGAGAAAGAAAGAGAGAGGGAAGGAGAAAGAAAGAGAGAGGGAAGGAGAAAGAAAGAGAGAGGGAAGGAGAAAGGGAAAGAGATGGAGGGAGAAAGGGGAAAAAGTAGGCCTACACTAGAAGCCTTGGGACAAAAATCATAAATTGTCTTTAAGAACAAATCAGCGTCAAGATGTGAAGACATTTTGACCAGTTACACAACAAATAATTTAGTCTGTGGTTCTTACCCTGGTGGTTGTTTGTTTGATAATGCATTCAAAGGTTGAGAATACAATTGTCCAATTATGTATCCAGGCAAGGGTCTTTTGACAAAAGACAAGGCTAAGTCTCCCTGATTGGCGATTACCAACAACACCTCATTAGGCAAAGAAGCTAAGACAGATTTAGCCCGCTTTCTTTCCCTCAGTCTCTCTCTCTCTCTCTCACTCTCTTGAAGGTGATCATAGTATAATCAAGCAGAATTTGATTTGAATCCATTTGTCTTGGGTAAACATGAGCTGAGCAACTTGGAGAAAATGAGAGGTGAGAGAATAAAGGATGATCGGAGGAAAGATGGGGAAGAGGAAGAAAGGATGGAAGGGGAGAAAGAGACAGAAGAGGGCAAAGGAGGAAGTAAGAAGAACATTTAGAGAGGGGTAGAAGAGGGAGAGACAGACAGACAGAGAGGGATAGAGGAAAACAGGAATTATTAATCAATGTTCTAAGGGCAAAAAATGATAAGTGGTGAAAAGAAACAGAAAGAGAAAGAGATTGACAGGCAGAGACAGAGAGGAGAGAGTAGAGGAGATGAGTAGAGAGGAAAAGAAGAAGAGATAAGAGGGCACAAAACAGACAATTTGGGAAAAAAAATACAGGGTAACATTTTTTTAAACAACATGATCGGAAGCAGGCTAAGTCCCTGAAATGTCAGCTTACAGTATACTCTCCGATCCGTCAAGGTAGGTGTAAGCGGCCAAAGTCAGAGCTACGCCACGCATCATCCTTCCATGCATTATGTACATTATTCATGTGGGGTCCCCAGTGTCAAAACCCACTTGCTCTAAATAGAATTCAATACTTTTCAATATTAAAGGGCAGGGCTCCAGATTAACAGGGGTCCTGTACATAGAAACCCCAAAATTACACTATGGAACCCCCCCCCCCCCACCCCCACCCCCCATCCCCCACCCCCTACCCCCATCCCCCACTTTCTTCATAGGCCAGAGTATACAAATCTTAATAACCTAACTTTAGACCCCCAAGTATACACACACACAAAAGAAAATAGTGATTAGCCATGTTAAAAGAGTAATTTTGTGAATGATTCACACATGAAAAAGAAACAATAAATCTGTTAGCCAAACAGATTTCATTAAAAAAATTTCAACCAAAAAGTGAACCCAAGAAAGATGACAACATGAAGTCTATTGAGACTACAATACACTGCACAGCTGTGTTGATACTTTTGGGTGAATACAGATTTCAGCAGGTTGATAAGATTTAGTTAATTTTTTGCTGGTCGAATTAACCCCTAATTTAGGAGGATTATTACTTGTTATATAAAATTTAAATATCTTGCAGTTCTCTAAAAGGGCAATTTCATGACGAGAATTAGAAAAAAGAAAACCTATAAGGGATAGAAGGCATAAAACTACATCTTGTTAGCAATGCATGGAAGGCATCTCTCTCCAAATTCAGAGGGATGTTGTTACGAGCTTGGAAGACATTCAATTACATCAGATTTCCTGGTGGGATTCATGGAGGGCTCCTGAAGATTGGATAACACTCTCTTACCCTCCATCACTGGTGGACTAAGGAGAAGTGTGGGCACAAACAGCCCATGCCCTCATGTCAAAGTCCAGTGACATATCTGAAGTACACAATCTGAAAACTATGCCTTGCCCCGTTCCTTTAAAATTTTGTATTTAGTACCCCAAAAGGCAACTGAAAAATACCCTTTTAAAAAAAAATAATCGGATTTTTTTTTTTCTTCAGAATTGCACCCCCTATACAAATCCTGGATCCACTCCTATCCTCTTCACCTGGGAAACATAAACTAACCAAGGAGGTATTGTAGGCAAGCCTAGTACCTCCTTGAACTAACCATGCAATCAACCTATGCATCTACATAAACTTTGAAAACAATGTTTCTGAAAAGGCGAAATGGCGACAGGCCGACTGTATCAAGTTGTTAGAAAACATGAAGGTGCAGAAAGTCTCTTTTTACATGGTAATGCTGGAGAGCTACTAAAGATCACATTTAACACTCTCTTCCCCAATGTTACCTGTGTAACATGCACCAACTATGCAATCACCTCTGCACTTACCTTGAAACAAAGTTTCCAGAATGGCAGCTGCATGTATACATCGAGTCAACAGAATAGATGAATGCGTAGAAGGTCTCTTTTTAAAGATTAAGTTGAGTTCTGGATATGCGATTACATTGAGAAAGAAACTGTCTCAAAGCAATTGGGAAATGTTGATCACGTTTACATAAGAATTAATGTATACTGTGAGGTTGTGGAATTGATAAGAGACTGACCCAATGTCGCTGAAAAGCACATGCACTGTACACAGAAATGGGTATATAGGACTGCACACACATGTGGCATGAATGTTTGCAATTTGTTCAGTTCAGCTTTTTCTGGTCATATTTCGAAATGAGGGTATTTGAAGAGCAATCCTTTTCAGGGGATATTTCTATGATATTCTTCCAAACTGACATAACAGGAATGAGAAAGCTCATAAATCATTTTTCACCTATCCAAGAACTCAACCTTCTCTTAAAAAAGGTAGTGTAATTCTGGAGCGATACCAAAGATCACATAATTATCAAGAACTAATTCTGTACCTGTGAACGCATGCACCAATCATTATGCATTTACTCTGAAACAAAAGTACCAGTATGGCAACAGCATAAATACACCGAGTGAACAGAATACATGACTATTTAAAGAGAGAGAGTCTCTCTTTAAAAGTAATTCTGAAATTCAAGGCGTCAAGTAACGTACTAGATCTCTTCGTTACATATGAAACATGCACCCACCATGAGATTAGCTTCATGCATTTACTTTGAAATAATGTCTCCAGAATGGCGGCTGCATATATACATCGAGTTAACAGAATCCATGAATGTGTAGAAAGTCTCTCTTTAAAAGGCAGTTCTGGAGTTCTTTCAAAGATCTAATAACATTGACTATCCTTGCTACCTGTTAAAATGCATCAAACAAGATATCAACTACATGTATGTTTTGCTTAGAAACATTGGAATGAAAAGATTATTCATTCAAGGTTGTATTCAGGATGGTACTTTACTAAGCCAACAGAATAGGCCCACATCAAGTTGTGGAAGGTTTCTCTATGAAGGTAATTCTAGTACTGTTTAGCAATGACTATTTTGTTATATACAGACCTGCAAAGTCTTAAAAAGATAGTCTTCTTAGAGGCAGAAAGGCATTAACCTGTATCATTTATTAGGAGTTAACACCCTTTTGGCCCTTAGCAGACAACATGTGTTTTTAGATGATCATTATCAAAATGCTTACAAAATGGTTACAAAGTTACTTCCATTTCAATTTCTAAGTCTTAAATGAAAAACTAACAAAAATTCATCTCATCAGTGGTGTCGTTGTCGAGTGGTTTAATCACTTGACTAGGAATCAAAGGTCGTGGGTTTGAACCCCGGCACCGGCACTTATGCCCTAGAGCAAGGCATTTTATCTACATTGCTCCTCTCCACCCATGTGTTAAATGGGTACCTGGTAGGATGCGAACGTCATTGTGGTCGGATTAGCATGTGTGCACTTGGAAACAGGCGACTGGCTGGAATGCTCCCCAGAGGAGTGGAGATTGTGCACTGTAATGTGTAGAATGGCAAATGAATCCAGTGAACGGGGTAATAATGCTGTAAGCGCTTTGGTCGGTTACATTGTAACTGGTAAGGTGCTATATAAGAAACAGATATTATTGTTATTATTATTTCATATACAATATCTCTAAGGTACTCTACCATATGAGAACAAATAAATGTATCTGTAAATTTTTTCTTTCTTTTTTCATGACTTGAAATCAATTTCATCCTGAAGAATGCTTAATTAAATCATTGATCACACCATTTTTGTTGTTGTCCAGCTTGACTTTAGAATGGCAATTCCCTGTGGCTTAACACAATGATGAAGTATTCTAATGTGTTATTTGATGGAGATGGTTCTGCTCATACTTACACATGGATTAGCATGTATGGGACTGAGGAGGAGATGAACTGCAAACAGATATGTTTCGGTGCATATGTAAAGCATGTATCCATGGACTTTAATGTCATTGAACTGTAAAAGCCCATAGGGTATCACTTACAGGATTGTTTGCTAATTCTACGCATGTACATGCCTGGGCTGGCAGTTGGATTTTATTGCCTATAGATCAGAAAGTAGAAAGTGATGATCACGAATTTTAATGTCTGCTTTGATCTTTATAGCTTACATGTATGGCCAATTAAGCCTAACAATGGGAATTGAGAAACATAACCATCCATTATTGACAACAATAGGATCATTAAGCTTAAAAGGGTAGATGCATCATTATTTGTTTATTGTGTAATGGAGGGAGAGGTACATGGTGTCTTTACAATACAAACAGAAATTGAAAAGGCATCCTTCAGGAAAAGAATATTGTTGGATACTTTCTTTTATTGCTTGGTTATTGTGTAAACATGAATTTTAATTCCAGTGCTGTCCCAGGGATAATGTAACTATGTTTTGCATCATGATCCGGCATTTCTCCTATTGGAAGGCTCACATCACGTTGCAATCTAAATATCACTTTTCATACAATCTGGGACCTCAATTAGGAAACATTCTTACATTTTTTATATCTAATCCTCATGCCATTTATTACAAATCTAGTCCAAGTTGGGTCATAACCTTTGCAGTGTTTTTTAATAGTGTGAAACAGGTATGAATGTTTGAATCTGAAGCCTTTCAGTCCTACATCAAAACAATGGGTTTAAACCCAGACATATAGCCATAATTGATCCCACATGTATTATGTGCATGTTCAGCTTTTGCCGATTACCTCAAAATCAATACGCAGCAGCTGTAAATGCATACATGAATACAGTTATGTGGGACTGAGTAAATAATGCTGCTGTGCTCAAGAAACTATAGACTAAATAGGGACGGGGAATTGAAGGGAAAGCGTCTGTTTTGACACAATTTATCCAAGATGGTGGTACACATAATGAAGTATGTACACAAAAAGATTTTATAATAACCAATTTCTACAAGCCCTGTTACATTTCAATTTGATGGAAAGCACAGAATCAAACAAAATGTACACAGACTGTTCAAAACTACAAATAAATAATATCTGCAAGATGATTTTGCTTGAAAGTGTAGAACAGCTGAAAAATAAGCAAACGACATCTACGAAATCTAGCTAACAGTCCCAACAATATGCATATCACTTAGTCTCAATGAGAATTATGTTTCTAATTGAATGCAATTTCAAGTTTGCATCAGTTTCTTGATATTTTGTTGGTCCACTCCAAACAACCCATCTACTGCATGATTAATAATCTAGAATTAATTTTAGGCCAATTGATCTCAAAATTTGATTAGATGTGAACTATGCAATAATCATATACCCTCCTGAAGGATTAAGTGGCAACTTTCTAAATAAAATTATTCCCACATTATAATGAAATTGCAATGTTTAAAATGAATGGTAACTGTAATCAGAATTTGTATCTTTTTATATAATACAACCTGTATTACATAGATAGGAATCCAAGTCAATTCAGTCCCAGGACTGAGATGGTGGAATATTTTCAATAAAACCTTCAATATAATACAGCATTAAATGGAGTTCAGGCACAGATGACTCCAACAATTCAATCTTTAAAGGTGTTCTTCCCTTCTCCTCAACACATACTCCTTTTCACTTTATGCATCTCAATTAGTGTCTATCTGCCAATTAAACATCCCCTAAACCATACCCCCAAAAAGAGCAAATACACAAAAAAAAAAAAAAAGGAGAGAATTCCCTTAGACAACATTCCATCAAACTTCTGACACGACTGTCTTCGAGGATCCGGAACCGTCGCCATGGGGATATGGGAACGGGATTCCACGCTGCTTCCAATTTCAAGAAAAGCCTGATCCCAGAGCAGCCATCTTCCTCGGTAAATAAATCAATATGTGGAGCAAGACGTGATTTCTCATATAATCAGTACGAGAGGGATCGACTATATAGTTTCGTTTGGGAGACATCGTGCGAAAACAGGTGTTTCAGTTTGATGGGCAGATTTCGATGATGTCCCCACTGTCAAATGAAAAATAAATTGAGTAGAGTCCCATGACCTTTTTCCTCTTGACATCTTATATCTTGGCTAAATTCCTAGATAAAAATTACGATTATTATGAAAATTACGGTAGGGAATTTAGTGAAACAAATTGATCAGAGATATCTGTGTCCAGAAAAAAGTCGAACAAAAAATTGAAGGGCAGGCTAATGCATGTACTGAGTTAAGTACATAGAAAAACATACTAAATTGCCTTTGAGACATTTTTCAATTCTGATCCCCTAAAAAAAAACCAACAACATAACAAAGCCTAGAAGAATGGCATAAAGTGAAATGTAGAGATCTCATCAAAACAGTATTTAAAGCCCAAAGTTATGATTTTGATAAGCCCCTTAACACTGTTCATTAGATTTCACTGACTTTTACTGATAAATAGCTAGATAAACACATGCCAAAACTAAATGTCATATATTGAAAGCCATATAAGGGCAGGTCAAAGCAATTGAGTTAATGCAAATCTAACTCTCGGCACATGATCTCATATCAATATTCTATTCATCTGATATTTCAAAGAACTTTATAGAGCCATTCTCAAAGTAGAATATCAATTATTTGTTTGTGAATTTGTGACTGCCTATAAACCTGTGATAGTTTTGGGGAATAAAAATATAATAATTTGGAATGCAGAACCAAATATGGTCACAAATTCAGAGCATTCGATTCAGTGGCAAATTAGTAGTTCATTCATTGTGTATGGCAATACAAATACATGTTGATCAGCATGTGTGGTTTTTTTTTCCTATAAGATGGTGAAATATTAACAAAAGACGAAAGTTACGTTTACCGATGCACCACTTAGAAATACCTCTCACAGTTTAGGGAGTAATTCCATTTGATGAATTGTCTACAACTAATCTACTAAAGTGCAGCAAGCAAGGGGTAAAATTCTATCCTCTGTGCTTCAGCGACAATAGTTGTTTCTCCATTGGGATTCCTACATCAATTTGTAAATTGACCACCACTCCCAAACCCTCTTCCCCCTCCCACATCTTAAATGAGGTGTAAGGATTACCACCTTATGGGAGATGACTGACGCCACTTCCTAGTATGCAGGCAAAAACCTTTGTCACTCATGAAACAAAATGCAGTCTGAACTCTGAAGTCTGTGGGTTGTAGACTAACTTTTTCATAAGCCCTGTATATACTACAACTGTTTTCTATGTCAGTGGTGGCTCCAGAGGGGCTAGGACTGGTACCCCCTTTTAAACCTAATCTGTTATACCTTAAACACACACAAAACAAAGCACCCCTGACATGTGTTGTGCCTCCATCCTTTTTGAAAAGTGTAAGAACCCTTTTTTTTGGTTGCTTGACAGAGATTTTTTAGAAACTCTGCCCACCCGGGGTAACCTCGCTAGTCATAAGGACCGCTATTCATGAGGACCACTTATTCATAAGGACTGCTATCCATAACGTGTGACTAAAGGAATAGCGGTTTTGTATGAATAGCGGTCCTTCTAAATAGAGCAAACCATACACAAATTACCTCGCTATTCATAAGGACTTCTATTCATAAGGACAACTATTCAAAACTATTCATAAGGACCGCTATTCATATCGTGTGTTAAATGAATAGCGGTTTTCTATGAATAGCGGTCTTTATGAATAGCGAGCGGACCTGGCCCACCCCCCCCCCCCCCCCCTTAACAGAATCCTGGATACATCCCTGCTCTACATAACAACTGTAAATTTAGATTATGCTTCAATCATTATTATTCAATCATATCATTTTGGCTTGCTGACATCTATGTTAATATCAGGAAAAAAATAGTAGGGTGAGTTTTGTCATCTTCAAAATTCTGTTCTCTTACTCTGTGTGCACTTCTTCCTAACAGCTGTCTCCTACCTAATCACTTCTCTTTTCCATTTATAATGTCAAATTATCTCATTCAATTATATCCCCCCCCCCCCAAAAAAAAATAAATAAAAAAAATGAAGTGTCATGACTGAATATAGCTAATAGCTTTACAGATTTATCAATAGCATTGCAGATAAGGCTTTTCCACTGAAAATATTTTTGAGAGGGGGATGGTGGGAGATGAGACAAAAATGCAAATTTATACGGCCCAGTGTACTCAATATACCCAATCAACCAAAGAAAGAGCACAGACCTACAAGCACAGCTGTACATAATGACCACTTATCTCTTAGAACATTCCCTGTTATTTGCTCTCTATTTGACTCCAGGTCTGACTCTGAGGCACATTTCTAGGAAGCTTTACAGCTTTTTTCAGAGTCTTATGTCCGTTACGGCCACAGAATCAGCACAGACCTTACTGACAAATCTAATTGACAAACCCAGCTGATAATATTACTAGACCAAAGCTTTTATTATTTAAAAAAACTAGGGAAAACAAAACCACAGGGATTCATATAAATATTTCACATTTTACTGATCTATATACTTAACAAAATCATTTGGTTTGATGAGCTGCCTTCATACAGAATCATACTTCAGTAGAAACGGTCGCAATATGAAGGGATACAAAATCATTTGATGGCTTGGTATGCTTACTGCCTTTGAAATTGGCAACTTCGGGGCAAAATCACTGAAAACTGGCATTAATCTTAAATCTTACATTTCCAGAGATAGAAATAAATATCTCCTTATTGTTTATCTACAAGCATATATTAACACTAGCTGTCTTTATATCTTTAATCTGATAAAACAAACTAATTTGAAGGAAATATGTTTCTAGCAAAATCTAGTAGTATATTAGACACTTGCAACTTTCACAGTCACCTGGGGCACCCCTAATTGCAATGCTAGTAAAACAATATAGCGCCATGCTCTAAAGGTATTACAAGAATAGGCAACCATTTATCATCTTTTGTTTTCGTGTGATTAAATGTCTTATGAAGCGCATCCATATGACCTCTGAATTTGAAGCAGGGGCACCACACCAAACTGGGGAGCGTTTCATGAAAGGATTTGTCGGATATTTTTTCCGACAAGTGTTATAAGCTACTGAAATCCTTGCATCTGATTGGCTGAGAGCAAATTTGTCAGTAAAAATCACTGACAAAATGCTTGATGAAACGCTCCCCTGTTCTAGCTAGAGTATTCATTCTGAAAGATGAGTCCCTCGGGTGCCCTTATCAATGCTAATCAGAGGCTTGAGACCTTCATTGACCTATCACAGCTAAGATGGAGACCCATTTATGCCCATTATAGCCTTTAAAAGGAGCCAAGCCTTCGATGTATAATATTGCTAATCTTGTAATATATTGGCCTGTCAGAGCTATAAGCTGGAAATCATTAAAGAAAGCATCTATAACAAGTACTCTATGCAACTTCTTCTTAAAGATCAAATTATTACTTCTATACTGTGTATTATTCCTATTATCATTTTATTGCTATTTTCACATGTTTCACAAAGTTATAATTGTTCTTTTTAATCACTTCAATTTCATCATCTGAACAGTCATAATCAATATCATAATCACAAACCCCAATTTTATCATCACCATCACCATCATAATCATCACCACCACTATTACTACAAGCATCACCATTAATATCATCATCATCATCATCACCATCACCATCACCGTCATCATCACCATCATCATCATCACCATCATCCACATCATAATCATTATCACCATCAGCAGCATCATCATTATTAGCACTTCCATCACCACCATTATCATCACCATCACCATCCCCATCATCCCTTTCATCGTCATCAACATCAATATCTCTATCATCATCAATAACATCACTACCACAATCAAAATTATCATCATCACCATCACCATCATCATCAATAACATCACTACCACCATCACCATCACCATCACCACCACCATCATCATCAATAACATCACTATCACCATCACCATCACCATCAATAACACCACTACCACCATCACCATCACCATCACCATCAATAACATCACTACCACCATCACCATCACCACCATCACCATCACCATCACCATCATCATCAATAACATCACTACCACCATCTAAATTACCATCATCACCATCACTATCACCATCATCACCAATAACATCACTACCACTATCAAAATTATCATCATTCACCAACACCATCATCATCAATAACATCACTAATTCAATACCACTATCATCACCATCATCATCCTTATCACCATCACTATCACCATCATCATCATCAATAACATCACTACCACCATCACCATCACTATCACCATCACCATCAATAACATCACTACCACTATCAAAATGATCATCATCACCATCACCATCACTATCACCATCATCATCAATAACATCAGTACCATCATCAAAATGATCATCACCACCATCACCACCACCACCATCACCACCACCACCATCATAGTGATATCACTTACTGCCTGATACTCCTTGGAAGAATGAAGCTAGCAGTAAGAAGATAGCACAGCCCACAACCACCCAGTATAACAGCTTCCATATAATAGAGGTACTAGAAGCCATAATGCGTTGTTATCTCAAACTATAAATATCCGAAGAACTCAAACACCTGCAGTCTGCAGAAAGAGAAAAAATAACAAAATGCAAGTCTCATAAATTGCTGTAGGCTAAAAATATGAGAGGAGATTACGGAATTGCTTTATCAACACTTTTAAAGATAACGTTGATTTCTTGTCATGTGATTACATTGTGAAAGAAACTGTCTCCAAGCAATTGGGAAAGGTTGATATGTGTACATAACAATCGGTGTAAACTGTGAGATTTTGAAATCATCGAAATGATGAGAAATTGACCCTCTGTCACCACAGCTCACGTGCACAGCACACAAAAATGTGTATATGGAACTGTACACCTGCCATGAATGTTCGGCTCGAATATTTCAGCTATTTCTCATCATAATTCAAATATGGCAGCATATGAAGAGTAATCCCTTTCAAAGAGCTATTTTAATATGATATTCTTCCAAACTGACATAAAAAGAATAAGAAAGCTCACAAAATATTTTTCACATTTCTCAGAACTCAACTTCTCTTTAAGAGAATATGGGGGAGAAAATTTATATCTTGAGATAAAATTCAGAATTAGGAAAGCTGAAAACAGATATTTATTCTATTATCAGGAGAAAAAAAATGAAGGAAAAGTCTGTTGGATTGTGAATCAAGGTAATAATAAGTAGGTTACACAAACAATTGAAAATGAAACGAAACCTTGCTGATTAAAAGCACTTTGGAAAGAAATCAGACAAATATGATTATCGCACAAAGAAAAAAGATTATTCAAATGAATTCATTATCACAATACAAGAAAAACCAAATTGTATTAAAGGTTACCAAAACAGCTATATAGAGATAGCAAAGCACCAAGAATCAAGCTTTCATAAAAGTTGACTCCAGAAACTGGCATATCTCCGGTAGATGTTAAAGTCTTAACTTAGATCTAAGATACCATCTACCCTCTGACAAAATGCAAAGAGTTGTCAGCATTGCTCAAAAAACATGGGGCTCAGCTAAGGCAACCTATTCTAAGGGCTCCCTTTTCTGAGAACTATTGACATTGTCCACATGGACCCCTAGTAAACGCATAATTTTCCTCCTTGAAACAACAGTTTGTTCACAAATAAAAAAAGAGACACCTGGAAAAATAAAGGATCGATTGACAACAAGATAACCACAAAATCAATACTGAAAAAAACACAACTACTATTAATGTTGTCACATTTAACAGAAGCTAAATCCTTACATCTTACTCACTTCCAGCAATAACACAAAAGACCTTCCTAACGAACCAACCTAGTCAAATACTCGTACATACACGCAGCAGTCTGTTCAACTTTAGCTTAACACGATGACACTGCCACCACCGTTCACAATACAATCTTGGTGCCGTATGTGTCATTGCTCAAAAGGATGATGGCATAAATAAAATTTCTTTATGGCGGGGGGGGGGGGGGGGGGGGGGTGCTTAATCCCAAGAGTAAATTTCATAAGGATATTGTGCAAAATGTAACTCTGACCCAAATTAACATCTGAGTAAATAACAGTGAGTAACTAATGCAGCAATGGCGTAGATACGAACACACTTTCTATTGTTAGTGGGGGGAGGGGAGATGATGAATAGATCATCCCCCCTCCCCCCCCCCCCCCTTTACAACGGATAATTATGCGTGTCTACACCCTTGTAATGCAGACTGATATATGCTGGCAGGGTGGCTTCAAACTGAATTAATTTGAAAAATATGGAATGAAATGTATATATATATATATATATATATATATATATATCACCACTGACTTAATGTTGTAAAATATTGATGTAACTTAAAAAAGTACCATTTTGTTTTAACTGTCTATTCTCTATTCTATTTCTTTTCTTTTTATCTCTCTCTCGATCTCTTTCTCTCTGTATCTCTCTCTGACTCTCTATCTCTCTGTATCTCTATCTCTCTGTATCTGTCTCTCTGTCTCTTTCCTTCTCTTTCTCTTCCTCCCTCTCTCTCTTCTCTCTCTCTCTCTCCTCTCTATTTCTTCTTCTACTTAATCCTTACAAATAGAGTATTATCATAAAACTTTTCCCCTTTAACCAAGAGAATATTCTATCTGATATGCTACTTATTCAAAACTACATTGCTCCTTCTTCATTACTTTAAGACATATGAAGCATAAGCAATAACTTTGTATAATGCACTGTTCAGAAAGATTATCTCCCAAATCATTCTCTCAAAGACTTGAAAAATCATGATCCAAATATTATTTATCGCTCGTGTCTCCTTTCCTAGTCGCGTCGCGACATGAAATCCAGCACGTTTTTATGGAAGCACTGCTATACAACACAACCGCAGCCTGTCTGGGGCATCCACGTCTATCGCCGTGCCAGCCGACGAGCCGTTTCACGAATGATTCATTTGTTCTGCAGTCAGTGAATGATGACGGATTAACACTGAATAAATTGCACGCTTGCTCGCCACTGAGCGCAGGTGATCACAGGCATCAACTGAGATGGTTTAAAGGGATAGACGCAGGGATTCCCAGCTTGGCGTAATGAGACAGGTTAGGATCATCAAGGAGCTTGCGTAGTACCTCTTGGGATAATTAACCCCTTCCATGCCACCAGATTTTTGAGCAATTGTCAAAAATGAACTTTCAAGAGTAAAATATTAAATTTCAATGCGTTTTTTCTTGAGCAAACTGGGCAAATATATATTGCACATGAATAAACATTATACTGACGGCACAGGTTTCTGTATGAGGAAGAATTTTCAAGCCAATAAAATGTTCAACACTCAAAGTTTTGTGCGGATTTGCCACCCACGGCATGGTAGGGGTTAATCAAAATATACTGGTTGTGCTCTCTGATATAAGTGTGGTTCACAAACATCAATGGATAGTGATGATGAGGTGAAAATAAAAAATAATGAACTGGAGTAAAGATATTGGTTAAGAGTTTAGGATAAATCATCAAAATTTAATAATAATAATAATAATCATAGAACAGTGCTTGTAAAGCATATCATACCTTTAAAATAGGTCTCAGTTTCCTTTCTAACATCATAGCCACACATTATTAAGGACACTGTACATGATTGGAGAGCAATGATCAGTTAAAAAAAGATGGGTTTTTTAGTTGGAGGAACAGAATTTGTCTAACAGTAAAGGGAATTCATCTATAAACAGAAGAAGTTTGGACAATGAGAGTATGTTAGGCTTTTATTCAGGAATGCCTGTCCACTGTCGGGAAAAGTTTCTGTTTATTTTAACAAGAAAAATATGAACTTGGTGCAATTTCCATCTAAGTATGGGAGTATATGCCACACACAATTCCTCCAGTTTTACAGTAAAAGCCATCCAGAAGTATGTCTGATTTTCTTTCATAAATCAATCAAAACACCACAGTTCTATAAGTCATATGAATCATTCATTTCCACCTTTAGATCAATATGAAATCACTTATGCTTACTCGCCAAATTTCCCGTAACTGCTCAGAAATGGGGCAATTACTCAGAATATCCACCTTAAATATGACCCAAGATATTCTCTGATTGAATTTCTAAGTCTACCATTGCCAAGGCAATAGACACTTTTACAAGTGACTGGTAATCAGAGCACGTCTGATTAAACTGGATCTAAACAAAGAATGAATGCAAGCATGCTTTATTTCAGCTGCAATTTGCTGTTCTTTAGATAAGAAAAAGCATACATTTTATATGGAAAGATTGTAGGTTACTTAAATTGTGAACATAATTTTCGGTTTGACACCATGTGGTCTGCTTCAAGCAACAGGGAGGTTAATTCACATTCCTTAACACCAAATAAACATTGAAGGAAATTAAATTTTAATTCATATTTAGACAAATGTCAAAAGCTAGCTTTCAAAATAGTAAAACTTATCAAATATTATACATTAGAAATTAAAGCAAAATACAATAAGCAGACTTAGGAGGGATATAGTAAAGAAGGTTTTCTGCCACAAAATACATTTGTAAATTTGATGTTTGTTTTTTTTTCAAACTCATAGCTTCTGCTTTATTTTTTTATTTTTTGGCATTAATTTCATGAACAAAATTACAAAATTCCTAACTGTAAAACAGATACATACAGCATTACACTCAGAAAATGCATTCTAAATCTTTCTCTTTCAAATGGCATCAGAACTTTTTTATTCAATTCAGTATCTTCATTTGAATGCAGCACTTGTGCAATCTTGATTACATTGACATTTGAGAGTGGCTGATTTCCAGGTAAGAATCCCAGGTATCATGATGGCAGTACAGCCAGTGACAAATGATGCCCTCAACTGACTATCAGACCTTGATCAGGCCTTATAGGCCGCATCCTCATTAGCCCAAATTTTCAAAAATGCCAGCTAATTAAATGTTTCATTAAACTTGTTATCAGTAACAATTGCCACATTTATATGACAAATTCGCTCTCAGCCAATCAGATGCAAGGATTTCAGTAGCTTATAACAACTATCGTAACTTGTTATTGATAACAAGTTTTATGAAACGGGGCCCTGATCTAGGGATATTAGCCTGCACATAACTACCTAGAGCTAATTCACAGGTGGGCAGTCGTTTCAAGGAAGGTTTGTTTTTCCGAAGGGCTAATAATTTCCAAGGTTCATAATTCTGACGTTTCGTTTATCCAAAGGCTTGTAATTTCAAAAATGAAATAGGGTTCCTAATTCCGAAAATAGAATAGGGTTCATTATTCAGGAAATGAAATGGGTTCATTATTCTGAAGGTTCATAATTCTGAAGTTTCCTTTATACAAAGGCTTGTAATCCCAAAAATGAAACAAGGTTCATAATTCCGAAAATGAAACAGGGTTTTTTTATTCTGAAAATGAAATGGGGTTCATTATTCTGAAGCCTTTCATAAATCTGAAAATGATGAAGGGTTCTGTTGCATATTTGGAAATATGAACATTCAGAATTATTAGCCTTAATTCATTTATGGAATTACGAACCCAATTTTGTTTTCAGAATTACGAACACTAGCCGTTTCATTTTTGGAATTACCAACCTTTGAAGAGTGTGTGTGTGTGTGTAATTGGGTTTTTACAGATGTGTATCAATCAGATATGATTATTTACGTCTGGGACCGACCTTTAACATCACCATCCGAAAGACGTGACTCGGTTTCGAACCTGGGTCCGCTGAATCAGTTTATAACTTCCACTGTTAGCTGGATTACAGGCGCACGCCACAACGCCCACAAAGAGTAGAGCATTCACCCTCATGCTTGGAATATTAGCTCAAGCTTCCTTTCCCACTAGGGCTTGTTCAGAAAACAGCCCGCTACTTGGCTAATTAGCAGGCTAGTTCATCGGTGAAGATGTATTTGGACTATAATATGCTCTGAAGCTCAACTCCGGTTAATGCAAACAGGTTGATTTAAACATCAGACTGTTTTCTTGAAAAATGTGGATCGGTCTAATCTCTCAAGCTCAAGCTTATTGCGGGCTAATGGAAATGCACCTAATGATAAATGATGGCCTTGTCTGGCTCTTCAACCTTGATCAGTCATTATCGCCTTCCACAGTCATTAGAAGGGAGGAGAAATAGCCAATTTTCGACATTAGGCGTTTTCACACTCTCCAAATTATGAACAAACAATAGCCTTTGTTGTGGGGTACTCATTCAGATCTGGAGTATATAATAATCATTGCGTACATTCATATCCATCCAACCTAAAAAAGTCTGGGATATTTCTCAAACTTCTGGTCACTAGCTCCCTATCAAAAGCCACGATTTCCAAGTAGATAGGACAGAATAATTTGCTTCTGAACCTGCAGGAAATGTCAAAGTTTCATCAAATTCTTAGTTTGATTCCAGAATCTATTAATGGGGATTTAATTCTCTCATTCTCTCTGTTCACACCACCGCCCCCAAAAAGCTAGTATTTTATGATCAGAATATTTACCACAATCACAAGCTATGAGAACACTTTCCCAATTGAGAGGTGTAAAAACACCAATTATAGAGGAAAGAAGAAGTGGCCAATTTGCATACTGAATGTGAGAACATTGGAAAAAGGTCGTACAGTAATTGATGACCGCTGCTCTTAGTGTTCTCCAATGTCTATTTCGTTCAAGGCTACACATCCTCAATTTCTAAGAAGATATAAATCTCCATAGAAACTCTAGATCTGTCCCTGCAGTACAGAATCCTAGATCCTCCGCTAGAAATGCCAGATCACAAATTGGCACCAATTCACCAGGATTCACATGGTTAGCTTTCATTCTCTTGAGAATGATATATCGAAATTTCCCAAAGGATTGTAGGTAATACTATGCTACATGGCTTAATCTCAAGATCAGGATGTCAAGAATATTGCTATACAATAAAAGTCAGGTTCCCACAAAGGGAGCTAAACTTTAAGTTTCGCTTGTAGTTTCAAAACTTTAAGTTATCTTGTAGTTATCTTGTAGTTTCAGACCATATGAACGGACTCATAGTTTCAAATTTTCGAAGTTTTTTAGAAATTTTAGAAGTTGTAATCAATCAAACACAAATTGGCAACCTCGTGACGTATCTTGCGAGCTTCTCTCCCATATTTGCCCTGTACTAAAAAAAAAATCATGAATTTGCATTTTCTCTCAAGAAAATCATACATGCACCCGATATATAATCATTGCACATATGTTTTTACACAAAACCTCTATGAAACAAATATCATAAATTGCATTATATTGCTAATCTGTTCATATTCTCACATTTGAAATCATTTTTGGTATAGCAATTAATCCTTTTTCCAATCTCCCTTTCACCTTCATAACGGACTAAATTAAGATTTTTACCATGTAAAAAAAATCCTTTACATTCTATCAAGATTACCATCTTCAAATTACAAAAAATTGATCACAGAATAAATTAGGACACTGTCAACTGCTGGAAGGGAAAAAGAGCTGGAAAAGGTACAATTTTTCAGAAACACTGAATTTATGGAAGTAGAACAATGAGTTTATGTAAAGAAGAAGAAAAGAATAGTGGAAGAGAGGATAAAACCAGAGGCTTGAATCTGTCACATCAGGATACAGGCTGATGTATGCTCTATTTCTATCTCCTCATGAAATCAAAGCTTTCCAGATCGGTGTGTTTCGAGGAAGTGATATACATGTACATGCATCTCCGACAAGTAACATAAAGAGAAGAGAGATTCTGGAGGCGATTCTGGAGGCTATAAAACCCATCACACACTATACAATCTGACTTCGATCTGATATTTTTAATAAACTCCAATTCCATTTCATGCATCTAATTTCAGTAAATGGCAAAATTCAAACATTTGAATTATTTATGACTGAGGTTGCTTGTTATGCTTTCACCCAACTGGAAGGCCTGCAATACCTAACAACAATGAAAGATTTTACTATTCAAATGACTATTAAAAACCTAAATCAGAAAGATTTTACATTTCTAAATTTTATTATCTAATGATCTAATGATATTGATTTTTTTTTTCAACATCAGGCCGCAGTGGGATCATACAGTTAGCTTTTAATAGACTGATGCTAAAGTGTGAGTTTTGTCATTAAATGCTTCCGTACAGTGTACATCGAGAAATTAGCTGTATACCTTCTGCTTATGCACTCAGCACAAAAAGAAAGTAAACACTTTTCAAGTTCAGATTTTTCATAGAAAACGTCAATAAAAATCAATGGAATTATATTTCAAATTAAAGGAAATTTAATTTTCTTTCAACCTGGTGAGTGAACACAAACTGAAACTTTATGCATGAATGAACACATTCATTTATCGGTTCCAAGGTGCCAAGGTAAGAATTGCAAAAATGCAACAACAACAACAAAAAAGTTTAAAGGTATCATACAGTAGTGGGAAAGGTGGTACTTTGGATATTTAACTACTTTGTCAGCTGGAATGGAAATTATTACATATACTGTTGTGAAATGATTAATTTCGAACATAGGTGAGATTTATTGCACTTGAAAAGAAAATCAATCTTCAAATCTAAAAATGGGCCAAGGATTAGCCAAAGTGGCGCAGTATGGGAGATTATAAAGGACAATGCAATTTTTGGGGGTACGCTATTGAACCCAACAATAGAGTTCCCTGGAAATGCAGTTTCCTTAATCCCACACACTACGCCACTGAGTAACCATATATCCGTACTGTCATTACCTTTTACTCAGCCTTCAATTTCATAAAAATTTTAAATTTTGGACATTTAATCACCCTTGTAGCTACTCTGGGTGCCATTGCATAAAGACTTACTATTATAGTAACTTTGCCATCAATGGTAACTACCATGGTAACGTTGCTCAATAGCCAATCAAAATCAAGTATTCCATGAAAAGTTACTATAATAGCAAAGTTACTATAATAACAAAGTTACTATAATAGCAAGTTTTATGCAACGGCACCCTCACATTTAAATTTCGACTAACAGAAGCTTCTGGCTTTCTGCTTTTCTTGCGGGAAGGAGAGAGAGAGAGAGAGAGAGAGAGAGAGAGAAAGAGAGTGCAAAAGATCGATCATGCAGTTTCAACCAAGTCTCTCTCATTCAAAGATAAAACCATCATGCATGTAAGTTTGATCTTTTGTTTCCATTGTTAAGTGGAAGGGCATTTACACATCGATGGGCATTTATACATCGATGACAAATTGTTCATTTTTGCAATTTTTACTTTTATACCTTGGAAGAGAAAACGAATGCGTTCACTCATGCCTAAAATTTATATTTATGTTACCCTAACAGAGTGAAAGATTTAATTTGATATATAATAAATATTTATTGGATTTTATTACAATCTCTAAAGACATACCTTTTCTCTTAATGTTATAAGTTATATCAATATCTATCATGTGTATGTTTATGTTATCCGCTATTTCACTATTATGTTGTATCATTTTAACTATTTCACTCAGTTATAATGTAGTGCTAGGTAATGCAATGTAATGTACTGTACTGTAATCTAATGTAATTTAACTGAATGTAGTGTAAAGCAGATAATGATATCAATAGTGATTAGTGGTGGAGGTAAACAGACTGAATAATATGCCACTCTTTTTGCCTCCTTTTACGTTAAGCCAATTTGAATAAATGATTCAAAATTTAATTTTGCCGTTCCAACACTAATCTATGTAACATGATACAATTAAGAATAAACTCTGGACTTTGTCTAACTATGCAATTCAATTGTCGGTACAAATAAGCTCCACATTCCCTTTAAGCTCATACTCTATCACGTCAGACACTGAAATATGCCCTTATGACTTTCTCACTTAAAATATGACACCTTAGAATAATGATGTTGCACAGCCATGACGTATATCATCAGAAGTTGTCACAAGTTATTTACTGCAAACGCTCCAAGACATCAAGGAAAATAGGTTAATGGCAATTTACACACACCAAAAATACATAAAAATGAAAATTTCTGAATTTACAAAAGCTCTGATGAGCATGATATGAAATTTTCAAATGGGTTTTACAGAAACAGCAAGACATATAAATTTGACGGAAAAAAAAAATCATAATAAAAATGTATACAGTTAACTTTGCTTAAAGTCAAATCTGTTGGGACCACAAAAAATAGTTTGACTTATGCAAATTTCGACTTTGGAAATGTAAATAACACGTTTTGCAGAGTTTTGTCAAAAAAATTGATTCGACTTAGGGAAAGTTCGACTTATGCGACTTTGAGTTATGAAAAGTTAACTGTATTTGCTACTGTCACTTAAATGATCACTCTGTTTCCCATTCATCATCAGGATAATACCCATAATTCAAACAAGCTCCCTTTGCCATTCTAAAAACTCAACAAGACAAACAATACAAAATGACCTTCATTTATATTCTGGATTTACGAAACGTTTAAACAGCGCTTAATATATTTACGACGTCTCTAAACGCTTTACAGATCTATGTATTATTACATGTGGTCATTGGATTCAGGCTTGTCTGCACACGTGTCCACATTTTCCACTTCCTTGGAGGCATTCCAGCCACGGACCATTTTACCTTGCGCAGGGTGATGACCACATTAATGTTTAAATCCTATTGCCTACCCATTTCAAATCTGGGTAGAGAGAAGCATTTTAGAAAAAGTGCTTTGCTTAAAGGTAACAGATAGTTTTGGGAAGCTCTCAAAAACTTTTCGTCACATTTCTTTGATTTTACTTAATGAATAGCAGGGTACTAACATAACTTAGATACTGTGAAGTTTTTTCCTCCTCAAGTGAAATATTTATCGAATGAGAGGTGAAAAGTAATAAAAATCCCTGGCCCAAAAAAGAGGGGATGTAAATTCAAACAACGGCCACACACATTACGCACATAGGGATTGCTGTGTGTTATAGAATATGCTACACACAGTGCGAAGCGCTGGGTTTATTGTGCGGGGAACCTTCGGGTGGATATGGTCTTAGCGTGAGGCAGTGAAAAGCCGTTACCAAGCTTTTCTTACAGATATTTAAACTAAAATTTGTTCGAAATCGTGAATGGAATGTTAAATAGTCTTGTACATGTGTCTTATGATAAAAGGAGAATAGTATGTGACTATGTTAGATAAGTTTCTTGCCAGTATGTTTTTGCTACCGAGACTGTCTGTGAGCTTTAAGCAAAATCAGATTAGAAAGAAGTTATGAATTTTTAAAGTAATAATCAATCAAACACAAACTGGCAACTCTGTGACATATCTTTTTGAGATCCTTTACCATTTTCCCTGTACTAACAAAAAAATCTTAAATTTTGACTTTTTCTAAAGAAAATATTTCATCATACATGCAACCTATGTATAATTATTGCACATATGTTTGTACACAAAACCAGTATGAAAAAAATGTATTCCTTCATCAACAACTAAGAAAATGAAAATTTATGAAATATTCTGTACAGACCGAATGGGAGAGGAGCTCGCAAGATCCATCATCCAGTTTCCAATTTGTGTTTGATTGATTACAACTTCAAATATTCATAACTTTCTTATTTCTTGTCGGATTTTGCTCAAACTTTCACAACATTTGTTCATCTCATTTTCCTGCTTTTATTCAAATCAACTAAATACCAGGGTGGTATAGAATACGCTACACACACAGAGCGAAGCACTGGGTTTATTGTGTGGGGAACCTTCGGGTAGATATGGTCTTAGCGTGAGGCAGTGAAAAGCCGTTACCAAGCGTTTCTTACAGATATTTACACTAAAATTTGTTCGAAATCGTGAATGGAATGTTAAATAATCTCGTATATGTGTCTTATGATAAAAGAAGAATAGTATGTGACTATGTTAGATAAATTTCTTGCCAGTATGTTTTTGCTACCGAGACTGTCTGTGAGCTTTAAGGCCATGAATGCTATGGCAGGGATCAAATCCACAACCTTCTAATCTTAAGGTGTTCAAACCACTTGACCACAACACCTCTACTTCTTGAAATGCACTTTCACCATTAGAACCCAAGACTGCATACCTTTAAGAACCACTGCTCAACTCTCTTCCATCAAAATGTCGCAGAAAGAAGAATCACAGTAGGTTATAAATATGTATCTAGATCAAGAGAATAAAGAGAGACGGAATATGTCATAGGGAAGTATCTAGACCATGCGAACAAAGACTGATAAAAATACCTCATAAGGAGGAAGATAAGGTAACAATATATCATATCGGTTAATCAAAAGCAGAGTTTGTCAAGATTTGTTGCAATCAATAGCTATCTCCTGTAGAAATGGGTTATGCTAACTATGATGAAGAAAAAAGAATAAATCCTTGTTCTTCTTTATTGTCTTTCTTGTGCTGGCTTTAGGACATTCTTATGATAAACTGCATTGTTATGAGGGTGAGCTTCGATATCTATATCTTTTTGTGTTCAGAGATGGAACACAAAAAGTGCTGCTGGGCAATTCCATAGGTTGGTGGACATGGACCTTAAAATTTAAATTTGATATTTCACTTTGCTATGAATAATTTTTTGGGGGCTACATAATTGCAGAAATTTGTGTAAACATTGCTAAACCTATCATCAGTAGTTTACTCTAAGAAAACAATATGAAAAGTTAGAAAATGGCAAAAATCATATATTTTCACACTTTTGGGTGATATTTTGCCTATAAATTGTCCATTTATAGATTGCTTATCTGGAAGTAAGATTCCAAATTTTTCCCAGGATTTATGTAAAAATTAAATTTTAATGGTCCATAGATCATTTTTCACTGAAAAAACACAAAGAAGAACCTACGTCCTACATGTTAGAATGAACCAAAGCTGCTGCTTTCTCATGGACAAAATGTAATGTGAGTAACCGTAATATGAGTACCCATTATTCCTGTGAAATCTGCAAAAATGATGGGTCCAGTAATTTTCAGTTGTCACCTAGAGGAGGTCTCCCTAGCATGGTTTTGTGAAAAGGGTAAAATCATTTTTTAAAGAAAGCCTCATATTAGCACACTTTTCATTTTAGCCCTCTTTGCAATTTATGCCTGTCCAAATTATGTAACATGAGTAACCGAAACATTAGTTAGGCTAGCAGTAATTACTGTTCCTCTTCTAAGGTTTTGCATATATAGGTACTCCAATAAGCATTGTGTTAACTAAAACTGATGTAGCTGATACCTGCAATAAAAAAATAAGAGCTGAACATGTAACCTAATACCTCTTCATCTGTAGCACGAGTAACCATGGAATTAATTGCCCTGCTCACTTATAAAATGCATATCATCTAAGAGCCAGAAGGATGTTAATTCATCTGCTTTTAATAATGTTAACACCATTCAGGCTTTAAGGAGATGACATATTCATTGCATATATGGAGTTTACTGGGTTGATGATACAAAGATTTAAGTATGACAAATTGAAATTCAATATTCATTTACCATGTAACTGCCAAGATTGTCCTTCAAGAAAATCCCCATTTTAAATTTCCCTTTCCTCTATTTTTTTCTCCTTTCACAAGATATTCGGACAGCAATTCATATTTCTTTGATCAGAGTCAGAAAGATGTTTACTCATACACTTTAATACAGAATTAACGTCCTTCTTGCTCTCATCAAAATATTCATTTATTTAAGTATTCCATTAATTATTCACTCCTCTGCTGAGATTTATACCAATGCACATTGAAATTGGCTAAATAATGTTGAATCATAGTACTTAACCCAAATCTTACATCCATAGTCTATTTGTTCATTTTTCCTACAAAAGGGCTGGCTTAAAACATAAATATCTTAACATATATCAATAACAGTTAGATAATATGATTGCTATGGCAACCAGTTCTCAGATGATCCTTTAAATTGTGATTTTCTATGAGAGTACAAATCCTCTATCTCCTGGTCTGACATTTCTTAGAAGGTGAAGTAGGGAGAAAACTTAAATGATTTTCTGCAGAGAAATATCGATTGATGATCTATTATCTGAAAATGAGCAAAAGAGGGCAATACAAATTTTAGAAATTAAATTTTTAATGTTTTTCAATTAAGATTTTGAACATTTTTTTTTCTCAAAATGATTCATCTACTATCCATGTTGAAATACTGACTCTTTTTAATTCTTTACTTTATTCATTCATTTTTTTTTGTCTGGAGAAAAGGGGAAACAAAAAGAAGAACTATGTATGAAGCATACTTGGTGCAACATTGATTTCTCTTTTTTTTACATCAGCAAATCTTTTTTTTACATCAGCAAATCTCTCTTCCAAAAACTGTCCAATTCCCATCAGAACAAAACAGAATAAAAGAATTAAATGTCTTAATGAGCTTTGATAAATGATTAAAAACGGAAAAGCTATCAAATACGATGCATAAAGAACTTACTTCCGTTCCAAAGAAGGGGGGGGGGGGCAAAAGAAACAATAGATACAACCTACAGGATGGGTGGATCAATACTTATGGCTAGAGGGATGTTTTTATCTCTTCTTCTCTCAGCCCTAATTGTTGTGATTTGGTGAGCGAAACGGTGTTGGGAGCGAGAGATTTAACACTTAGTGCATCCGTTTGAAGCGTATCAGATAACCCCACTTAAAAAAAACAACAATCATCCAATGATGACTATGGATTGAGCTGTTACGACAGAATGCTATCCGGTGTCTCGATACGCCAAAAAGAAGGCTTATTTCTTTTTTCGTAGCAACCCTTTGATGACGTTCTAATAATTATCTGTTTTTGAAATTTGATGCTAGGGACATGAAGTGTCTGGGTTAGATAATTGCTCATTCCTGGAAAAACTAAGATTATCTTATACACAACACTAAATACATTGTTTTTGTTGATGTCTCATCTATACTGAAGGCTCATGATGAAGTGACGTGGGTCTACTTCATCTTTACCGAAATAAAGTTTTCTAAAGGTATGATATTGCACTTGATTGTAAACCATCAGCACAAAAAAGAAAGAGGGAAGACGAATAACTCCATGGAGAATGATAGAAAAATGTAGAACAACAACAGAAAAAAGACCTAACAGACAGAAATACGTCATGCAATCGAGCAAAGTCAAAAGCCCAAGACAGAACGCAGTAAAGGAAACGTGCGGATCGATGCCCTCTTGAGGACAGAATGATCCAATTAAGGTCTAAGGTAAGGTATATATGACAATGAAGACACCACTGCTTTTTTCCTAATTCATGATACCATTTTGTTATTCATGTTCTAGAAGCCATTTGTCCACAACAAAACTGCAAAAGAATAGTGCTGCACAGATAAATAACATCTGCTCAAATAAAAAATTGATGACCACTTCCTCTACTGTCAACTTTGCCAATATCAAATTTTCTATAAGATTAGTAAAGCCCATAGCACACTATACGATCGAATGCGATTCGATTTCAGAAATAAATCGCAGTAGCATTAAATATGGGCATTTCAACCAATAAAATCTACATGATTCAGGTTCTAAACAATAATATGAATACTAAACATAGGGTTTTGGTGTGCTGTCAGCCTTAAACCTGGAATACGGGCCAAATCAGTTTAAAATCGTAGACAATCTTTGGACTGCTCTGATGTCAGTAACTCGGAGCCGATTTTTCCTTTCCTCCTATCAGAAAACTCGCAATAGGCCTAATTTTTAATTTTAATATCTATAATCATTCAGAACCTCAATCAAAAATATTTCATGTATTTAATTGTGTACATCAAATGCTACAACATTTTTTTCCAAAATCGGATCGCAGACCAGTCGTAACGTTTGTGGTGGGCTTAAAGAAGACAAGACTGCCTTTTCTAGTTTATGTTTTCATTTTATAATTCATGTTGTAGACGCCATATTTCCGCCTTAAAAACTATAAAAACATAGTACTGTAGAGATAAATAACATCTGCTCAAATAAAATATAGATGACCTTTTCCTCTACTATCAACTTATTTATTGAGGGAGTCAACATGTCAACATAAAGGCAGGGGCAGATCCACAATTTTGTGAAGGGGGAGGGTGACAAACCTAAACAAATTCTGACAACCAACATAAAAAGGGATTGTAACATCTCTAAGGTGCCTTTGAAAGCTTGGGTATTGTCAAGGGGGTGCAGAAAGTTGTGCCCTCCTAAATTCGCCACTGCATAGAGGTGCAGAAAGGAAAAAGACTCTGGCCTGTATTCTAGAAAGCAGCATAATTAAGTTAAGCTTGTGACTGTGACTGTGGACGAAACCGTGTTTTGAACTAAACGTTGAACAAAAAACTCATTCTGGCCTGAAAAATGGGAGCATAAACGCACCCTAAGAATATCAAACTCCACTCCTTGTAAATGGTGGGCAGCATGATCCATGGGGTAATATAGTCTTTTCATTTCAGACTTGCTTGCAATATATGTCTATACACTTCAGACTTGCTTAAAGGAAACCAAAACCCAAGGAGAGAATCAATGTTATTGGAAAGTGAAAATTCAGAGAAGCACTTTACAAAAAGTTTCATTAAAATTGGTTAAAAAATGAGAGAGTTATGGAAGTTTGAAAAGTCTTGTTTTACTTTCTATGGGGATCCTCAAATTGGCAAAATTGCTTCAAAATGGCTGATTTTGTGAACAACTCTCCATTTGTTTTGTACACAGATTTTCAGATTTTCCCCATTATCTCTCAGGGTGCTCCTTGTCTCCTCCTGAACTCGACATGTGTGGTGTAAAATACATTTCCCCATTATATATGTTGAGCTCAGAAGGAGATTAACTGCACCTTGAAAGATAATGGGGAAAATCTGAAAATCTGTGTACAAAACAAATGGAGAGTTGTTCACAAAATCAGCCATTTTGCCAATTTGAGGATCCCCACAGAAAATAAAACGAGACTTTTCAAACTTCCATAACTCTCTCATTTTTTAACCAATTTTAATGAAACTTTTTGTAAAGTGCTTCTCTGAATTCTCACTTTCAAATAACATTGATTCTCTCCTTGGGTTTTGGTTTCCTTTAAAAGTCATATTCAAAGATTTTAGAGGCTTTTATATAGGCTTGTTCAACCTGGATGGATGTAAGACTACGCCCCTCTATAGAGTGAGACGAAGGAAGTGACGCAGCAGACACAGTATCTCCTTACCCAGCTCACGATACCAGCTCATTTGAATAATTGATTGGATGGATGCAATGCAATAGATGATACATAGATAGGCAGTGGAGTAATCAAGCGTGTTATGGACAGTGCACCCCCGGGGGGGGCACTCACGTATATTGGTGGTACGGGGACGTGCCGCTTTGATGACCCCCTTTTTCAGACCCCGATTTCCGTTCTCTAGATACTCAGTTCCGCTCAGGAGCCGCTCAGCCCAGCTCTGAAGACCCCCGTTATGAAACATATCCGTTCGCATGCGGCCGGGAGCGTGGCGGAGGCAGTGGTCGCTCGACCTGGTCTCGCGCCCTAGGCCCTTTCGTCGCGCGAGCCTTGAAAACTGCTCCAACTAGCTAGCTACTAGCGCTACACGGTGCGGGCGCGGCCCCAGGCGCGGCCCGTCCCGAGATCCTGCGATAGCGAAGATGTACCGCCGATAAAGCGAGGTTAGTTTTGTAGTTCCCTAGACCCTGTTTTTCACTCTGCCCAATAGATCATAGTTCCCAAGACTCCGTATTTTACACCTTGAAGTCAGTTCCTTAGACCCCCTTTTCGGGATTCGTGAGGCACACCCTCGTCAAAATATAATTTGAGTGCCCCCCCCCCCCCCCCCGGGAGTGCACCCATCCCACCCATTGACCCTTTCATCACTATCTTCGGCATTCAACACCTTCTTGATACTGTTTCCAGTGAACATTGCTATGGTCACCTCTCACTTTTTTAAAGGCACTACAGTCCAACCTGCTTTAGCAACCACCTGTACAGAAAGACCACCTATCAAAAAAGACCACAGTATTTGTATCCCTAGAAAAGTGTTTCTCATTGAAACGTATATTAAAAGAACTTGTACATATTAAAAGAACCTGTACATAAAGACCACCTGCTCATAAAGACCGCTGTCCTTGTCTCCCATGAGTGGTCTTTCTCCCTTGAATGCCGTGAGCGCTGAAATCGGTAGCCTAGCTAGAGCTGGGGTAATATTGGAGCGCCTTGAGCACCATTCATGGTGGATATGAGCGCTATACAAATATCCAATATTATTATTTATCATTTATTATTTATATACAGGTTTCACTGTATATTACAGTGGAGTAGTCAAGCAAGTTATCGAGAGTGCCTCCATCATGTCCATTAAACCTTCCATTACCATGCTCCACTTTCAACATGTTAAAGAGAACCTATCACCAAAACAAATAAGATGTATACAGCTAGTATGTATACAATCAATTAAAAAAACCTCTAAATGACATTCTATGATTGGTGAACAGTCATTAACCCACTGCCTTCGGGAACCGGGTAGTCCCTGTATTAAACCTATAGCAGTGAAAAAATTCAGGAGTCAGCTGGTTAAGAAATATGAAGAAAATAAAGGATAAATTCAGACTCGGGTCACATGTGCTTGCATGCGCTTATACAGGGGCTCTCTAGTCTTTTTTTACTTATATTATGTATTTAAATTTGCATTTTTTCTTTGCAGAAGTAATATTTAAAGCTGGTATTTTTCTTAATGTACCATACTCAAAACATTCAGAGTGAAATAGTTTGGTAATTGGTCCACTTTATTATTAATCACCTTAAAAATTAATAAGTGCACAGCTAATAATAATATACAATAGACTTTTAAAAAACAACTTTACCCTGCATTCTATGGATCAGTGGTTATGGAGTATGACGAATATAAAGGATAACACAAAAACATCGCACACAGAACGTTTGTACGTGGGTGCTGTGAGAATGCATGCGTGTATGTACGGGTGCTCACTGGTCAACTTTACCTTCATTTTTTAGAGTATTTAAATGTGACATTTCTCTTTACACAAATAATATTCAAAGCTAATATTGTCAGAATCTAGCATACTTTCATGGAACCCAGAACATTCGGAGCAAATTTTGTGGTTCTTGGTCCCCTTTAAAAGTACTACCTCCAGCAGAGCACTCAATGAAGGTACAGATAGCGCTCCAATTGCAACCTTTAACCTTTTCATTACTAGATACAGTCTCTCCTTACCCAGCTCATGATACCTTCTCATTTGAATAATTGATTGGATGCAATGCAATTGATGATATGGGCAGTGCAGTAATCAAGCGTGTTATGGACAGTGCCCTCATCCTGCTCATTAAACCTTTCATTACTATGGTTGCCTTACAACGCCTTTAAAGTTCTAGTTACAGCGTTATTTACAGTTCTACTATTTCTTTCAATACCTTAGTCACCCCTTATTTTGTAAAAGGTTCTATTTGCAGTGAAATATCAAGAAATATAATTTATGCTAGTGCCCCATCTCAAACATTCACATATTCATATATTCAAAAGATCATCTTCAACTTCTTAACCTTTGCAGTGTCACCGAGTTTATGATATAATCGAACATATTTTTCTATAATATACATAAAATTTCATTGACAAAGGTTGAGATCATATTGTGCATTTTGATACAAACAATATTCCATATGTACTTCAAAATTACCAATCCACAATCTACGTACCTTTCTTTAAATTTAGCAAGAAAGACAAGCCTTCCTTTGTCTAAAAGTTCCTGCTGTTTCTCTCTAACGTGTGATCTCACACTCACATTCACAGCATATTCTAGAACTGCCAAGCAAAATTAAGAAAATATGATGTCACTTTCCAATGTACATTTATGTATTCCTCATTATGGAGGCCTTAAAACCTTTGAGCTTTCACACTTCCCTCAAAGTACATGCTACAAACTACGAACAAACCTTATCATAATGACCGTTGAGCAAACTGTCTGCACTGTTGACCCAAGAAAAAATCTGCAGGTAAAACGCATCCAATCGATAACTGGACAACTCTAGCTCCATCTCTAAGGGCAATCATTGAGCCCTTTACATCTGCATCTGCAGCTCTGCACACCATAAAACTTTTTATTACTCATTCTTCACTAACAAGACTCGCTAAAACAGCCAAACAAAATTCATAGAAACAATTTGTGCAATTTACATCAGCAGTTTGAAATGTAACCCCTTAAAGTAAATTTTCAACCATATATTTAGATTCTTCACCATAGAGACCTAAAGGCCAGAATTCACAAAGGTGGTTTCAATTCAGACCATGGTTTATGCAGATATCGTGGTATAAATGCGCTTGATTTAGTGCATACACTTAAAAAGATCCAATAATGAACGCGCCCCGGTCGCGCGTGGTTGGCAAAAGCGCTAAATTCACGCTAGTTGCCATGGTTCAGACCATGGTTTATTTAAATTAATTCAATAAACCATGGCAACTAGCGTAAATTTAGCGCTTTTGCCAACCAGGCATGCATTCATTATTGGATCTTTTTAAGTGTACATACTAAGTCAAGCGTATTTATACCACGAAATCTGCATAAACCATGGTCTGAATTGAAACCACCTTTGTGAATTCTGCCAAAAAAGTTTTGCCCTCTTACAGCTCCCTAAAAGTACATGCTAAAACTACCAAATCAAATTTATCATACCGACAACTTTGCAATTTACATTTGCAGTTTGAAAAGATATTACCAAAAAAAATTCCTGACAATGGAGGCCATAAGTTTTAACCTTTTCCACTTCCCTCAAAGTACATGCTACTACCAACGAACAAAACTTATCATAATGACCATTGTGCAAACTGTCTGCACTGTTGACCCAAGAAAACGTCTGCAGGTAAAACGAATCTAATCGATAACTGGACAACTCTCACTCCATCACGGTCAACCTCTCTAAGGGCAATCGTTGAGCCATTTACATCTGCATCTGCAGCTCTGCACACAATAAAAAATTGGAAATTGTGTTGGAGCAAAAGCTCCCCGATTGCGGCGTCCATGCCATAATTTCATCTCCAACATGCACCTGAAAATTTGGCTGAAATCGAGATGGCTCGCAATCAATCGGGTGCCCCATCGAGCGGAAATCACGGATGATGGGAGCTGGACTCTACTCCTGTTCACATGCAGCTTAAACAGCGTTTTTTGTTGTTGTTTCGGGTGTTCAGACATTTAAGCTGCAGAAGTGGTCATTTTATGTCTACTATAGAGAAGTAGATATCCTACGTATTTACACAATCTAATTTCAACATAACAGTACGGAAGCCTGTAATGAATATTCAAATGTTATCTAATACTTATGTGACAAAATGAATATATATATATATATATATATATATATATATATATAATCTAGTCATGAAAAAGAGAAATTAACTTCATGATGACCTGTTTTTTGATTAACCTCTACTTACAGATTTATTTTTTAATTTTATTTCATCTTCAGGAAAACAATGTAACAATAACAGAGAATACAAAATACAAAGTACAATAACAGAAGGAGAGAGAAAAAACAAACAAACACCAGCTAATGCCTGCACATTACCAAAAGAAAACAAAGTTATTTTCATATATTTCTAGTCATTTGTACACATATGACACAAGGCAATCCATTAATCAGAAGAATTTTTTTTCTGTTTCCCTCCAAAGTGATATTATTTGGTTTTTTCTTAAGAACACATGAGAATCATGACAAATGAATTTATGAATGACATACATTTGTATATACAAATAAAAATATAACACAACTATATCAACAAAATTAACCATGGACTATCAAATCCTCAATATCTTAAAGAGCAGTTCAATGCAATGTGCCCACTAAATTGTTAATCTTTTATCCATTTGTTTCATCCAAAAATGAAAAATTAATTGATATAACCATTGACTAATGGTAAAAATACATGAGAATCATGACAAATGAATTTATGAATGAAATACAGTTGTATATACAAATAAAAATATAACACAACAATATCAACAAAATTAACCATGGACCATCAAATCCTCAATATCTTAAAGAGCAGTTCAATGCAATGTGCCCACTAAATTGTTAATCTTTTATCCATTTGTTTCATCCAAAAATGAAAAATTAATTGACATAACCACTGACTAATGGTAAAATACCAGACAGAGCCATTAATCAATGGTCACGTCAAGAGGTTTTCATTTTTGGATGAAGTAAATTGATAAAAGATTTCTGTTATATAAGATACATTTCACCAATCTGCTATGAAAACAAATCCATTTTCATATATTTATCAGTGCACTTACTCAACCCACTTATGCAGGATTAAACCTAAATATTTCATAAGACCGATTTAGAACTAAATCATGATTTAATTGCTTATAAGTGAACACAGCAGATTGAGCAGAACTGCCTGCTTGGATCATCACCCTCACAAGCCATTGGATTCCCCCAGCGGCTCCTCCATGCTGGAAGACATCCTGAGCGGACATTGGGTGTCATGACTGGAGAAAAGATCTTATTTCACTTCCTCTAAAAGTGTATCTCTTCTAATAGGCCTTTTTATATCTCTCTCTTCATTTCCCCCTTCTCTCTCTCTCTCTCTCTTTCCGTCTTTTACCTCTCTCTCTCTCTTTGTCTCTCTCTCCTTTTGGTGTACTTTGTCTTTTTGTCACATAACTATCTCGAAAACAAATACATTTTTCTTACACAGTCTCAACCACTTCCCTGAATACGGGCCATTTTCTTTAAGGTAGAACAAAGCATGATTTAATTATATCCGCATGGACTATTCACTTTCACAAGCCACCAGATTCCCTGGTGTCTCCTCCACCCTGGAAGGCAACCCATCCTGAGCGGACATTAGGTGTCATGACTGGAGAATAAAGATTTTATTTCACTGCCTCTAAAAGGGGTATCTCTAGCTCTCTCTCTCTCTCCCCCTCTCTCCCCCTCTCTCCCTGTCTCTCCTTTCATTTCTTTTTTTTCTTTAAAATCTCAAATAAATATCCCGAAAACAAATCTATTTTTTTTTCTTACGTTTAACTCAACCTACTTAATCGGGGTATTATAAACCTAAACTACAGTTTATACACTTTTTCGGAATACAGGCCAATATCTTTAAACTGTACCAACCACCTGAAAAAAAGAATTTGTATACTGCTAGGAAGTATAAAATTCACCTCAAAGAACTTTATCTGAAATGCTACAGGTCAACAGTTTAGGAGTATGAAGGAAATAAAGGATAACATGAAGATGCTCGCGTGAAACCGAACCTCCGAGCTGGGTTCCGCGCGAGCCCTTATCTTGGCGAGCGCGTACGGGTGCGTTGAGTAGTCTACTCACGAGTTGCTTTTATGGTTATAGAGAGTATAATTAAACTTGTAATATCTCTTTATAGAAGTGATATTTGAAGCCCGTATTTGGAATATAGTAGAATGACATAGAACCTGTAACATACAAAGTAATTTTTTTGGTGATTGGTACCCTTTAAGTAGTAAAGTAAAGCATGATTTGATTATATAAGTGAACGCAGCAGGACGGCCTGCATGGACTACTCATCCTCACAAGCCATTGGACTCCCTAGCGGCTCCTACTGGCTCGAAGACAACCATCCACAGCAGACATTGGGTGCCGTAATGGTGATGGATGCCATGACTATAGAATGAAGATTGGATTTCACTCTTGGACTGTATCTCTCTCAGTCTGTCTGTCTGTCTCTCTCTCTTGCTACCACTCTCTCTCTCTCTCTCTCTCTCTGACTCTCTATCTCTTTCTCTCTCTCCCTCTCTTTCTCTACATGTACCTCTCCATCTTTCTCCTCCTACTTTATTATTTCAATTCTCTCTCCCTTTCAGTTGAATAACTATCTTATAAAACAAATCATTTTTTACTTACATCTATTCAGTCCACTTTATAGGGTTTAAACCTGGTCTTAAGTTAATGTAGTTTTCTGAATACAAATCATCATCTTTAAGGTAAAGAAATAAAGCATGATTTAATGATGTAAGTGTGGACTATTCACCCTCACGTCATGAGCCATCAGATTCCCTAGTGTCTCCTCTATGCTGGAAGACAACCATCCTGGGTGTTATAATGGTGATGGCAGAGAATGAAGATGGGATTTCACTTCCTCTCTTTATTATGCACATGTATCTCTCTTTCCCTAGCTCTTTCTCTCTCTCCCCTCTCTCTCTCTCTCTCTCTCTCTCTCAGTCTTTCTCACCCCTCACATCTTCTTTCAGTTCTCTTATTTCTTTTTTATCTTTCTCTTTTTGTCAATTTCACTGTTTGTGTGAACATCCTGTGCAGACAATGGGTGTCATAATGGTGACGGATGCCATGACCATAGAGAATGAAGATTGGGTTTCACTTCCTCTAGCACCGCATCTCTGTCTCTTTCTCTCTTTCTCTTAATTCATTTTGTTTCCTCTCACACTCTCGTTCTATCTTTTTCTCTCTCTCTCTCTCTTTTATTTAATTTCTTCTCTCTCTCTCTCTTTCTCTTTCTTCCCCCTCTTTCTCTCTATCTCTGTCTTTATGCCATGACTAGAGAATGAAGATTGTACTCGGTTTCCTCTCAAACTGTATCTCTCTCAAACACCCGCCCCCTCTCTCTCTTTCTTTCTTTCTGTGTGTTCCTCTCTCCTTGTTACATGTATATCCTTTTTTTTGTCTTGAAATTAGAGAAGTGAGAAAAAAAATCTAATTTCTAAACAGATCCCTAAGTAGATTTATTTTCTAATGTCCAAGCTTCTTGCTTTCTCCACACTGAACTCCCCCCCCCCACCTCTCTCTCTCCTCCTTTTCTTTCTTTCTCTCTTCCTCTCTCCCTATACATGATTCTCCTCTCTTCTGCTTTTATCTAGCATCATCAGGGAAGTGAGAAAAAACATGCCCATCGCGTCCCCTAATAGACACTTAAGTATGATTTATTTTCTGATGTCCAGGGATTGCATTACTAGAGGGAGAAATGGGTGCGGAATGGAGCATTAAGTGATAGGATATCCAAATGGGATTGGAAACACAAGAAATAGCTATTGGCACCTTGGGAAATTAGACCTTGTATAAAAAAGATTAATATTATGGTAATCTTTGTTGATAGGACACTTATTTTCTCATCATCCATTGCACTGCCCTAACCAGCATAACAACATACTAACTGGTACAGGTTAGTACCCTTATAGGAAATTAAATAACTTAAAAACCATTGATTTTAATGTAATGTCATGAAAGGTTGTTCATTTTAAGGAATGTAAAAAAAAAAAAAATAAATACATGTATAAAGAGTGATAATGTAAACTAGAATCTTTTACGTGCATTTGAACTTTTGTGAAATTCTATGACAAGTAAATAGAGGGGTACTGAATTCAAGACACAATTAATCAATACATTATCAATTAGATGAGTATTAGTAGGCCTACAATTCTACATGCTAATGTTCATGTTAAAAATGTTAGTAAAGCAAATTAAACCACTTGAACAATGTATTAATATGAAAAAGATTGAAGTGTTTCATATCTTCATGAGATAGTATAACAGGAATATTTTTAGCCAAATAATGTACGCTTTTCAAATCTGGATAGGAATCCATATCATACTCTCTCACACTCTCTACCCTCTCCATTCCCTTCTATATTTCACTTTCACTCTCCCCCTCTTCACTTCTCTTCTCTTCTCTTCCCCCTCTCTCTCTAATAAAACCAAGTTTGTTTTCTCAAATCTTAGTATCCTTCCTATTATTTTTTATCTCTCCCACACAAACTCCTTTATTATAGTTTCTCTCTCTCTCTCTCTCTCTCTCTCTCTCTCTCTCTGTAAAACATTCAACTTCTGTTCTTTGAATTTCCCCATGATATGACATTTTCATCATGAGCCTCATACAATTTTTTCTCCATCTCTCTTTCTCTCTCTTTTTCTCTCCCTCTTTTTCTCTCCCCGTCTTTCTCTTTCTTTCTATCTCTTTCCCTCCCACTCTTTCCCTCCCACTTCCCCCCTCTGAAATGAGACCAAACTTCCATTCTATCAATTTCCCATTAGTATGACATCTATTCCATCTCCCTCTATATATACTCCCCCTCTCTCTCTCTTTGTCAGCCACATTCAACTGGAGGTAAAACTAATTTCTATTGTTCATTGCCCCCTTTCGTTATTATACCCTCCTGATTAAACTTCCAGACAAACATCTTTAACAAAATAGTATAACCCTCTGAGAATTCTTGACAACCCTCTCTTAATTCCCTTCTTCTCTATTTTTCCCTTTCAACCTGGGTTAAAACAAAGAAAATTGTGCACTGAAATAGCTTTGAATCTCCTAAAATCCTGACCAAAATTCCCTGATTTCCCCCAGGATTTCAAACCTAACACTTCAGACTAGTTTTGAAGTCTCTCGGCGGAGTCCCCTACCCACGCTTACAAACTGAAGCAAGGCCAAAAAGTCTGGACATAACTCTAGAGACATTGTCTGCTGAGAGACATAAGGGCATTAATGCTGTGTTAAATGATAACAGATACAAGTTAATGCCCTACTAGCCCTCAGCAGATGACTTAATGCAGAAAAGACAGCATCTCCTTGCTCACAATCACATAGGGTTTTCTGAATTCTAAAATAGCAAGAAATTGTCTGTTAAGAGCCAGAAATGGGTTAACTCATACTAAAAACAGTTAATGCCCTTTCAGCTCTCAGCTGACATCTAAATATTGAAAAGACTGCAGATGTATCACCTTACAAAGGCAATGCCTATCCAGGATATCATCATATTGTCTGCTACAACCACACAAGCATTAAAGATACAAAATAGTAAAGTTGAGTTCTGGTCTTGTGATTCCATTGTGAAATAAACCATCTCAAATAGTCCACATAAGAATTGGTGTATACCGAGAGGTTTTGGAATCCTCAAAATGATAAGAAATCAATCCATTCTCGCTGGAAGCACATGCGCTGCACATGGAAATAGGTATATGGTACTGCACACTTAGTTGCATGAATGTTAGGCCCAAAAACTTCAGCTATTTCTCGTCACATTTCGAAAATGAAGGCATTTGAAGAGCAATCCTTTTCAGTGGACATTTTTTCTATGATGTTCTTCCAAACTGACATAAAATGAATGAGAAAGCTCACAAATCATTTTTCACCTTTCCAAGAACTCAACCTTCTCTTTAACCCTTTCAGGACAGAAATTATTTAAGGGCTAAATTGATCATGTTTTGTTCTTCAAATTGGCAACAATAATATTTTTCTTTTAGTGCTACATGGTTCTAACAAAATGTAATGTCTTTTAAAACAATAAACATCATTAGAAATTTAGTTGAAAGTTGAAAAAATTGCCAATTTTGTTAAAAAACAGTGATTTTGAACCTCTCAATGTGTTGCCAATTTAAGGATTTTAAAGCTTATTCTTGTTTTTTAAATTCCTGGCATCAAACGCAATATGGTCATGCAACAAAAATGGACATAGTGTGTGCAGAAATTTTTGCTCTTTCTACTCATGCATCAGGTATATTTTTTAGAGTTCTGAATCTAAAGTTATTAAGCCAAACCACAAATAGTGGTCAATTGTCTCAAAAGGGTTAACTCGTACAATTCTATACAGGTAACACTCTTCTGGCTCTCTGCATACAAAATTGTATGGATTAATGGAGTTTGTTAGAACTCATCATCCTAGAAACAAACATTACTTTGAAGTGTCCTATGATGAACTCCACAGAGAAGGTGGTATTTTCTCCTTTTCTTAGGATGATCCCAAGACCATTGCAATGCAAATGCATGTAGAGATATTGTAAAAAGAATAATATATTGTTCAAAATTTCAGAGAAGTTTAGAAAATTAGAACAATGCAGTGAATGTCTCCAACAAAACAATTTCTACACAAAGATTCTATTAGCTCTGTTAGCACATGCATTTAGCATAAATGGACACATATGTGACTACTGGTTTAATTGTGAACTACATGTTCACAACTTTCTCAAACAAAGACATTATAAATTTCAAATATATTTTCTATCAAATTCATTTAGGAGGTATCATTCACTTGATGTCTATAGCCTATAGCCTATATAGCCTACGGTGCACCGACTTTGCTAGATTTTGTATTTCATATTTTATCATCCCAAGAAGTGAAGACTAGCTTTGACATAGATAATTTCAACCAAGATGTAGCTGGTCATGCTTTCATTTAATTGGGAATGCTATCCTCAAGAAGCACTTCTTGCCCGAAGGCATACCGATCTGATTCCTTCTTCGCATCTAGACACCTGCTCCTCATGAAAGGCTCTTCACGAAAGGCTTCTAAATCTAATTATCATTTCATGATAGTGGATATTTTTTAGGATGCATGTCACGAAAGCAGAGAATTTTTAGGATGCATATTTTCTTACATGGTCAGTTGAAAGCCACATACATGCTTTTTAGATCTGTGAATAAGGACATAAGTTAATGCCCCTTTTGATGTCAGCAAAGACTGAAACCAGACATTACCTGTTTATGTAATTTTTATTATTTTTCCACTTATTATTTTTTGGATGGGGATTGGGGATTGGGGTTTGGGGGTTGGTTTATTTTTAATCATTGTTTTGGGGCAGTTGTAATGCAATCATATATAGGGCTAACATGAGCAAATTTGAAGATATTAGGGAGACTCAGGACTGGAAATTAATTGGTTGAAGGGTCTTACTGGAGCATCTTACTGGTCTTACATTGCAGCATCCTGCAGTTGATACCTCATCAAAAGGTCACTACCTTCTTGATGGACAAGTGAAAATTAACACAGTGTGACAAGACATTGGGTGGGTGTCAAATCTATTGGATTCCTGAACCAAATGGGTTTATATTGAACACTGAACTCCATTAAGTGACATCCATAGAAAAAAATGTATGGAAAATGATTTATTGTCTGATTCTTCAAATTTCCACATCCTAAATTCAATGCCACATTGAAAAAATTAATAGCCTTGAAGGATATGTGTAAATTGAAACATTTGTCCATGACAATTGCCAGATGTCAAGGAGACCAATCTGTTTTGATCCATGAGGTTTATAATTACAATAATGAAGTCTCCTAAGGCATAGAGAGAACAATATACACATATATGATTTATAAAACTTGCCTTCAAGTTGCTCCATCCTAAAGAAGATATATCGTGCGTTTGGAGCCAGAATTAGGGCTTTAAGTCCCATCATTTGTAAAGAGTTAAGGCCATTCTGGCTCTAAACAGACGATATCATCCAAAATTGACATTGTGACATGATGTTTGGTGGGAGTCCAATCTAGTGGATTCCTAAACCAAGTGGATTCATATTTAACACTAAACTTTTGCTGAAAGGTGTGAATAACATTGACATTGATAGACATGACTTTCACTAAACAGGTAAGTGGGTCTACAACCAATTGTGTAATTCAGTCTGAAGTCTCTACCAAGTGACATCCAAAGAAAACTCAAACAGGTACAACCATGTTGTCAAGTTGCCACATCCCAATTTTGTGCCATCTTAGTCAGAGAGACATGCATGAAGTCTACATCAAGTGATATCCAAAGAAAAATCACACCAAATTTATATATTTTTCATGTATCATCAAGTTGGGCCGTACCAAAGTTGATATCTCATCCAAAAATGACAAGAGTCATGAAGCAGAGGTGAGAATCAACATTACAAAAACACATTGATTGAGACATGACTTTTGTGCCATCTTAGTCCAAGAGACAAGTGTTTAATACAGCCCTGAAACCTACACCACATGACATATAAAGAAGAATCAAACATTTATAACTATAGTCGTCAAGTTGCCAATCCCAAAGTTGATATCTCATCCAAAAATGATAACAGTCATGAAGCAAAGGTGGGAACGCACTGGGGCATCACGTTTGCCGAGAGTCAAATTTGTCAAAACAACCACTTACCTCATTCAAAGCTTGTTTACCGACCGGACTTTGCAAATACGATCTCTCCGTCTTCAGAACTGGTCCTAGCTAGCGTCCCCCCTGGGAGAAAGTAAAGGAGAAGAAACGGGATTGAGAGACCATCTTTAACGGCTTGGAGATGATTTCTAAATTGAGCCATCGCGGCTCACAATTTGACACAGCTTCGAGCCGAACTTCACCCCCAACACGAGCAAACACACAAGCGTTAAAGATAAAGTTGAGTTCTGGTCATCAGATTGAATTGTGAAAGGAACTGTCTCAAAGCCATTGGGAAAGGTTGATTATATAGCAAATAAGAACTAGTGAATGCTGTAAGGTTTTGGAATCACTAAAATAATAAGAAAGTGACTCAATCCTGCTGAGAGTCACATGCGCTGCACATAGAAATGTGTATATGGGACTACACACAAATGTTTGGCCTGAACATTTCAGCCGTTTCTTGTCATATTTTGAATGTGAGAGCATTTAAAGAGCAATCCTTTTCAGGGTACATATCTACTATGATAATCATCCAAACTAACATGATAAGAATGAGAAAGCTCACAAATTATTTTTTACCTTTCCCAGAACTCAAGCTTTCCTTTAACCTGCTCACTCGCATGAGAAACGCATCGGACAGGGCTTGTATTACACAGCTTTAACAAAACAATTTCTGTCCCTTTCTCTGATGAAGACATCACTTTCGTGACGTCAATGGCTATTGGTTTTTTAAACCCCTAAAGGCTCTCTTATTTCAATGATCTTCTATCTATGTGCCTCTTTTTCCTAATTCAATTTCAACAAATTTTTCATTTACTTACAAGACATGCGAGATAATATGAAGGAAAGTCTGAATGACAATGGATCAGATGGCCTACATATATCCACAAAACAATCATGGCTTAAATTACATTATATCCAGCATAATTAAAGATCAAAATTCATTTACATCACTTAAAATTATCTATCGTGAACAAAATAGCATTTGTTATGCTACAACTGACCTTCTTCAATTTGTTAGCAGAACAAGGCTTCAGGAGAATCGCACTAGTTATGCGTCACCGAGATGTCATCAAAACACCTCATCATTACAATTATGCAAAAGAATTCCTTGGATATGAAATGTTGTCAAACTTAATTCACAGAACACCTAATATCCATTTACAATTTCAATTATTTGGTAATTGGTTTCATCTTTCTTTCTTTTTTAAAGATACCATAGAGCCCTTTTTGGTCACTTTCATATTTTCAGAAACTTGCTGTTGGCAATCCCCCCCCCCCCCCCCCTCCACACAAGAAATTATTAACACGTTTGTTATATCTAATCATTAACAAATTTCTTGTGGCAAGTTTTGATGGAAACTTGGATGAGAAATGATGAGTTGGGGTCATTTGTCTTCAGGGATAGTGAGAAGAAATTTAATCTTTATATCCATTTACCAACTGCTTTGTATTTCAAAAAAGGTCATATATATACATGCTCCCAGGCGGACTATTTTGGATGAGCTATTTTTCTTTGATTATGACAACAATAGGATTTCATTATTCCAGTTGAATATCAAACAGGAGAGAATCTTAACACAAATTTAGAGAAGCAACAAAAAAAAAAAGAAACTCATTGCCACTGCCTGTGAAAATGCACATTGATAATAAGGCATTTTAATCAAATATATTACGTGAGAGAGGAAAATAGACTCTATGAAGCAACACTGACAACAAAACAAAGATTTTTGTTCCTGAGAAAACTTGTTCAGTTTCCTCTATACAATTCTGACAGCTTTTTAAAACCTTAACCCATTGCCTACGGGAACCAGATGTTCCCTGTGTTAAACCTATAGGAATGAGAGAATTCAGTTGTCAACGGGTTAAAAGAGAGCTCTATTGTAGCTTTCCAGACATATATCACTCACTTGCTTTTGAGAAAACGGGGAGAGTATCCTCCTCATCCTCAACCACACCCCTCTTCATCAACCATCTCTTCCTCCTCTTCTTCACTTTCTTCTCCTTTATCGAATCAGATAATTCATCTAATCTATTCCAGACCTCATTTTCATCCTCTCTTTCCTCATTACCATCCTTTTTTCTCTTGAACTGGTGGTACAGTTTCTTAACCCTTTCAAGACAATTGACCACATTTTGTGGTTTGGCTTAATAAGTTTTGATTCAGAGCTCTAAAAAATATACCAGATGTATGAGTAGAAAGAGCAAAAATTTCTACACATGCTATGTCCATTTTTGTCACATAACCATATTGCGTTTGATGTCAGGAATTTTAAAAAGGAGAATAAGCTTCAAAATCCTTAAATTGGCAACACATTGAGAGATTCAAAATCATTGTTTTTCATCAAAATTGGCAATTTTTTCAACGTATCGATAAAATCACTAACCATGTTTATTGTTCGAAAAGACATTACACCTATTAGAACCATCTAGCACTAAAAGAAAAATATTATTGTTGCCAATTTGAAGAACGAAATGTGATCAATTTAGCCCTTGAATAATTCCTGTCCTGAAAGGGTTAAAACCATCTTCAAGCAAGAGATGCAGAGTCCCCTACAGAATACCAGCATTTACATGAATTTCAATTTCGCGATTAATGCTTGATTAGATTTTTTACAGCTGCCCTCCCTCTCACTCCAATTGTGTCAGTTATTGAGCTCTTGTTACAAACATTTCCTCGCATGCTCGCTTCCTTCCCTCTGTTAAATGCTTTTATAGGACAGGGGCTCAAATTCCCTCACTGCATCCATATATTTCTGCCCTAAACGATGTCTCTTAACAACATCATAATTCTGATCACACTCTCGCACATTTACAAGGTTAGCAAATTCATGCAAGTCCCCTCTGTTATTCCGCACTCAATTTCTTGATCTATATGTTCTGAAATGTCTAGACAATATTATCAAAATACCATATTATGTTACAAGAGAATGGAACCCTGGGGAAAAATCAATTTTAATGAAAAGAGAGGATAGAGAGAAGCAATTTTCAAAAAGTTCCATCAAAATCGGTTACGAAATGAGAAAGTTATGAAAGTTTGAAAAGTCTCAATTTACTGTCTATGGCGATCCTCAAATTGGCAATGTTGCTTCAAAGTGACAGGTTTAGTAGTACAACTCTCCTTATGTTTTGTACACAAAATTTCATATTTTCCCCATTATCTCTCAAGGTGCAGCTTGTCTCCTTCTTAGCTCAAGAACATATCATGGGAAAATGTATTTGACACAACATATGTTAAGTTCACAAAAAGACAAGCAGTATCTTTAGAGATGATGGAGAATGACCATCCTTTTTCCTCCTCCTCTTTCTCTGCACGAAGCGAGAGCATACCGCCTGCAAAACTTCTGCAAACATAAATCTTTCCTGCAAGATGGTGATGTCAACTCACTGGCTATTGATTATTCCCTCTTCATCGACAAGAAATCTAAAATTTAGATATTACAAAGCGCATCCACCATTATAGGGTGGAGTTGCCATATGCCTCCTCTCCCTGTCCATTTGAAAGTGCAGATCAGAGAGTAAAAAATGACACCCCCCCCCCCTCCATAGACATGTCAGGTAACTACAAAGCATGATCAAATATAGACCATAGGGAACATTAATTAGCCAGAAAAACCCAATTTGCATACACTGATGAAACATGACAGGATCGAGAATGAAAAGATTATGCAAGATGCCCTCCCCCGACCTGTTTATCAATCTCTGGATACGCCAATGAATGCAGAAGCCCCCCCACTATTATGCAGACATGACCTGTACCTGCAGAGCATGTCATGTGGGGACCATACAGCACATTACAGGGACAAATGCAATTTGCATACATCAATGAAACATGAGTGGAAAAGGAAAAATGCATGCAGATGCCCTCCCCAAACTCATTTATCAATTTCTGGATACACCACTGACAGTAGCACCCCTCCCCCACCTTCATCCCTCCATAGAAAATTCAAGTGTAGACCATAGGGTACACTAAATGCAATTTGTATACACCAAGGAAACATGATGGTAGAAGGAAAAGCTTATATACAGAATTTACAAATGCAAAAATCTCTGGATACGCCACTAATGCCCCCCCCCCCCCACTCCACAGACATGTCAGCTACCTGCAGGTCGTGATCAAGTGCGAACCATAGGATGCATTAGGGGGACAAATGCAATTTGCATACACCAATGAAACATGACTGGAGAAAGAAAAGCTATGGAGATGGGTACATTAGGCAAGATTGATGTTGAGTTACCATGAGTGGTTTACAAACAGTCTTCAATGCCATGCCCTGCATCAGGTGATTCTTAAAAAGGCTTGTTCACTCTTGGAATCGGCATGAAAGTCCATCTGCATCAGTAGGGTGTGATGAATAAATGAGATTTCTCAAATGGAACATTATGTTGCAACAAAATGTACAAAATTTTTCCTTATATATATATATATGTATGATCTAAGGCAATTGCCTAGACAAAATTTGAATAAACATGTATATCAATGATCACTTTAGTCTTGACAGAAGCTATGAAAATGTCTAAGCTTTAGTCTTTAACCTAAATATTTTCTTGATATCAACACCATTTTATTATGGCAATTATTACGATGTACATGTAGGGCTTGAAGGGAGTAGGGTGGGGACTGTATCAATTTCTTTTATTATATATTAAAGGCATTGATTAACTTTGCCCAGGATTGAAAAAAAAAATCACTGTTCCAGCTAATGCTGTAATCATAATTGCAAACCTTTAGCTCAGACAGGAATCGCCTGAGTTTTATAAGCTGATCGGTCGTTTATATATCAAGATATTTACGATTGAACATTGATGTCGGGATAGAGTAAAGAACTCTTACGGTTGGCATACCTCGCTCTATCACAGAATACCGTACGGGCTGGAAACCCGCTCTGAAATCGCCAAGCGCTGGTGCTTGGTTTTTGTGACTGCAGCGCAGCGAAGAAGCCGAGCGACTTGCGCTAGCGATTGATCGCGATTTTCTCTTTTTTAGGATAGTAAACGGGTTCCATTTTCTCTCATACTTTCACATATCCTTAACTATATATGTAGTTAGAGGACTGCACACAATTCACTGGCATTTGAGCTGATTTTACAATTTTTCACAAAGTTAATCAATCACTTTAATACTTATATTGTCATTGCAGAAGAGACTGGGAAATGGAATTAAGCAGATCTTTGTCCACTATGAAAAATGCAATTTATTAACTTGAAAGATGCTTGTACAGTAGAGTGCAACATATGGTTGGAATCTATTTAAGGGTAGAACAAAACCTTCCTTTTCATTATTACATAAATGGTCACTTTGGGGACTTAATTAGCCTCTTCCAGAATCCAGGATATAACAAAAATAAGTTGTGTTGGTGTCTATGGAAAAAGCATATCATATCAAATAAAACTATATCTAATAAAGCAGATTAGATTTTGCAATGAAAATTTTAGATTTTACTATCATATATCAAATGTTTACTTCAAATGACCGAACTGTCACTGACCCCATACCATTCCCGCACAAAAGCATTCATGAAATTACGGTGGGTGCATTAGTACAAATCGAAATAACCAATACAAGATTTAGCTGGATACGGAAACTGACTAAGCCAAATGTCAAGAAACATCACATTTACTTCAGCCAAAATACTTCAAATGTAAGATTACGGCCAGCATAGTGAATACCTGAATACTTGAGAGAACATTGATGGTAATGCCAGGTAGCTAGCAGTTCATAAAATTTTGAGAGAGAGAGAGAGAGAGAAAGAGAGAGAGAAAGAGAAAGAGAGGGAGAGAAAGAGAAAGAGAGAGAGAAAGAGAAAGAGAGAGAGAAAGAGAAAGGGAGAGAGAAAGAGAGAGAGAGAGAGAGAGAGAGAGAGAGATGCAAATTAGGTGAGCCCCTAGGGCCCAGGGCAAAGAGGAAATGCACTAGCCTTGTTCATATCATACTTATCTTCTAGAAAACTGAATGAGTACTGAAGCTTGCATATTTAGGGTACACTCTTTCCCAGGAATATGCCTCCAAATATGTCAGAACAATTTATAATCAGGCAGCATTCTCTAGATTTCCATTTTATAGAAGAAATCAAACCTTTTTTGAAAATTTTGGGCCCATTTCACATTAATATGTAGAGCAACAGTAAAGACTGAGCACTGATTATGAAGATTGTTTTTCTATACGAATATGAATAGCACAGTTATGCATGTTGGCAAACAAGGTCTTCAACCATACACGTAATCTCTTGTATGAACGCGGCTCCACTCGGAAGGTGAAGATGAAAATTCTGGTCACATTCTGGTGATGTTTTATTCCTCTCATGAATGAGGAGGGAGAGCAGGTGAGAAATTTCTGGGTTGAGTGCTTCTGGAAAACTAATGCGTTACCAGTACCATCACAATTCCTCTCAGGTCCATTGATAAATGGTAGACTGAATATCATGAAACGCTATTTCAGTACTTGCTTTTAAATTGAATTTGTAAAAGAAAGAAAGAAAAAAAAAAACCCTCTAAAGATCCTACAGTGAATTTTTATCATACCTATCAGTACATACATGGGAATCCTGATGTACATTAAGATATAATCATATTGATGGAACTAGTACAGCTATATCAGAAATAAATCAAGTTTTGCTAGAAAGGCATCATAATCATAACACAGATATACACACAAGCAAAATTTGCAAGGCACCCAATTGCATTTTAGAATATCTTGCCCTGTAATCATATTTAAAATATAAAGCTATCCATCTATGATTTTGTTGCAACATTAACAATTTTAGTGCAAAATTCACTGCTGTAATGAATTAATCAAATTTTCAATATCATGGTATTTTTAGTCTACAGCTGGGTTCCCTAATGTTTCAACTGAACAATAACGATTTACCTCAGGCACTCAGTTATATGTTTACAAAAAACAACCAACTGCATAACTATCCTACGCGTCAAGCATTTTCATACCAGCTTCCAAAAACCAGAACACGATTTGCCTATAATACTGTTGTCTATTCAGGTCCCAAATACTGGAACTCTCTAAATCCTGAAATAAAAAGATCTGTAAGTATATTTGTATTTAAAAGAAAGTTAAAGATGTTTCTTTTGAGACCATATTGTAATTTGTAATTTTCGAGTGTCAAAAAAAATTGACAGATCTCTCAACGGTCTTTCAGAGAGCACTCAATGATCTCTAAGGTCTTCCATGATTTCCCAAGGATCTTTCAGTGAATGCTATTTTTGCCATGGTCTCAATCAAATTTTGAACTGGTTCCAAACAGTCTATGCTCAGCGATCTCTTTACGAGTGCTCTACGGTCTCATCAGTCTTTCAATGATCTCTCAGCAATCTGTCAACAAACGCAACATTCTGGGTGAATTTTCCGCCCAAAGCATTTTTCAATGGTCTTTCAGTGAACTCTCTTGGTCATTCAGTGATCTCTGTTGGTCCCAGCTGCATCTCCCAGGGATTTCAGTTGGTCTCTCAGCGAGCACCTTTAATTGCATAATGAGTGCTTAATGAACTCTCAATGGTCTCTCATCAAATGCCCAGTGATCAACAAGGTCACTCAGAGGTCTCTGTAGATCTCCATGAAATTTGCTGAAAAATTGAATTTTTGGTCCTTCAATGAGTGCTCAAGGATCTCCAGAGCGTTTCCACAAAAACAACTTTTGGGGGTTCTTGGAGATTGCTAAGAGATCTTGCTAATTTCGGGTTGCCCAATAGTTGCCCAAATGTCTCCATCCTGTGCAAAGGGGACTTTAGTGGCAAAAGATTTCAAGAAAATTATAAGCCTACAGTAGTTTCACATCAGAAGCAGATAACAGAGTAAGACTTTCTTCATTTTATTCCCATTCTGTTTAAGGATTACCTGGATTATATAAGCAATGCCCTTCACAAAATATTCATAAATTGAATAGCAAGGACAGTTTATCCAGAGTTGTTCTCTGTTAGTAGCTGACAGCTTTTCAAGAATTGTAATATTTGTAATATTTGTAATATTTGTACATATCTTTGTTATCAATGACCCCACGGAAGAACAGCCAAATTTTGTTAATACAGCTGAAATGGGCTATCCGCCGTATGTGAATCATGTATTATCATTATTATTTATGTTATTAATTACAGAAATAAAAACACACAAACAAACAAGCTTATCATGTGAAAATCTCTTATTTACTGGTATGAATATTGTAATATGCCATTAAACTTACTAAGCAACATTTTGACGTGCAGATGAAAGTAAATGATTTGTTTATCACTTTGCCTTTTAATAGAATGAAGGAAAATATTCACAGAAGTGGTGCTCCAACATTTCCCCAGACAACAATTGCTCCAGGCTTTATTTTGTCAAAGATACAGGGTTATGGTTAGGGGTGCAACTGGGTTCTAGGTTAGTTAGGGTTAGGGTTAGGTATAGTGTTTTTTCCAGAGTTGAAGTCAAGGATTTGTTAGTGTAGGATATTGACTACAGATCATCTGTCACCAGAGCATGTGTCATGTAACCATAGAGGTACCCATTAGCAGGATTGAGCTTGTGAGGGCAGAGGATCTAGGATATAGCAAATCCCTGCAACTGTCTTTCATGTTGCCTGCGTACTAGCAGACTCCTAGTCATTACTGGCGTGAATATGCAGACAGGCTACATCAAAGAAGGGAAGGATTCGGGGACAGCCTATCAAACAGTTGTTTGTGCTACCAGCTGCTACTAAGTCAACAATCCCGGTCTCTGGATTGAGACGGGGGCATTGATCGGAAGGGGAGGAAAGAAAAAAAACATGGCGATAATGGTGAGATGTTCCGAAGGCCAAACGACATGCTCTTGAAAGACGCACTCCAAGCAGGCAACACGAAAATTGCTTATTGATCGCATGTTAAGGGTTAGGAGACAAACGATTGAGGTTGGAGTTATTTGGGGTGAAGGGGAAGAATTAGAACATGGGATATTCCCAAGGCTATCATGCGCTTGAAATTTTCTGACAATGCAGTGGTCTCACAATTTAACATGTCTCAAAATGAATTATCGTAAGATGAGAGGGGAGGGGGTCCTCCTCATAGGTTGAGGGGTCAAATATAGTACAGCAGAACCTCATTATAATAGACTCATTGGGACCAAAGGAATTTATTTGTTATATTGGAGAGGGACACACATGATGTGTATTCAAATATCTTGAACTTTACTTTGGACATGTGCCCCCTGTCCTGCCCCCCCCCAATCTTGATTTACAACTGATACCATGAATGCAATATGACATTATGACATTAAAGCACTGTTCACCATAGTAGTCAGCAGAAGGCTACCTTACATTTTGAATTTTCTGACAAAAGTTTGATACAAGTACAATGAACATTATTCTACATTCAACTAGCCAACTCTAACGCAATTATGATATTGAACAGCTAGGAGTCATACACAAAGACTTAAATGACAGGTGAATAGTTATTTCTCCAAGAAATTATTGCCATGGTAACCCACTGCAACCTTGAGTACAAAGCACAGGACTTTCAACGTATTTATCACCATGGTAACATACCTCATTAAAGGTACACAAACATTCTATATGATACTCAAGATGAATAACAAATGTATCTTCCCAATGGGGAATGCCTATCAGTCATGTTCTAAGCCATGCATTATACAGTGTGAGTCAGAAAAAAGGATAAATAATATTTAGTCCTCAATTTCTCAAAAGTAAGTGATATTGCTAAAATACACCACAATGATATGATACTTGTACTGGATTTTTCCTTTAATTTGATAGGTTTCTCACAAATATGTAATCGCGGATGATTGAGCATTGGCCATTACAAAAAAAACTTACTTATGTACAAATGTGTTCAGTTCAAATGGAAATCGTTCAACCAAAGCTTGGGTTGACCATCTATTTCATTTAAAACCTGGGGAGAGCCAAATTTGACATGAATCAGGAAAAGTGCTGCTGTTCTGCTACCTAAGATCAGATTTCATTGATCAAGGTATCAAATAGAAGAAAACATAATCTTGCTTCTAAGATGAGTATCTTTAACTTCCATGTATCGATATTTAGGGTCGAATCTAAGTTTCCTTTTTTCAACTTGTGCTGTATACATGTAAGTAGCAAGTAAAGTACATACTGTATGCGAAGAGCCGAAAAATGGGGTAAGTTATTCTCAAGGCCGTGCAGCCAGCAAACACAGTGAGAAAACTATCTTCCACTGCCAACCTGCAATGGGAAAATTGAATATTGATTGTGTCTTAAGGCTTTTTGATTTAATTGAAGTGGGACTTGATTCATGCCTTTCAAGGAAGAAAGTCTGCGACACTTGAAAATGCATACAGAATGCAAAAGGGAGAAGGCTTTAAGAAACGACTGTTTGAACACTCTATACATGAGATTAAATTCCTCAATTCTTGTTAGTTCAAATTTGTCCTTATACAGTGACAGATTCACATAGGGGGAACATAGGGGAAAACCAACCCATGCCCCCCCCCCCTGCCCTTTAGAAAACCAACTGGCATAATTGTGTACTTTTTCGGAATTGTACCCCCACTTTTACAAAAGACTGGATCAGCCCCAGCTTACACATTGTGAAGTACCATTGCTATAATCATCTTTCTAACAGAAAATACTACCGTTATAATCCCTGGATAAACATTAGATTTATGTATCATGATAATGACAACATCATAGAAATAATAAAACACAATGAAAGATTATAGACAAATTTTCTAATATAAAGATCGCAGAAGATGTTATTATAATAGATTACAGACAAATTTTCTAATATATAGATCGCAGAAGATGTTATTAATTTGATCATATCGCACATGCTCCACTGACATTGCTCGTAATATACCTAACCCTACCCATAACTATACCATAAAACCCAATCATATAACCCAAATCATGTACATTTATATATATATAGGGCTGTTGGATCATATATTCATTCATAAAAACTATTTATTTGATAGTTATAATCCTATCATCAATATTCTATTTTTTGAAAATATACATTTTCAAATTTTCAAATACACAATGACACATGGATGATGCCAGCAGGTGGCAAGAATGTAGGATGTTTTCAATGCATGCTATCATGATTAGTTGAATCGTAATGAAAAGCAAACATAATATCAAATATTTATCATGGATGTGGTACAGGTGTGTTTGATCAGGTGACATACATATACGCAGATTACACCTAGTTTGCACGCACATACTAGACACCAGAACATAATTCAAAGTCTTGAGCCTAGCCCAACTTTGCCAGTCTCTGGCAGGAGCAACAGTACATGGCTTATGGAGTGCAGTAAACTGTGCAATCTACAAAGCCTTACAGTTCTGACCAGTGGCACATTTAGAGGGGCACTTCCGGCCCATGCCCCTGATAACCCTTTTTTTTTTTTGCTTGCTTGTCAGAGAATTTTGGAGGAAAACTGGACCCAAAAATCTGATAACCTTTTTTTTTTGCTTGTCAGAAAATTTTTCAGAGATTTGTGTGCCCAGCCCCCTTTTACAAAATCCTGGATCTGCCCCTGGTTCTAACACTCAGTAGGACTGATAAGGGTTTGTACTTGCAAACAGGCTCACATCTAGAGTAACTGGCAGGGTGGGGTGAAGCATTGTCATCCCACTCTGTCTACATACCATTTCTATCACTAGCAGAAAGTGCTCAGAAAATGAGATTATCTGCAAATACACAGTGCACATCCTGACACAAATATTTGACATGATCAAGGTCTAGTGACTTTTCATTAAGATTTTCTTCTTCAATTTGCTCTGTACCTACATGTACACTCACTTCCTTTCACTAGCCCCAAATCTACCTGTACTCTTTTATATTTGAATTACCATTTCTATTCCATATTGTCTAAAACTCTACAGTGCATCCAAGAAAAAAAGTTAACAGTTAGATAAAGTCTCCCTTAATGAATATTTCAAAATATTTGAAGCAAAATTTCATACCTGTAGATAGCTTTGGGTCTCTTCTATTGAATGACACCTACAGATCTGGTAATATTTTACTCTTGAGTGAGGCAAAGGCCACTGTGACTGAAAAGGTGCAAAATCCAGACTTGAATTTTCTGGGACGCACTGTACATGCATCTCTTCCCCTTTCCTTTCTCTCTCTCTCTCTCTCTCTCTCTCTCTCTCTCTCTCTCTCTCTCTCTCTCTCTCTCACACACACACACACACTTCCCTGCCCCCACCTCCTTCCCCTTCTCTCTCTCTTTCTCTATTTTTTCCTCTGTCTTCCCCTCTCTCTTTATTATTCTCTCCATCTCTCCCTGCCCCCTGAATATCTCTCTCTTTCTCTTTCTATGAATATGTAATAGCTAGATTCGCAAGAGAGACAGATCAATATTTATGATTCTCATCTCAAATCCCTACTTAAATCTATAAATCTGGAAACATAGCAACAGCCACTTCGTATAGATGTTATCAGACCCTCAGAGGAGCTCTTTATTGATAAATTTATGTAATATTCTTTTAAAAAATCCTATACCATAATACACACATCCTCAATACAAAAAAAAAAAAATAAACTTGTGAATTTCCAAATACAGAAATAGCCACTTTCATATGCAACAATGCGACCCCCCCCCCCCCCCCCCCCCCGGTGAGCATTGTAGCACAGATCCATTTATGATAACAAATCTTATACTTGAATACACTCCCACAATATAAAACAAATTATTATTTGTATGAAGGGTTTTCAGGCGACCAGAAAAATTAGCGTATCTCATGGTTTGCACAAAAGTACCCGGATGACCGTGCAATTTTAAAACAATATCTTATGGTGTTTGTAAAAGTACCCGGATTACCGTGCAATATATCTCCATACATGTATCTCATGGTTTGAGGTGCGCGTGACGTGTAAAAAAGTGAATACGCGCTTAAATACGCAAAGGTTAAGACAATGGGTGTATGCGCACAGCTCTTGCAAGATGCTTGGGTAAGGACAAAAATGTTTTTCTACCTGTATTTTATGTTGAAGTCAATACAAAAACATAAAGACATGTAATGGTGAAAATTGAGGAACTAGGTATCATACAATTAATAATAATAATATTGAATGGCTTTTCTTTCGTGGGACACAAGAATATATCGTACTCGCTTTGAAAATATTTCACTCGTCGTGCCGACTCGTGAAATATGCTCATAGCTCGTGCGATATATTCTTGTATCCCATTCAAGGCCATTCAATATTATATAAATATTTTCCTTACAAATTAGTACATCATCTATTCATGCCAGAAGGGCATTAACTGAGTTACGCTTACAGAATATAACATAATGGAAATCACAACTCTCATATTTCTCGTTGCCAGCCTTAAGAACCAGCAAAAAGCATTTGAAGTTTTTTGACTTTTTTCAAGTGGGGAATTCATATTCTTTTAAAAAGTGTTTTCCAGCCATTTTGCACAATGGAGAGGTATATTATTTACCATTCAATATCACGTATGTATCAAGCTACATGTATGAACAATCCCCTGAGAGAACTAAACCAAGATTATACTTCTCCCTAGTGTAAACTCTCCCAAGTATTATAACCACTGTTTTGACAGAACATTAGGTACATATCAAGATAATATGAACAGAATTAAGACTGTAATATCCACTAGTCTGACCACAAAACAGAATCAAATATCATATCAGGGAACTTGGTACATAAACTGATGCTCCAACAAAACCCCTGAGAGAACCAAACCAAAACTATACTACTCCCTAGTGTAAACTCTCCCAAGTATTATAAACACTGTGTTGACAGAACTAGTATGAATGAAGGAAAAGAGCTTAATAAATGAAAAAAGCAGGTACACATCAAGATAATATGAACAGAATTAAAACTGTAATATCCACTAGTCTGACCACAACACAGAATCGAATATCACATCAGGGAACTTGGAACATAAACTGATGCACACACACAAAAAAAAACCCTAAGAGAACCAAACCAAAACTATACTACTCCCTAGTGTAAACTCTCCCAAGTATTATAACCACTGAGTTGGCAGAACTAGTATAAATGAAGGAAAAGAGCTTAATAAATGAAAAAAAGCAGGTACACATCAAGATAATATGAACAGAATTAAAACTGTAATATCCACTAGTCTGACCACAACACAGAATCGAATATCACATCAGGGAACTTGGAACATAAACTGATGCACACACACAAAAAAAAAACCCCTAAGAGAACCAAACCAAAACTATACTACTCCCTAGTGTAAACACTGTGTTGACAGAACTAGTATAAATGAAGGAAAAGAGCTTAATAAGTGAAAACAGCAGGTACACATCAAGATAATATGAACAGAATTAAGACTGTAATATCCACTAGTCCAACCACAAAACAGAATCAAATATCATATCAGGGAACTTGGTACATAAAGGGATGCTCCAACAAAACCCCTGAGAAAACCAAACCAAGACTATACTACTCCTTGTGTTAAAGTCCCATGTATCATAACCACTGTTTGGGAAAAACCAAGATAAATGAAGGAAAAGCTTATAAGTTAGAAATATTAAGATGGGCTGAACAGCATAAAAAGTTTAATATCCACTGGTCTGAACAGGGGAACATGATTAAATATCACATCAGATAGTTTGCAAACCAAAGTTGGAAAGAAGTAAAAAGATGGTATACATCATGTAGACATGATCAACCTTTCCAAATTGCTTTGATACAGTTTCTTTCACAATGAAGATCTCATGACCAGAACTCAACTTTATATCACATCACAGAACTTGCAATCCAAACCAATACACCCTAGTATGAACTGAATCAGGTGATATTACTCCCTAATGTAAATGCTCCCATGCATTATAACCACTGTGTAGGCAGAACCAGGACAAAATGATGGAAAAGACCTGAAAAGATGAGGCGAGCCACTCTCTGAGATTTGGAGAGATACTCAGTTAGTTAATGCAGCGTATCTCTCTTTCTTTGAACAAAACTTCACTCCCAAATCCCAAATGCACTTCACTGTTTATCCAAACTCACTTACGAACCACTTTCCCTGATTCCAAGAAATGATGCTGAGGTATAAAACATGGAAATAAAGATGGGATCGATTTAGGTTATAGAATATACCACGATAATGTAATTTGTTTGTCATTTCTTAAAAATGCAAGGCGTAGGACTTGTTCAAATACCTGCATTAGCAATGGAATCCTTTAGACTTTAAATTTTGCATGAAAATTATTAAATTTATGAGTTTGAAATCAATATAGCATACTTTTGATTCCTTTCTTTTTATTCAGAAGCAAGCTTTACATCAGTTCATGTTAAAGAAGAACTATAAGAATCAGTGGTAATGGAAATGGAAATTAAAAAATGTAAATAATATTTCGGTTATACACAAGCCGTTATTTATTAAATTGCATTCTGTTCACATATGGTTGACTTTTATCTCAAATCAATTTGCAAACGTATCAAATATTTATCAGTGCCATTCCTCCTCATGGCATCTTAATTCCACTTCACATGGAGCCTATTCCCCAGAGAGATAAGTTAATAATAAAAATGAAAACAAGAAATGACAGAGAGAAGTGTCCCGCTCGCCACGGCTAGCATTCAATCTAAAGTTCACTCATTTCGTTTAAATTTTTGACCGGGCCGATGCTCCCAAATGCATTTCCTGATGATTACATCACTGTGAACTTTTGAACTCACTTATCCACTATGTCCACAAAGGACTACAGCTCCCTCAGGAATTAAAGCACATTAAAGCTAGAAATGTATTGGTCAGACAAACACATGAATTTCCCATTTCAGAATATCACGAATATTCAATCCATATATAAAAACTTACAGGACATCTGTTAATCCTTTGAATATTGAATTCTTTCATTACTCTAGGATTAATACAGGAACCTTCCAGTTTTCATAGGAAAAAGGTTAAAGGCTAGAAGGGCATTCACCCTGAGTGAGTGTTTGAGTCAAGACTCTTTTTTTACTTTCAGCTGACAAAGTACCTGGTATTCTAATATCTTGTAAAGAGGATTTCTTCAACGGAAAACAAAAAGGGCAAAATATTTCAAATTGTATTTATGAAATAATCTAAATAAATTTTATCTACTAAGAATTAAAACATTCTCTAGTTCTTACTAAAAATCTAACTGGATATCTCAAAATATGCATAATATATTTAGGGAAAAATGAATGGTCTAACATGTTAATATCTAAAGAAGACAGGTTCAAGGTGACAAATAGTAGATTAACATGCATGAATCAGGTTTTTTTCAATGATATTCTATTTCCTTACTTGTATCCATAAATCATTTAATAATAGTACCCAGCTCGTGGTTCCCTAAAGAAAGGGGGGGGGGGGGGTGTCAGCCAGCGATGCTGCACATGAATGCAATTTTATACGAAGTGTGCAGAGACATAAACTCCGAAACAAACATACGTATGCTCTTCATAAGTCATCATCAGATAGTTGTCATGGAAGTGACTTTAATTACACCAAGGAGTTATCACAGAACTCCTTGATTACACCATTAAAATTTTTTATTAGCATTTTTGTGAAATCGTTGATATTTCAAACCGAGCTCCACTTTAAAATAAAAAAATGATGAGGGGTTTTCCCCCACAATCTATAACAACCTGGATTACATTCACCTTGTGTTAATGGACACTTGCTTCAAAGGAAAGTATGTTAGTTTTTCAAACGGTCAAAGAAGGAAAAGGAGATGACTCAGAAAATGGAAAAGAGAGGGGGACCAGAGATAAAGATGAGAGAGAGGGAGAGGAAGAGAAAGGGAGAGGAAGAGAAAGGCAGACAGAGAGAGAGAAATAGGTGAGGAAGAGATTGAAGAGCGAGAGAGAGAGAGAGAAGACATGCAGTGGACAAGTGAGAAGAGAGAAAGAGAAAGAAAGAGTAAGGACCTGAAAATGGTTTACATGGATGTTCAGCCCGGGGCTAAGTCACTTAGCAAATGCTACCAAGTACATGTACTTGACTCTCCTTCAAGATCAGTAGATAGAAAAAGAGGACCAAATTGGTTTGCAGCTAGCCGGCCAGTAGAACATAGCATTTTCTCTCCTCTATAATGTGATAGCAGAGGCAGAGGTACCTATACCGAAGAAAGTGCTTTGGAGAATCAGTATGCTTCATTTCATTAAGATATATGCATTCTTCAAGACAAAAATATTCCATTCTGGTAAAGCACATATCACATATTTAGCAACGATTCCATATGCTCCCACAGAGCCTTTGAATTAACCTGCCTGGTTCTAACCTGGCTCTAGCCTAGCTGCCGTAAAGAGTGCTGAAGCATTCAAGGAATTTCTGCCTACAGGTACCCATTTACATATGTACTTAACACCAAAGGATGCTGATGCTGTAGCAGGGATTTGAACCATGTACCTTGTGATCTACAGTCCGGTGACTTATCCATCAGACCACGGCTCCTCTAGATCTACCGAGAAAATATCAAACAATCTACGGAAATGAAGCTGAAGTGAATAATGGAGAAGTTATCTGTACCCTATTGGTTGCTTACTGAATGCGAAAGAGACGCAACTTGTGAATTCAGGTTGTCGCTCTTTCTTCACATGGTGGTATAAAGTCTACAAATTGTTTCCTGCGAGCAAGAGGTGACACGACATTTGCTCCTCCGTCCACATCTCAAAAGGTCAAAGGTTAAGGTCAAGGTCATAATTTGGTTTTTTGTTCAGGACAATGTGAAGATTAGGATTAGGGTAAGGGTTAGGGTTAGGGTTAGGGTTAGGGTTAGGTTTAGGTTTAGGATTAACATGGCACGTTAGACCGGAGCAATTGTCGCAGTAGCAAATGTCATGGAACCGAGCAAGAAGGACATTAACTCCCACAAAATTCCACAGATTTAATGCCCTTATGATTCTCAGAAGATGGTATCGGGTAGATGTTCCGACATGCTCAAAGACACAAACCATCCTACCAATTAGAAGCAATTTACTACTGGGTAATTCTGTGCAGTGCATCTCTTATGCATACATCTTTCATCCATTCATTTCATCCAAAATTGAAATATCTCTTTGATATGACCATTCACCAACATTCTTTCTGCCAGCACTACTTTTGGTCTACGGTAATATTTTCATCTTTGTATGAAATATGGATAAGAGACTTATATCGTACAGGACATATTGCAGGGAAACAGTAATATTTTCATCTTTGGATGAAATATGGATAAAAGACATATCGTAATAATAATAATAATAATAATAAACTGTGACTTATATAGCGCATAATCAATTAAAACTGCTCTATGCGCTTTACATGCAGCTCTCCAAGATTACTTAACTACAATACATACAATTACTTAACTAATCGTACAGGACATATTGCAGGGAAACGGTAATATTTTCATCTTTGGATGAAATATGGATAAAAGACTTATATCGTATGGAACATATTGCAGGGAAACGGTAATATTTTCATCTTTGGATGAAATATGGATAAAAGACCTATATCGTACAGGACATACTGCAGGGAAACGCCCTTCGAGGAGGTGCGATGGCTCAGTGGCAGAGCAGTGGTCTCGTAACTGGGGAGACCCGAGTTCGAAACCAATTGGATGCTCTAGTGCCCTTTGGTAAGGCATTGATCCTCATTACCCAGTTCCTCGGAGAGGATTTAAAGCCGCCAGTCCCTTGGTTGCTTACTTACAAGCATACATATGCTTTCTTAGCAGTCAGGAAAAATAAACCATCAAACCTTCAGATAATGTAGGCTTGTTTTTAAGTCTGGCAGAGTAAAAACAGGGAAAATACATTCAGAAATGTGATTTAAATCCAAAGAAATACGAACCTTTAATAGGGGGAAAAACAAACATGTTATCACAACCGAGAGAGTAGGGAGGAGTAGGAAATTGCTTAATTTTGTTGCAGTTATAAATATTGATAATGTGTTATTCTATCTAAGATTTGGATTGCCCTAAATTCATGTCAAACATGAATAATGCAAAAGGATGCAGTCATCATAGTTTGATATCCCTGCAAAACCAGGCACTTTTAAAAATATGAAAATATAGCGAAAGAGGAGTAGTATACCGGAAATATGATTTACCTAAAGGTATTTTTAAATATTTTGATAGAATATGGTGAATTCAGCAGAAATCTGAAATGCTTCATAAAGCAATAGTTTTTAGTATGTATTATCTTTTTGGCTACCATATTCTTTGCTTTCTACATTCATTCAGCAAAATGCAAGTAGAAAAAACTTGATGTACAAATCAAACACAGTTCTTTTTCTGAACATTCCACAAACAAACAGTTTGTGGAATGTTTAGAAAAATAAATGTTATTGCTTTTGTAATCAAATCTCAAGATGAATGTATACTTGCATATCATTTGAGGTCTAATTTATTACTTTAAAGTACAGGACATACAATTTTAGTTGTTTTACTCGCCATCATTATCTGTGTATCATTCTAAACAGCCAATCATGTAAGATTCCATCTAATGAGTTACAAATCTGTTTCACAAATTGTATATATTTGGCAAAAAAATCATGCAAACCTGCCATCTTCCTTTATGAGAAATGGACCTGCAACTTTCGAACTATTATGTTTTTGTCACTACTCTGTCAAATGACTTTTTGTTTTGTTTGTTGTTTTTTTCAAACCATGTTGGACTTAATGAAATTATGTTTACCTTGTAAATTGTATTCTACTTTTCTTGAATAGAGAAATGATATCAACAACAATGTCCCATTCACTTGATGCGCAACTGACCATCATTCACACTGCCAGACTGACATTCATCTTGTATATCTTAGTATAGCTTCCTGAGCTGCTGATACGATTATTTCTACAAGGTACAAGGTCCAGCATGTTTATGTCCTCGTATCTTACTCCCTTAAAGAAAATCAAGTGATCACTGACTTGACATTTCCTCAGAAACTATGAATTTCTTTTAATAATTCATTATAATAATTTATTTATATGTTCAGTGTACTTGTACACTTATTAAGAAAAAATGAATTTGTACATGTTTTTCATATTTTCTGTTATAATATCTGTAAAGCCAAGTTTCTGTTGGAAATGAAATAAACATGAATTTGAATTTGAATTTGACTCACTGGAGGAGTGAAAATAAGGTGAAAATTTAGAGAAAAATTCACCCTTTCCTTTTTAGACAGCACTCTAACACAACTGGATATTCACTCCTAAACAAGTGATCACTGATGTGACCCTCAGGGGAGTGAAAATAGTGGGAAAATTCACCCTTTTTTAGAGAGAGTATGCTACCACAATTTCTTTTAAAATCAGATTGCAGAGGATTACATCTGGTGCAGTGGGCTTTAACCCCCCCCCATGTTCCATGTTTCACATCATTTGAGAAAGCAAAAGGAAGTGTGATGAAATGCTCATAATCTCTCCCTCACGTCCACTCATTCTAACATCTTGCTGCTCCCCGTAAATTGTTTCCTCACCTCATGAAGCATACCCTATCTACTCATTAGCCGTTCGACAACTACGAGGGAGCTATTTTTATCCACTGACATCTCAATACTTGCCTGTCAGTCCGCATAAAGTCAGCCATCAACGTCGTTGCAGCTATCAATGTCATAACAAGCCTTAGTAAATGAAGTTGGGTTGAGAGACATTTGAAGAAGTATGAATGAACAGCACTGGTTCCAATAATTTGATGTACATGTTGGTACCCTCTTTCCATTTCCTTAAGGGATACCTTGGTTTTACTCAATTAGCCTTAGAAGAGTCCTAGACAATTTGGAGCCCCATGTTCTAAACAGAATAAAGCATGACAAAGCCTGAAACAGAGAGATGACTGGGAATCAAATCAGGCAAAGTTCTGAAAAATGCCACTCTATCAAAAAAAAAAAAAAAAGTTATGAGGATAAAACACAATGTGCCAAACTGCTTTACAAGAGTAACGCCTTCAACATTCTGATGCAGTATAGTACCAAATGCATTAAAAATGACGTTCTTTGTTGATAATGGCCATTTTATGCCCTTTTCATTAGCATGTAAATGTAAAAAGAGAGTAAAAAAGGAGAAAGTCTTCAACACTGCCATTTTTAAACATAAATTCAAGGAAATAGAGGGGTTTGCCAGTTCTTCAGAATAATATGTCAACATCTAAGGAAGACAGCCCCCCCCCCTCTTTGGAGGGGCTTAATGCGGGAGGGGGGGAGGTGAGCAGAATATCTCCTACTACTACATAGATATATGAAAACCTGACGTAGTTCTCATGTAAGTGGATTTGTTAGAATTAATGCATATTTACCTTGGTATGAATTTTTACATAATGGCCCAAATTCATGAAAGAGATTCATTTTAAATCATGGTTTAACCCTCCATAAGTTTAGTATTCGCATGTCCTCTTGTCCAATGGGTAGACAATAATACCATGGAATATACTCTTTTATACTCTTATTTACACTTAATTAGTCCATGGCAGAGGTTTAAACCATTGTTTAGACCATGGTCTAAAATGAACTTGTTTCATGAAATCGGGCCAATATGTTAACATCTAAGGTAGACAATTTTTCTGCCTCTTTTTCTCAGGGTGAATAGGGAGTGTGTGGATACGCAACTGCCTCTGCATTGTCAGAATTCAATATTTAGGGCTAGTGAACTGCTTAAAATTCAATAGCCATTGAGATAACATAAGCACTTCAGGCAAATTCATTCCCAAAATTCTAATTACTGCCCTACAACATCAAAATAACTATTCATGTATGAACGTATGATAAGGCATGTGATACGTAAATACAACAGGCTAGTCCACGTCGGTTTTAATGTAAACTGTAAAATGAATAAATGATTTTATTTTACCTAGTTTTGAACCACCAAAATCCTCTAGATCTCATGTCTGCCTGATCACATTCACTAACGGCACATAAGTGCGCACATCCGTAGCTTCACACAAGAGACTGTCCTTTTCATTTTCATGTGTGCCACCACCACATGCATGACTACATTATCAAACCACCTATGAAAATCCGAAGCAAACATTTGCGGCAAATATTTATCCATGCTTGGGTTTCGGGCTCCGTTTTCGGGTTCGGGTTTGCGCAGGTCTCCTTGCGAAATTGATTATGGCTTGGTTATGTTTTGGCGGAAGGGTGTATGATGAAATGTGGGCTACCCTGTTTAGAATTTCCTGAATGGCAAGTACTTTTGAAATGAAAACGTTGTTGTCCTCCTTTGTAGGTCTACATGTTGTATTGAGTTGAAGCACAGACCATTTTTAGAAGGAAAGAAAAACTGGAACAAAAGACGTGATTTATGAAGTGCAGTATATCGGATCATTTTCTGTGAGCCTGGACTTGCAATGTGGGATAGAAATAATCAGGCAGTGTCAACAAAACAGTGAAGGAGAAAGTAGAAAGAGACAGAGGTAGATGCACAAAAGGAAAGAGTCGCTAGAGAAATTAATGCAGAAAATAAGTGAATCGACAGCCAGATAAACATAGCTCTGAAAAACAGAGAAAGATAGGCATGAGAGAGAGAGAGAGAGAGAGAGAGAGAAAGATAGAGAGAAACAACATTATAGCCAAACTAGGCAGATGGAGTAAAAGAGAGAGGAAGAAATGATATAAAGATAGAGAGAGAGAGAGAGAGACAACACACACACACACACACGCACACGCACACACATACAAACACACACATACACGCAGACAGACAAACAGAGGCAAGCTAGAAAAGAGGATAAAGACATGCAGAAAAAGTGTGAGAAAGTTGAAAGAAATAGAGAGAGGCCAAAAGAAAAAAAAAACGAAAGAGAGAAGAGAGATACAGATGAGAGAAAGATATGAAAGATAAACAGAGCTATTAAAGCTAGAAGATACTTATGGGGAAAAAATACGGTAAGGAGAAAGATGCATGTAGACAAGTCTCAATTTCTTGGTAGGAAGTATCTGGTGGCGAATAAATATTGACCACACGCTGGCCGGAAATGATTCCCGGTCATCTTTTAAGGTAAGGAGGTCAGTAAGAATAAAACTTCATCAATGCTACTCGCCCACTAGCTCAATGATCATGAGCAGATAGCATGATTTCACTCTGCATACATCAATTTGTCGGTTTGTAAAAACCGTGACACCTTTGTCTGGGACTTGAGGGGTTAAACCGCACCACTCTTCAGGTCAGTTTGAGTGACCTATCCCCTAGAGTAAGAAAAAAGTCGTCAGCTTCATGAAAAGATAAACAACGACTGCGTGACAGGCAGAAATGGGGTACGGTCATCGAGACGGGGGCTTTAATTGATGGTTTGTTTTTCTCTTGAACTCTCCCTTTTTGCTATTTCTCTCTCATTCTCCCTCTCTCTTGTTCTTTTTCACACCTTGTCTCTCTATTCTCTCCCCCACCCCTCTCTCTCTTTCTCTCTATCCCTTTCTTCCTCTCCCCTTCCTTTTCTCTCTCTTTGTCTTTCTCCCTATTTCGCTCTTCCTTTCTATCCCTTTTTTCTCTTTCCCTCTTTTTCTATTTCTCCCTCTCTCTCTCTCTCTTATATATTGCCTGTTCACTGGACATGAGGTTACGCACATACTAACATTATAGCGATTTAAGCCATAGTGTAAGATAAACCTCTGCCATGAATTCAGGTCAATGTGTTTTAAAAAGAGTCTCTCTCTCTCTCTCTCTCCTAAAAAGGCTAATCCACTCTCAAATTTAGACCCTGATAATTACATGTCATTCCAAATTATGACACGGGCAGAAGCCCTCATAGGCTGGATAAACCCAACACTGTAATCTTATCACACATGTGTGTTTGGACTGGTTCCGAAACTGTTTTCCTAAGCCACGGATCTGTTTTCGCTGGCTTCCAAATCCCTTAATTTCTTCATTACCGGTAGTCCTTCCCCTGTTGCAAACTCCCCAGGCATTCTGTAGCCGAATGGGAATCCCGACCTTTTAAAAAGTAAGGATTAAGATATTCTGCAGGGATTTAGGCTGAATCATTAAAAATGCATGAAAGGGTAGGGTCATGGCTTATACAATGGTTAACTTTTTATTTTATTTTATAAATGTTTAGGAGTTTTATCTATGTCAGGTACTTTTATCAACATCACATAGTTTTATCTATGTCAGAAAGTTTTATCTATGTTGTAGAGTATTTTACAATAATCAATGAAATAATTACAGATTTCTCATTAATCATCCATAAAAATTAATGTATTTTCCCTTTATTAACTCGGATCTACAAACTGAATTACCTTTCAAATAAAAATGGTAAATTAGTTGGCAAAGTTGGTGACTTGACATCTACCAAAGATTTTAACACTACCATCCTTCCTTCTTTCTTTCTTTCCTTCTTCTTCTTCCTCTTCCTCTCTTCTTCCTCTTCTTCTTCTTCTTCTTCTTCTTCTTCTTCTTCTTCTTCTTCTTCTTCTTCTTCTTCTTCTTCTTCTTCTTCTTCTTCTTCTTCTTCTTCTTCTTCTTCTTCTTCTTCTTCTTCTTCTTCTTCTTCTTCTTCTTCTTCTTCTTCTTCTTCTTCTCCTCCTCCTCCTCCTCCTCCTCCTCCTCCTCCTCCTCCTCCTCCTCCTCCTCCTCCTCCTCCTCCTCCTCCTCCTCCTCCTCCTCCTCCTCCTCCTCCTCCTCCTCCTCCTCCTCCTCCTCCTCCTCCTCCTCCTCCTCCTCCTCCTCCTCCTCTTCTTCTTCTTCTTCTTCTCCTTCTTCTTCTCCTTCTTCTTCTTTGGTGAGGGGAGACAGAAAGAATGCAAGGTACCTTAAACCAGTTTAAAGTTGATAAGTTGATATCTACCAACGATATTACCAAAACTGTCATCCTATCTTACTGGTAATACAACAAACCATTCAGAAAGACATAGAGGATGCACCCTGCCTTAAATACTTGGGAGTAGGTAGAAAAATATAAGGGATTGATCCTTGATATAATTCAAAAGGATTAAGAATACCTAAACAGTGTTACATAGTACACTTATACAAAAATACCCCCAACATAATATGATTATGATCATATGCAATGTAAGCAATTGAACAAACATCAAATCAAAGGGATGGGACAACACAATTTGGGTTGAGTTATTAATTCCTCAAAAATGGGGACAATAACAGTAGTGTATACCACAGATGCTTGTAATTCTTAACAAGACACCAATTCCCTTTCTGATGAGAATCAAACTTTCTTTTAGAAGTCCTTGAACAATTAGAAAGTAAAGATTTCAGATCAAAAGGTGAAGGGTTAAAGCAATCTATCTTTTGTATTGATTGCATTGCTATTCTTCCAAATACACCACTATCCTGTGGGCACTTATGCAGTATTGCCGTAACCGATACCTTCTCGCCGAGAATCGAAAGAAAACTTCAAAGCAAAACTCCGCCAAAGAGAGCATAAGCTCTAGGCGGTGGCCCAGGTGAGGTGTTTTTGAAGATTCCGAACGATATCAAGCACTTCACAAGGCTTCGGGACTGGAAATGTCTTTAAAAAAAAACAACAACAACGTGCCAGCTGAGAATAAGATAGGCCCATCACCATGCAGATTCAAGGACATACGCCTTTCTTAGCTCTCCAGAGCAAATATACACAAAGTATAACAATTTGGATTTAATGAGAAATGCTCCAACAAGGATCGTTCCACTGTCAATTTCTAACACCAGTCGAAATCCCAACTTCAATCCTAGACCCAAAGTACACCTCACATTAACCCTAACCTTAAACTGAATCACAAAAAGTCAGTTTGTAATTACAATTTGTGCATGTGCAGATAAAGGTCATTTGTACTGGGTACAACTGACCTTTATAGGAAATCATTCTTTACGCACGATGATGTGCGCACCAGTATGATTTTAGTTGTTTAACAAGTACTGCATCTACCTAAACAGATGCGCTTGTTCCTACAAATTGGGGTCCATTTCAGGGTCATTTGTACCATGTCCTAATTATGCACAGGCTTATTCAAGCCCTAACCCTTCATATTTGACACAATAAAGCCTGAAGCAAATGTCAGATCACTGTACCTTGATGGGGACGAATGGTAATGATGAAAACAATACAGATAAAATATCTCTTTCATGGAATCATCTGATCAATAGGTTCTGAAAAGCCCTGAAGCTAAAGCCACAAATTTCCCAGTTTACCCAATCGGTCTGTCATCTTTAAAAGTAGTGTTTAGTAGTGGGAAGGAGGGTGCTTTGGAGATTTAACTACTTTGGCAGCTGGAATGAAAATTACTACATGTACTGATGTAAAATGACTTATTTCAAACATAGGTGACATTTGTTTGAGAAATATTGGTTCAGAAATGGCTAAACTATTAAAGAAATAAACATTGAGTTTTGGACATGGCCGTCGTACAATACTTTATTCACACACATGCAAGACCAATGAGATTTCGGTTTACGCGACATGTGTACGAAACACTGGTCAACGTGAGGAGCCCTAGTGTAGCGCAGAAGGTAACAGTTGATATGTGATCAGTTTAATTATTTTACTAAAAGCCATCGGAAATCATCAGTGGAATACTCACGCATGTATCTTTTTTATGCAAGCTGGACAATATGAGACTATTTATAATCAGTTTCATGCCAATTTTCTTTTTGCTACCACTACTGCACAATACCTTTCATATCAATGTAAAATCCTTTCTAAACTATGAAAAGTAATAAACCTTTTTGATGCAGTCAGAAAGAAAAAAAAACACAAAAGGAAGGCTCCTCAAGGATAAAGAATCTAAATGTGAATGAAATCAATGAATTTCTAATAAAAAGCAATTTCATCAATACCCAAAAAAAAAAAATCCCTTTTCATTCGTAACCTTTGAAATGTCTTTTTCAATGTAAAAAAAATTCTTCACAGAAGCTGTTTTTGGATCTGCGAAAGTAAGAGTGATATATCCTCCCCCTAATTTTTATGGATTTGTTTATTTGAGAGAGCTCTTTGAGCTTTCTCAAGCTCAGTAAAAAGCTTTTCTGAGCTCATTCCGGGCTTTCTGGAGGTGAATTGATCATCACTCCCACACATTTTCACAACTGCAAAACTTGTAGATGACTAAAGCAGGAACATATACATGTAAGCACATAAGCAAAAACTACGAAAGGTGATAAAAGGGCACTTTGCTATCTAGGATTACTGTTTTAAATCAAAAATGTAAATCAGAAATCACCTCCTGCTACCATGCATTTTTGTAAGAGGTTTTTTAAATTCATAACCTTTCAAATTATAGATGACTGCTACAAAAATACAAGGGAAAGCAAATAATATGACAGGTGAGAGATTCAAAGAAGAAGAAGAAGGAGAAGTTTAGGAAGTCTGTGGTCGGGGCTTTATGTTTTGAACTAAAAATGTAAATCAGAAATCACCTCCAGGTACTACGCATTGTTGTTCAATTGGTCTTTTTTATATACAGCCATGCAATTTGCATTAATCTTTTTCGTTAATAGTTAATAGCCTTTCACAATACAGATCACTGCTGTAAATGAAAATAAGGATAAGTGAGAAAAAGAGGAACTCTGAGGTCAAAGATTACCCCTTCAAACTAAAAATATAAATCATCTTCTGGTACAGAGTATTTTGTTCAATTGCCTTTTGTTTTTATAGCCTTTCAAATTATAGATAGCTGCTGTGAAAAAAAATTAAGCTAAGTAAAGAATATTGCATGCTGACAGCCAGAAGGGCATAGACTCGTATCTTTTACATGGAGGTATGCCCTCCTGACTTTAGATGGCTGACATAAGTGAGAAATTAACTTTTTTGTCTAGGATTACACATAACAAGTAAAACTGTAATTACCCCCTGGTACCTTCTGGTTCATTGGCCCTTTCATTTACAGCTTTCCGAATTATAGATGACTGCTATGAAGGAAAAGAAACATACGTAGAAAATAGACGAACTTTATCGTGTAAGATTACACCAGCTAACAAAAAAATAGGAATCGTGTCCTGTCACCTCGGATACATTCCCTATCCCTCTAGGTCTTTGCAGTCACATGGGTAAGGGATAGCTTCTCACCGGTAATTGAAAGAAAACCCTACACCAGGTAGCACTAGGCAAGAAACTGCTGCGCTAATGGAAGGTTCTTAACAGGTGCAGGGTGAGGGTATCTCAATACTATTCTATATTCACTGCCAAAAATAGTTAGTCTGGACCTTGTCAAAGGCAAACCTCTTGACACGCACCTAAAATCAAGCTACTTTTAAAACTTATAGCAGCTAGAACACATCACATCTGATATGTGTATTTGTTTCCATGGTTGCTCCCAAAGGTAATGCCCAATATGTCCACTCTTAGGGATTTTAGCTCACTTTTACAAGGTCAGTTTGAGGGTCATTTACCCTTTCAGGACAGGAATTATTTAAGAGCTCAATTGATCACATTTTGTTCTGCAAATTGGCAACAATAATATTTTTCTTTTAGTGCTACATGGTTCTAATAAGATGTAATGTCTTGAAAATAATATACATGGTTAGGAACTTTGTCGAAAAGTTGAAAAAGTTGCCAATTTGGACAAAAAACAATGATTTTGAATCTCTCAATGTGTTGCCAATTTAAGGATGTTCAATCTTATTCTCCTTTTTAAAATTCCTGGCATCAAACGCAATATGATCATGCAACAAAAATGGACACAGTATGTGCAGAATTTTTTGCTCTTTGTGCTCATGCATCTAGTATATTTTTTAAGGCTCTAAATCAAAAGTTATTGGGCCAAACCACAAAATGTGGTCAATTGTCTCGAAAGGGTTAATAGGCCATAGATCTTTCCCTTTAAGTTTTCTAAGCATCTTGTGATTCTCTCTCTTCTCGGTGCTTCCAATCCACAAGAAAGTACCTCCCCTTCCAGCTCTTCAGCCCTACTGCAGAAAGTGATATGTTTTCACCGGTAATTGAAAGAAAACCTGACGCAAACTCCTCCGAGAAACGAGCTGTTGTCATAAAAGGGGGCACGGGAGAGGTGAGGAGAGACCCATTCCGCTGAATTGATCCACTAAAACTGGAGTGGTGAATCAGGGAGATGGTCTGTCTGTGGTGGATAAGGTAACACATGAAACCTGTAGCATTGCCATAAAATGAAAGAGAGACAGTGAGATAATTACATGAGAGAGAGATCGATGGCCTTCACATTTTCAGAGAAAGGCAGAATGTTTGAAGTTCATGAACTGTCAAATTGGATTGCCATCTTATCCAGCATGCTTTTTGTGGTGTCAGTTAGTATCTGTGATCAAAATAACCACATTTCAAGACTCAGGGGATGGTAGAACCTTTCAAAGCAGACTTCCTTCTGGTTTATGCCGGATTAAAAATTATTAGTGCCATGGGCATCTGGTATCAAACAATGTAAATAAAGGCAACATAAGTCATAAATATGAAATTGCACCCGTTCAATTTGTCATGGATGAACAGTTGACAAGTTCTGAAAAGTAGAAGGCCTGTAAAATTTAGTAATATTTTGTAGTGAAGCTGTCTCTATCTCCTTTCCTTCCATGCTTTCTTTTTAAATCATCTCCCTCTTCCATCAATTTCACACCGCCTGTGTATATTAGTCACATGTAGGTGTACTACATGTATTTTTAGATTGAACACCCTGATAACTGATATCTACAGATCCATAGATGATGCAGCGCTAACGATATACCATCCGTCAGTATGAAGATGCCTCTGACATTTGTGATGATATCATGCCTGCTCGTATAATTGGAACACTTGTACCTCAATCATTTATCACTAGCTAAGCAGGTGTCAAAGTGACCTTCTCTATCTTTTTCTGTGTCTCTCTCTGTTTTCTCCCCTCTTTCTTTCTCTATTTCCTTCTCCACCCTCCTCTCTCTCTCTCTTTCTCTCTCTCTCTCCTTATATATATATATATATCTCCTCTCATATAATATATATATATATATATATATATATATATATATATATCTTCCTCCCTCCCTCTCTGTGCCTCCTATTCCTAGAAGCTTCACATCTAACAAAGACAGGGCAACTGAGTTCTAAATGGTCTCCAGTCTTCTCTCTCTCTCTCTTTCTCTCTTTCTCTCTCTTTCTCTCTCTCTCTTTCTCTATATCTTTCTTACTTTCCTTCTCTCTCCCTTCTTCCCCCTCTCTTTTTCCCCTCTATCTCTTTCTCTCTCTGCACTGCCAATGTTTACACTTCCTTTCAAAAGATAAATGTAATATAGTTATAGTTTAGAAAGAAAACCAAGTGCTTCAGCTTCATACTTTTCAAGATCCTCCCATCTTCTGTGAATGTATCATGATCTGGTAAAGAGACATGTTGGTGCTAAAATCCATTATCTTGTCATCCATCAAGAAGTGATATCTTAAACTTATCTCAAAACAAAACAAGCCTGGAATAGGATGAGCATTAACTGTCACTATATCCACTGCCTCTACATGTACAAAATAAGATGCCAATCAATACAAACTTACAAAAGCATGTAGGACTCAATGTTACGCCTTGCATTTTTTCTACATTTCTAATCTTCAAAGAGATATTCAATATTTCTTTTTCTAAAACATCATTTGACATGAAGATATCAGCAGTCTGTCAGGCAATGCTACAAGATACAGGAAAATAAACCACAACAGTATTAATGTACACGTACGTCCATCACCAGAACCATCAACATGTCACCTTTATGCAGCAACAGTTCTGTAGGATTTGATAATGCAAACATTGCAGCCAGATGACTATCTTTGCAAGGAACCATTTTCAAGCAAAATGTTATTACCAAACATGAACTGAATTTGTGACTCTTTAATAACACCCATCATGAGTACCATTATCATGTCAACTCGAACGCAGTGAAACTTCTAAAACAGATTTGATGAGGCGAACATTGCAGGAAGTTTCTACAGTTTTTCTTCATTATACAAACTTCTAGAAGATATGTAATCCAATGTGAACATGGACTGTGACTATACAATCCACCTTGACTATGTACATCCATCACAGGTACCATTATTCCATCAGTTCAGTACAGTGATACTTTTGAGAAGATTTGATAATGTGAGAATTGCAGAGACTCTGTATACCGTAGTATATCTTCACGAGAACAAATCTCTGGAAAAAAAACTTCCAGAAGATACGAGAAATATGACACAGCTTTGGACTGCACAATGAATGTTGACATGGTACATTTGGTGCAATAGTACATCTTCGAAGATTTCATAACATGAGCACTGCAGACTTGTAAATCTTCAAGAGAACAAATCTCTAGAGAAAAAAACTCCAAGAAGATATGAGAAATATTAACACGGCTTGGGACCACACAATGAATACTGACAACATACAACTATCACAAGTACCATCGTCATGACAGCTCAACGCAGTGATACTCTATCACCGCGTTAAAAAGAAAAGACTGTTTGCTAACGTGATCATCGTGACATGCTGGCATTGTCCCAATGACATGTCTGAAATCTTAGCCGAGCTGTGCAATTAGATTAACGTGTATGGTTTTGTGGCAAGCACATCCATAGTATCCAGGGAGGATATCACAAACTCGGTCTAGGATTCTATCTTTATCTTGATCTCTTGCGCACTATTCATTATGTTGTCACGTTCTGGTGTATTCCCATTTGATTTGATTTTGATTATAGTCTATTCAAATTCATAGCAGAAAGAATACAATTTGACAGGATGACCCATGAAATTTCAAGTTCAAAATGAGTCTTTTGGGTCTTAAATCATGATTTAAATGCCTCTCCTTTTTTCTCTCTTTTTGTGGTCAAGATGTTCTTGAGAGTTGCACCACAATAGTTTCCATACCCCATAGAGCTTTTCCTTTCTCTTCTCTATCCCTCTCAATCTTCCTTTTCTTCTTGTGCTCCGAAATTTGCTCTGGCGAATTGCTCCAGTCTTTATTTTATCAAAGTTATAGGGTTAGGATTAGGTTTAGCTTTAGGGTTTGGGTTAGAGTAGGGTGCACTGTTTGGTCTGGGACTGAAGTTAAGAATTTGGTTAAACAAGAATATTGACCACAGAGCAACTGTTGCCTGTGCATGTGTAATATAACCCTCCTCTCTATCAAACTTTTTAACGTTTCACTTGCTTTTTACAGCATTATAGTGAAATGTCACAGCTCTCAATAAAATTTGAATCCATTATCAACCATTTTCAATGTTACATCACTAAAATGGACATCATCACTTTCATCTAATTTGCATGTGTCTCTCTAACCCATCATCTAATTCATTCCCCCCCCCCCATTCTCTCTCTCTCTCTCTCTCTCTTCCATTATTTCTCTATCTTGCTTTTCTACATTTTCCAAATACTAAGTCCTCTGTTCCCCATTCTCATTAATTCTACTTCCCCTTAACTCCTTCTCTTTTCTTGTTTTTTCCTCCTATTAAACCTTTTTACCAACTCATAAGCTCTAAAAAACCACACACAAACCACACTAAATTGCAGATATCACATTACTTGATGAAAAATTACATGGAATATTGTAACATACCCTGTTGAGAACCAGAAGGGCGTAAACAAATATTCTTTAACAGAGTCAACGCCCCTCTTGGTCTCAACGGGCATTATCTTGATTATTTGATGAAAATTATTCTGTGCCCGATATATTTTGCTCCACTGTACTCCCTCCCTCCCGCTATCCCTTCCTCTCTTTCATCTCATTGGTTTCCTATAGCTTTCTCTGCCTCTTCATCCATTTATCTATTTTATTCCTTTTCTACCTCTCCTAATACTAAATCCTCTATGTTCCCCATTCTCATTAATTCTACTTCTCCTTAACTCATTTTCTTTTCTTGTTTTTCCTCCTAACCTTGATACCAACTTATTAGCCTTAAAACCACACAGGAACCACACTAAATTGCAGATATCACATGATGTGAATAAAAAAAGACATGGAATATAACGATATCCCTGGTTGAAAACCAGAAGGACATAAATTCATATACTTTCACAGAGTCAACAACCCTCTTTCTCGCAACATATATTAAGAGATAACATCAGCTGATATTAGGAGATAACATCACCGGATATTATCTCTAGAAATGTTAGGAAGCTTCATCCTTTCTTAAGACATAATCTCATTGAAGAGTAGATAAAAAGACCCCCCCCCCCCCCCCCATTTCCAACACATTCACTTAAATCATAATTAAGTAAACATCCAAAAGCTATTAGCCTGACAATCTAGTCACACATCAGTACAGCATTAAAGTGGTGGCTGGAATGAGATCCATTACCTAGTCAATCCACTTATCACTTTCTTGCAGAAAACACCTTGTAAGGGTCATTCACACGTCATACCATAAACCAACTAAAAAAACAAAAAGAAGAGAGAAAAAAAATGCTGTGACATCACATAAGCTCTTAGTTTTTTAGGGGCGAATCCAGGATTTTGTATAAGAGGGGGCCGGAGCCAGAAAAGTACACAATTAAGGAGGCAATTTTTTTTAATTGCGTACTTAAGGTATGCCAGTTGGGTTTCAAAAGGGGGGCCGCGGCTGATCCGGCCTCCCCCCCCCCCCCTCCCCTCCCCTCCTGGATCTGCCCCTAAGTTTACTATACATTTCATGATTTTACAATCTACTGATGATTGAGTACGCAGAGGGACCTTTGGTGCCCAAAGCTACCATGTTCTCCACCCTCACTTGCCATTCATTTCAACACATGTTTAACCCAATGACTACTGGATTCTTTCATTCCCATAGGGTTAATACATGGTCTACTCAGTTCCCACAGGCAAAGGGTTAACCCTTTCAGGACAGGAATTATTTAAGGGCTAAATTGATTATATTTTGTTCTTCAAATTGGCAACCATAATATTTTTCTTTTAGTACTACATGGTTCTAGTAAAATGTAATGTCTTTGAGAACAATATACATGGTAAGGAATTTTGTCGAAAAGTTGAAAAAATTGCCAATTTTGATGAAAAAAGAATGATTTTGAACCTCTCAATATGTTGCCAATTCAAGGATTTTAAAACTTATTGTTTTAAAAATTCCTGGCATCAAACGCAATACGGTCATGAAACAAAAATGGCCGTAGTGTGTGTGTAGCAATTTTTGCTCTTTTTACTCATGCATCTGGTATATTTTTTAGAGCTCTGAATCAGAAGTTATTTAGCAAAACCACAAAAAGTAGTATATTTGTCTCGAAAAGGTTAAAGCGTTTTGATTTCCACATGGCATTTTGAGGCAGTTTACAGCATTTTGTGGACAAAGCTTCAAGCTTTGCATTTTGAATACCATTCTCCCAACAATTATTTAAACTATCAAAAATCCTGTATTTTTCCTCATATTTTAGTATCATAAACCTTAGGTGCCATAAGCAAAACCCCTACTAAGAGGTATCATACATTATCATCGAACATTAACTGTGTATCCTCCTTTCGTTGTCTTACAGGTTGCATGTAACGATGAATAAAAGTTAAGTAGCATTGCGCATGAAGAATAGTACGTAGATCAGTTTACACATTTTCTGCATTAAGTTGTCTTTCGCTACTAAATTTTCCAAGGGGCCATTTAGATTCACGCTAATTATGCAAATTGCCCAAAGTTTCTTTTTTCAATAAAGCTGACATTGCTCAGAGAACATAAGGGATCACAATTCTAAAATAACCTTCAGCAGAAAGAACTTTTCTAGGTTCTTACAATGTCAAATTGACTATACTTACCTATACTGAAACTCCTGTAAATACAAAGTCCTTCTTCACAGAGCACGATGTAAGCAATATTAGTTCCTGCATGTAGAAAATATGGGAAAATAGAGAAATAAAACACCATTAATCAAGAAAAAAACTTTTACATATTTCATATACTGAAAATATGAATGAAAAGACGAATAAATCTACTGCAATATTGAAATATTCAGAATTACTTTGAACCAGAACCAATATAGTCTCATTCTGTTCTCTTTGTATCAAAAGATGTTTGTAAGAGTTCATTTTGGTATTCCATGTATGATTTCCAGTCAATTTCCATGCAAATATCTGTAAAAAACACCAGATTACTGCCATACGCTAGGACCTTTCCATCCCGACTGCTCCCCGCACAACAAGCTTGGGGCTTCGCACAGAGATAGCCTGTGTGTCACTTTGTGTGGTATACTTATTGGTTTTACGCATGTGTGTATAGTGTATAGTGCATGATGCAGTTATTTGGAGTTTACTCGCTGGCCCAGTATGTAAATTATTTTTTGCCTCTCATTTGTTTAATACTAAACTGCAGGAGGCGAAATTTTCACTGTATTTTAGTATCGCTAGTATCTTGATATTTATCAACAAAAATTCAAGAAATCTGACGAAAAGGTTTTGAGGGCTTACCAAAAATCTACATTTACGTTATGAGAATTACATTCGTAAAAGGATTAAGTATAATTTAGGATGAGATCAATAAATTCATCCTAATTCAGTATCAATAGAAGGTAATCAATACCCCTAAATGATATCAAATTAGTGTTTTCATCCACTGAAGCTCCACAATAGAACCCTGCTTAAAGATAAAAGTTCAGTACTAATCATGCAATGATACTGTAAATGGAACAATCCAAAGATTATTGAGAGAGGCTGATGTGCAATACAAAAATTGTGTACTGCAAGGTTTTCAAATCATCAAAATGGTAAGATATTGATATTGACTAACATCTGTGTTGAAATCACACAGATAAAGGTATATGGGACTAGACACAGCTGAGGCATCAAAATTAACTCCCAAGTTTTAAGCTGTTTCTGACTAAATTTGGAATATGGTGGCATTTCAATGGTGGCATTTCAATGGCAGTCCTTTTCATGTGACACTGCTACTATAATATTCTTGCACATAGGAAAAACAAAAGAATTTAAAAATCTCACAAATATTTTCTACCTTTACCAAACCTCCACCTTCTCTTTAAATTACAATGAAAAAAAAAATGAAAATCCTTCTAATTCAGAATCAAAGGAAGGCAATCAGCACCCAATATGATATCCAATTATATCTTTTATCCACAGAATATATCTCTCGTAATAATAATACCCCAATAAAGCCAATATATGCCTATGTGGGAAAAGTAACACATGACTTTACTTTAATATCCAATAATACATCCTCCGATTGCATACAATCAACGCATAATCAGCAGCTTATCAAATTAGCAATTACTCCCAAGGGGCCCTTCGGAACACAATGCTAACATTCAAGGTTGTTTTGTTCAGCGGAGGCAGTCTGAGTTAATAAATGTCAAATTATTGTGTTTTTCAACAATACTGATATTCTGAGAGTATACTATTCAAGGTTGCAGCGTATCCTTTTTCAGATAGAATCAAAATGAAGGTATATTTACATCACTATTTGCACTTAATGTAATGCACTCTGTACAATGTTCCATTTTCTCTCCCATTATAAGGTTTCTCTCTTTATTTATCAATCTCTTTATCTCTCTCTCTCCATTTCTCTGTCTTAATCCATCTCTCTTTCTCTGTCTCTTCCAGTATCTTTTTCTCTTTCTTTATACCTCTCACTGTGCTCTCCCTCTCTCTCCATCATTATCATTTTCTCTTTCACTCACTCAATTTCCTGTTTTATCATTTCTCTCTTTTTTCTCAACATAAATTTATCCTTCTGTTTGTAAATCTCTCCTCCTTATTCACTGTCTCTCCATTTATAAATCTCTCCTCCTTATTCACTGTCTCTCAGTTATTTTATCTCTCCTCCTTATTCACAGTCTCTCTGTAAATCTCTCCTTATTCACTATCCCCCTGTAAGTCTCTCCTCCTTATTTACTGTCCCTCTGTAAATCTCTCCTCCTTATTCACTGTCTCTCTGTTTGTAAATCTCTCCTCCTTATTCAATGTCTCTCTGTAAATTTCTCCTCCTTATTCATTGTCTCTCAGTTCGTAAATCTCTCCTCCTTATTCACTGTCCCTCTGTTTGTAAATCTCTCCTCCTTATTCAGTCTCTCTGTTTGTAAATCTCTTCTCCTTATTCACTGTCTCTCTGTTTTCTCTCTCGATACCTTCCATCTTCTCCCTCTCTTATCTTATTCCTCTTTTCAAACTTTAAACACACGCATGATATTTTTTCCCTTATAGCACACACCTAAAAATGTCTGCATCACACAAAAATATGATATATTATTTAAAAGGTGAAATTATAAAACATATTATTTTACTTGAACTACTATTTTTCGGGTTGTGAGTGTAATCAAAACATGTTTTCAAGTGCCATTGATACTTGGCATAAGACACTGGCAGCTCACCAAGTACATCATAAAAGTCACCTTGAATCTGATTTGCACCCTCTTGTTGTCTTACATCAAACTATCTCATATTCCATCTTCTTCCTGCTATCTTCCTTCTTTCTCTTTTAAAGCTTGATGTGTATGTATATTTCCTCCTGACAAACATCTAAACTAAACTCAGTATTAAATAAAGCTATAACACAGTATTCAATGAGTGAAGGTACAAAACTATATATTTCAATTAAACTAACATTTTCCGGGGAAGAGAGTGATCAAATCTTGTATTTAAGTATCAGTAATATTTAAATTTCCACAAGGCTGCCCACCAAGTATATCATCGTCAAGTGCAAAGTCACCTTGAATTTGATTTGAGCCCTCTTGTTGTCTTTTATAATATCTCATATTTCTGCCATGCACAACAGGCAGATTTATGATTAGAGAAATTCTCAAGAAGAGCCGCTTGGGAAAGAAGAACAACCTAAACAAATCTACCAGCATCAATCTGTTTATAGGAGCATCGGAAGTAGCGGATGGACGAGCCGAGGCTTGAAATAGATGGAACCAAATTGCAGATTCCCATTTTCCGATCTTCAGCTCACATCAACACAATCACCTTTAGGTCCAGGCTGCAGTGACTTAAAGGCTGCGTTTATAAAACCTTTCAAACTAGAATCAGGAACATGAAACACCAATCAAAATCAACAATCTGAAACACAGTTTTTCAGTCCTGCGTTCATAAATGATTTTTTTTTTTGAGGGGGGGTGGGGGCTGAGTTCAGGTTCTTTATTCACACAGCACTTACTATGTGAAAGTCTGTACAGCAGACTCTAGGATACACTGTTCAAGTTCTGAGGAACGGCTCAACCAGTTTTATATTATTGTGGTAAATATCTCATGATAAATCTTCTATTAAAGGCTTTTGTAGGTATTAGTCTGCAAAAGTGAATAGTTCAGACAATGCGCTACATGTTATGATTAACTTAGGGATCGCATTTACAGACTAACCATGCACTGTGACATCATTTCAAAGTATTTGAGATCTCGGTTGCCTTCATGCAATATAAGAAACCATGATTTGGCAAAACCGGAGATAAAAACAACCTTTTACCTTGTTTGAGATCAACAATATCAGATCTGTTTAAATTTACGATTGGCAAAAAAAATGCATGAACGCAACCATGTTTGAAACTGAACTTGTTTCAAAGCATGAATCTGGGTTGAAAAACATTTTATATGTATGCATCCCTTAGATGACTCTAGATGCAGCCTCTGCAGGTTCAGAGGATCTCCAACAATATCCTAAGACATCCATCTCTATTTAGAAACACGCCTTCAGAAGATGGCCGCGAACGAGCATCATGCGAGGGAGCATGAACGTTTACATTTCAATCTGCAATGTTTACAGGCAGCTAATGTGATAGAATGCACCAGGAAGCACGAAAGAATGAGGGAGGAGGCCAGCAGCCGAACATTATCCGCTTCTCGTTGACATTAGCGATTTATAAGTCAGCGCCGAAGATGGTAACGGCCGACAGGAGGTAGGGTATGGATAGATTCTCTCAGCCTGTATCCTCGCTGGCATCCAAATTAGCTCAAAAACATTCCTGCGTCACTCGGCTAATATGAAGATGAAGCTCTCAGGGTAGGCGAGCAAACAGGGGTTTGATGAAAATTGAAAGTTTTGATGTTTTCTCGTCTGCCGTAGGCCATTCACTCATACTGCAATGACTAGCACAGATATTTTCAAGGTAGTGCTGAAACTGGAATATGTTACAAGTCACAAAATTATTGCGGGCAGCAATAAAATATATATAAAAAAAGATGGCACTATACTATAACTATAAAAAGATGAATATTTCCTACTTCAGAGAACTAACTCGTACATGAAATATGGAGGGGGGGGGGGGAGAAAGAAAAAACTTGAGAGGGGGACAGAATGAGAGGAAGACAGAGTTGGGGGAAAGGGAGTAAAGGAGAGATAAAGAAAAGAGATGGAAAATTGAGTTGAAATGATATGGAGAGAGAGAAAGAGAAGTGAAGAGAGATATCAGGAGGGAGAGACAGAATAAGAGAAATATAGGGATGGAGAGACAAAATAAGAGAAATACAGGGATGGAGAGACAAAATAAGAGAAATATAAGGATGGAGAGATAGTGTGGAAAGAAGAACTGAGAGGAAGACATAAAACAAGTCAAAGATATAGAGGAAAAGTGAGAAAGAGGGAGACAAAGAAAGGGAGAGTGAAAGAAAGAAGATATACAGCGAGAAAGAAATGCCATAGAAGGATGAGAGACAGAACAAGAGAAAGATAGAGTACACAGAAAGGAAAAGGTAAAGTGAAAAGGGAGTAGGAAAGAGAGAAAGAGAAAAATAAGATGACACAAGAGACAACATGAGATAGGCGGCGAGGGGGGGGGGGGGGACGTACACAAAAACATTACGCTCTTGCTCTGGGCAAATCCACAATCGAATTTGCTTTCAAATTTGGTTAGCTGAGTAAAGGAATACAACAAAGAAATTATCATATATCAGCATATCCCTTACCTATACTGCGGTGTGCTAATTTTCCGAACAAAATAAAGAGCACTCTTCTGAATAAAACACTCTGTGGGTTCTAATCATATTGCAAATGCAATATCAGCTTTTCTCAACGTCCTATAAGATTATGATGTTACTGGAGAAAAATAGCATATATTTTTCCTTCTCTGCTGTTGCAAAATTCAGCCTCATTTGCCAGGTGTCATGGAAACGCAAATTTGTCTGATGCAGAGCGACCACACCCATTGCAAGGAAATAATAGCATCACTGGAGAAAGGCAGCAAAAAAAAACCAAAAAAAATATCTGCTTTCTCTACGATTGCAGAGTTCATCATCACCTGTCAATCGTCATGGAAATACAATTTGTCTGATGCAGATTAACCATGCCCGATTTCAAGACTCAAGAAAGCTGCAACAGATACATGAGATCATGTCAAGAATACTGCAAGAAAAGCTGGTAAAAGAAAGTCAGTAATCCGCTTAGATCTCCTTATCTTTCTAGAAATATTTACATTACTCAAGAGCTGGACTTTCATTTTCACATTCTAACCATTCTTTGACAAAAGGTCCAAATTTCACATTGGAGCAGACAGACTGATACACAATAACTTTTTTATCACTAACTTGTAAACTTCATTGCTATATCGTACATACTTTTTAAAATTTCTACAAGAAGTGTAGTTGTAATCGCAAAAGAAACAATGAAAAAATAAATGTTTTGCATAAAGACACCTATGAAATATAACCCATTAGTCAGCCATAGAAGAAAGTAGCATAAAATCATTCCAAAAAAATTATCAAATTTGTTAAAGATAAATTGATCATTGAGAACTACCAAATTAGGAGACTAGCTCTTTAATCTAACCAGCAATAACTGTCCATGTATGGTTACAAAGAATGGCCTAATTCCTGTCCAAAGTGACTCCATGTTTCTGTGAAACATGAAAGGGCCTACTATGTGAAGGTTTCCATGTAAAAAGCTTCTGCCGTTCTTTCATATTTCCCTCTTACTCTTCCCTATATTCACCAATTCATGTTGAATGCATTAGATCTAATTTGACCTTTTCTTTTTAATCGAGGGAGAAGGGGATAACTCCAGATGCTATAATTGGAGAAGACGGTCCGCGCGAATATCAAAGAGATGACTAATTAGACTGATTATCCAGCGCGGCATGACTAAGGATAGCCAATAATTGCTTAAGTAAATCATCTATAGAGGAAAACAATATTCAAAGTTTGAAAACACAGAAGCCATAACTGGTGCATTCTCGGGCAAGTCCAAGGTATTTGGTCATTTGCTGTCTTCTACTTTACCAAGATTAAGAAAAAAATAAACAAAAATTAACATTTGAAGTGTCACTTTCCTTGTTATTCGATCTGATACAAGCTCTGGTAAGGCTGTCAACTTAATAAAATCATTGTGTATACTAAAGATGATGGCGATGTCGTTAATATACTGGACAAATTACATTGGACTTCTCCTCTTAAGCATTCATATTGATAATTATTGATTGTAAATGAATTTGATGAAAATTTGAACTTCAGAAAACAGTATAAAAGAAAGGGGAAATATTTGTGTTTCTAATGGTGTAACATTCACCTGCTGTGGACATTATTCAAAGACCATGCAACCTTGACAGCATCAGCAGCCAGTGACGGCTAAAATTATCAAGAACTGTACACTGTAAAACCAGAAACTTTCGTAATTAATGTTAGCAAAATTTCGCAAATGGTTTAGACTCTCAAAGTTATTGAATTACAACTGGCAAAACACCAAACTTTTTTTGGAATTTGCACAAGTTTCTCACTGAGAAAATGGCTGTTGTTTCCAATTAACAAAATTTTCATGTTGCGAACGTTTCTAGTTATACAATGTTGAAGATATTCTAAAAGGAATAGGCATCACATCAGGTATCATGAGCCGAAATTCTACTTTCAGTAATCTATAACATCAATTTATTAAATGGTTACCTGAATGGTGTTCAATTCCCCTTGAGAACCTCTTTAATCTGACTTAAATTACTTTACCACCATGTTAAAATGTAAAAAGTTCCATCTTAAATCTTCAATGATGGGATTGGGTAGGAATTCTCAGAGGTTTACATTCTCACAAAACATTTCCTAGAAAATGCAGAATCTGCAATATGTCAAGAAGGCTAGACATTACAGACAAATACTCTAGTATTCACTATAGAATATTTCAAAATTCTCTATGATATTAAGGGTATGATAATTATATCAGGCATGGTCTAAGGTATTTATAGAAAGAAGAAAAACTGGATAGATTTTGACCTTTTTCTAACTAATCTACACGGATATCCTTCTGTGGTTTGTCACTAGTGACTTTGACAAGTTTTGCTGAAGTAAGGATGCAAACAGTCTAATGTGTGGAATATGATGGTGTATTAAGCATTACGAGCATGATTTTAAAGTGTAAAAGGCGTATATAGGAAGGAGGTGTACAAAGTGAATGTGGAAGAGAGGAAGAGAGAGAAAAAGAGAAAAAAGAGGGAGAAAAGGAGAGAGAGGGAGGGAGGAGAGAAAGAGAGGGAGGGAGGAGAGGAGAGAAAGAGAAAGAGAGAAAGACAGAAAGATAGACAGACGGATAGACAGATAGACAGACAATAAACAGATCGACAGATAGACAGAAATACAGACAGACAGACAGATAGACAGACAGACAGAGAGATCTATAGACAGATAGACAGATAGATAGACAGATAGACAGATAGACAGATAGACAGACAGACAGACGGACAGGAGAGAATAGGACAGAAAGGGAGAGCAAACATATTGCATTGGAAATATATTAGAAGATGTATGATATAGACAAAACGAGAACTAACAAGAGAGGATATGGCGAAATATGAGATAAATGGAAATGACAAAGAAAAAAGGAAATTCTAACATGTATTAAAATGAAAACAAAAACCAGATGATAATCAACTTAAATGAATATACCCATGCACCATGAGTGCTTATATACAGTCAAACCTGCTTTAGTGACCACCTGTATAGAAAGACCACTGTATAGAAAGGTATTACCACCTCTCTGGTTCACAACAAACGATATGAATTGGATCAATTATGACGGGAAAAGTTGTGTTTGGAGTTCCTTCTTGAAATTGTCTTCTGTATCACATAGGCGGAGATGTTGTGGTAGAGTGTTCCAGATGACCGGTCCAGCATATGAGAATGATAGGCAATAGAAGACAATTTACATGAAATTTCCCAGTCTAAAAATCAAATCTAATGACAACAAGAACATCAACAGGTTTCGAAGCATCACTTACGCCAATTTTCGATAATGTAAGATGACAGCCAATTGCCTGCAGCTCGAAGAGCCACAAAGAAGCGCCAAATTTAGACAGCTTACAAGATGGGATTTTATGTGACGGGGAATGAATTACCATGAGCCTTACAAGCTCACTAGATGAGACAACATAATTCAGCAAAATTACCAAAAGAATCTTCTTACAACTCAAAAAACTGAACTGAGGATAGAAGGAATATCTGAAATCAGTGGCGGAGATGTGTTACGCAATTCTATTCATCGAGGGGGGGGGGGGAACAACCTATTGTTACATCCTCCACTGATGAAAAGAATTTCCTGCATATTTCTGCACTTGTCTGAAATTATTGAATGATGGAGAAAAGAAAGAAAAGAGGAAAGAGATGAAAACATAGGAGAAAAGAAGAGAAGACAGAGAGAGGAAAGAAATGAAAGTTAATAATAAGACTACATTTAAAGGTATCGTACAGTAGTGGGAAAGGTGGCGCTTTGGATATTTAACTACTTAGCTGGAATGGAAATTATTACATATACTGTTGTGAAATGATTAATTTTGAACATAGGTGAAAACAGTGTGTGTAACAAGTGTGTGCGAACCGCTATGCGCCGTTGAGCCGGGAGCGTCGGGGTAGGTGGTCCTTAGCGAGGGTATAAGGTAACCGTTGATATTTGATCATTTGAATTATTTTACTGAAAATCACCGGAAATCATGAATAGAATACCGGATTATCTCACTCATGTATCTTTTTATTGAAGCCGAACAATATGAGACTATATTTGAGCAGTTTCATGCCAACTTTCATTTTGCTACCACTACTGTTTATTACCTTTAAACTTGCTTAAAAATACAGGCTGTAATGTCTCTAAAGTGGCGTACTAATTAAGAAGAATACATTTGAGAAGCAAACATTTTGGGATTAATATTTTCATTTGTACATTTTTCAAGCAATGGAGAGAATAAAAGCAAGGAGGAAAGAAAAGCAAGAGAGTCAACAACAAAAAAATCAAAGAGCAAAATTTGAGTGAAATTTTTTTAGACAACTTTCATTTCATATAAAAAAAACCCACCTTATTCTAGAAATTTATATTAGATTATAATACAGTGAAACCTGTCTATAAAGACCACTCAAGGGAGACAAGAAAAGCGGTCTTTATGAGCAGGTGGTCTTTATGGATAGGTTCCTTCAATACACATTTCAATGAGAAACATTTTTCAAGGGAAACGAAAATTGTGGTCTTTATAGACAGGTGGTCGCTAAAGCAGGTTTGACTGTATAAGGAAAATCATGTGACATACTCCTATTTTTACAAAATAAAGCTAACTTTACTGCAAGATCAATATAGAAATAGTGCTGAGAGAGAATGAAAGTACAAAAATATGGGAGATAGTACGGAAAAAGAAATGGCAAATAACAGAGGGGGACACAAAAAATAAATAGATAGCAAAAGTATGATAGAGATATGGGAAGAGAGAAAGATGAAGAGAAGAAGAAAATTAATAAAACAGAACAAATGAAACATAGTTTTTACTAGAAATCAAGAATACAAATACATCTTTTGAGAGCTAGAGACCTAGAGTGGTGTGAAATTTGCATTTAAGGGTAACTGAATGCATTTCTCAATGGCTAATCTAGATGACATGGGGGCAGTGCCCCCTGAGCAAGGAGAAATTTCGGAATGCCTCATTACACAGGACATACCCAAAAAAAAATACATCCCTTAAAGGGAAGGTTGAGTTCTGGGAAAGTTGAAAAATAATTTGTGAGGTTTTTCATTCTTTTATATCAGTTTGGAAGAACATCATAGTAGAAATGTCCCCTGAAAAGGATCTCTCTTCAAATGCCATTATATTTGAAATAGAAAAATAGCTGAAGAGTTTGGGCTGAAGAATTCGAGCCGACCATCTGTGTGCAGTCCCATATACCCATTTCTGTGTGCGGTGCCTGTGCTTTTGAGCGAGTATGGGTTCATTTCTTATCATTTTGACCATTCCAAAACCTCACAGTATACACCAATCCTTATTTAGACATGATCAACCTTTCCCAATTGCTTCCAGACAGTTTCTTTCACAATATAATCACATGAGCAGAACTCAACTTTATCTTTAAATGTGCCCTCCTTCACCTGAAAATATGATAATCATTTCTGACTCTCAGCAGACCGTAACAAAAATGGCCAATTTTACAAGTTTTGCTCATCTAACTGATACACTGATTTGAAAATCCATGCAAACAATTCGGCCCATATACTTGGAAGCTAGAGGTCCAATAAATAAGATATGGATCGAAAGTGCAGGTAGTCCCAACAGCCAGGTAGAACTTGATTGAGAACGAACTTCAATTAAAACAAGAGTTCTCAGACTGTATGCAAAAGCCAAAGGCATTTCAATCTAATCAAGAATTCAATTATAGAGATGATTTTTCCAGAAGGTAGCAAGACATTTTAATGGCATCTCCATTGGTAGAACTTTAAAAGGGCACAATAAATACATTTCCCTCATCCACACCAATTTCCACCAATTATTAATCGACTAATGCAATTGCAATGTGTTCTATTCAGTGATGATTTGTTAGAATAAATGAAGATAATTCAGCTGGAGAGCCCTGATAATTGACGACGATGATGGGAGATATCTTGGAGCAGCGGTTGAATGATTCATTTTACTCACCTAAACTTGAAGACTTCCAAGGATGGAGCGTTCAAACAGATCAACAAAGAAGCTATTCATCCATCAAGTATCCAATACTTTCCCTGACACAATCAAATAACAATTTGTCAGCTGGTTTAGGATGCGTTTCCATCACAACCCTTCCTCATCCTCTATCTCATCCTCATCATCTGACGGAATCCTCCGCTTTCCCTCCTCCGAGAGCCGCTTCCAATAAAACATATGACTGTGCACATTACTCCATGGCTCATTCTCACCTGCGAGTCACTGGCGCTGACACGTACAAGCACAGAATGTCTCGTCGCATTTGCATCACGTACGGAGGTGGGGGGGGGGTGATGGAGGGAGCTAGTTGCTCAGTATCTCGAGGCTCATTAGCATTCTAATAAAAGAGTTAGACACATGATCTTCCTGCTCTTTTTGGCCTGGTTAAATGGACAGAAGTGCCACATCGGTGCTTACATAGCTTTTTCTTAGTCGATGCATGATGAATGTCTTTAAAGGTACTTTTTAGAATTTTCAGGATTGCGAAATATCCAATGTATTTTGAACATCAAATAACAAAAAAAAACAAAAAAAACCATACACCAATTTTGTTTTGAGAAAGTGTAATTTGTAGGTAATTTGAGCGTTTTTCTCAAAATGCTTTGAAATATACATGAAAAATTACAGAAAAAGAGGTTCATATTTCATTTAACATGACCATTTTGCCTGATCCTTTCTGACATACCACATGCCTTTTCAAGCATTTTTAAGATGAATTTTGCACATTTAACCATTGTCATTTTCATTCTGATTAAAGAATGTTCAAGAGTACATTCTATGGCTGGCTGTCACAGTTACACGTTCAAATGAAAAGTTGAAAAACAATTAGAATTATATTAAGAATTGCTCCCCTCTCTCTCTCTCTCTCTCCCCCACACTCGCCCCCTGCTAGTCTTTCTCTCTCCATGCCTATCTCTTCTCATCTCTCTTCTTCTTCTTCTTCTCTCTCTCTCTCTATTCTTAATCACTTAGGTCATATTCCCTCTCTTTCATCCTCCCTTTTCCCATCAACCGCTCCATGTTTATTTTCTGACGGGACAGCTGAGCTAGACAGGTCGTGTGATCAGCCCAAAAAGATGATCTCCCTGCGTTGAGAGCGTGCTCAACTTGTAATTCAAGACATGCGTGCAGGAAAAGCGGCATGCACAAACAGCGTCCATAGGAGTCAGCCAGTGACGAGATATTATTTTTGGAGGGATATGATGACACTCAATTTTCCGTTGATGCCCAAAGGGCGCGACGTGGAGACCCCCCTGACATCAATCTATCTCTCTAATTTTCAATCCTAACTTTATCGTCAGTTCTCTTTCGGAGGTTATTTTTTTTTTATGTCTCCATGTTTCCTGCTTGTAGCCGCCACTTCCTGCCAAGGCGCCGAAACGGCATTCTCTCTAACGCTACACTTGGGAATCATAAATGTGAGTCGTGGGTTCAATACCCTGGCTAAAGGGTTGGTCACATGTCAACAATTTGACTGATAATAATCATGAAATCAGTCTGTGTAGAAAATGTATTGGATCTCAGAAAATCACTGGGTGAACATAGAATATATCGTCTGTTTGGGGACAGAAGGGCGTCAAGTCCCATCATCTTTTTAGAGTTAACGCCCTTCTGGCTCCAAACAGACGATATAAAATGAAAGAGGTCCTAACCTGTAGGGTTTTTAATACTCATCTATCACGCAGAGAAAAAGGATTCCACACAGCAAAAAATACTACTTTCAGATCTACTGTAGATGGCAACCTTGGAAATGTCCAGACATGTACCCCCATCAGCCAATAACTATCCCCAAGGAAAACTACCTGCTTGAGAAAACTATTCCCTGGGCAATTCATTACCCCCTTGTTAATACCGCCCATGCTAGAGAGGTAGGTGTTGAGGGGATATATGTCCAGGTAACACAAAATAAAAAAGTTGAGGCACCAGTAGACTGGTAATAGACCCGACAAAGGCCCTATTCCATTAAAGGGAAAGTCCACCCAGATTACAAGTTGGTTTTAAAAGAAGCAGAAAAATTAAAGAAACAGATCAGTGAAGATTTGAGCAAAATACGATAACAAATAAGTCATGAATTTGGGAAGTTGTAATCAATCAAACATAAATTGGCAACTCCATGACATATCTTGCGAGCTCCTCTCCCATTTGCCCTGTACCCCAAAAATCATTAATTTCCATTTTCTCTAGAGAAAATATTCAATCATACATAAGCTTTAAATATAATCATTGCTAATATGTTTTTACACAAAACTTGTATATAACAAATCTATTCCTTCATCAGAAACTAAAAAAATGAAAATTTATGGAATTTTCTATACTGAGCAAATGGGAGAGGAGCTTGCAAGATATGTCACAGAGTTGCCAGTTTATGTTTGTTTGATTACAATTTCAAAAATTCATAACTTTCTTATTTCTCGGATTTTGCTCAAACTTTTACTAATCTATTTCTCTCATTTTTCTACATTTATCCACATTAATTAAATACCAGGGTTGACTTTCCCTTTAAGAGGTGCGATTTAAAAAGCAACTCAAAAAATCAATAACAACTTGATTTTCAACCAATCAGGATCACGTACTTGGTACTTGCATTCAATCTTTGAGTTGTGTTTAAACAGAAATTTTTATGCAAGAGGGCCCAGCTGCTTGATAGGTTCAATGCGACTGCCCTTTGCAGCTTCACTAAAATGCTGTTGATATTTTCTTGGATACTGTTCACGTCAACCGCGTATCAGTTATAATACCTTACTTTGCCTAGGTCCCTGCAGGGTAAAAAGCTGTAAAATACATGTAGCGGTAAAATACTAGAAAGAAAAACACTGCATTATTATAGTGTGGTACCCATTCATATCTGCCACTATCAATGGCATTTACATTATGTATAGAAAGAGTTACACTTAAAACTGTTAATGCCGTTACAACAGTCTTCATGATCGAACTGAGAATTGATAATATCCCAAAAGACTGGGAGCCAGGGGGTTAAATCCTTCCTGAATGACCAGCTGACCTTTCAAGCTGACCTTTATGGGCGGAGCTCATATCACTCTCTCTCTCTCTCTCTCGCATAAGGCTGATGAGAGTAGGAGGTAACTAGATCACAGAAGGGTGGAAATGAAAAATAATCTAGACCCTGAGTGGGAAGAAATCTTTTTTCAGCTGAAAGATTAGCCTTTTGACAAGGCCTCGTGGCTTAGGTTTACATGTATGTCTGACAATTTAGCGTGGCTGAAATGAGACTATTCACTAAAACCCGAGTGAACGCGCGAGTGAGCGGCAAAGCCGCGAGGCTTTTTCGATATTGGTTCGGATTTCTTATTATAGCCATTGTTTTGGGGGCAAATTCCCTACCAAAATGGTAGCAGCCAATCAGCAATCAAATTGTTCCTATGACGTCAGCATATATTCAGTATGCAAATTTGGACGCAAATGAGTTCAGTCAACATGGCGGCTTGCCCCAGTGATTCTCGGGACGACTTCATAGAAGATATCCTACTAAATAGTACCATTTTTGCAGCTCAGAAGCTGAATATCACAGGATTCAAGGATTTGCAATTGAAGGCATTATTTTCAGTGCTTCGAGGACAAGATACATTCGTCAGCTTTCCGAATGGCTACGGTAAAAGTGCCATCTTTCAGGCAATACCTTTGTGCAAAGACCATCTCCGAACGCGAACACAGGCGCAGAGTGGGCACGCTGCTACAGAGCTGCGAACCACCGACTTCTCATCGCCTCCCCCCGCGGCCGCCGAGGGGAACGTGGGCCCATCCTCTGGTACCGCGGAAAGCCGCAGCATTGTGGTCATCATATCCCCGCTTGTGTCTCTCATGAAGAACCAAGTTGAGACTTTGACATGGGTGTTTAATAAATTATCGCTCTATATTTTTTGTAATTCCTAAGCTGATAAGTCAAGTTATTAAGCATACTTTACATTAAAAAACGTTTTTCTTCATTTTACGTCCATTATTTAATTATTAACTCCGTTACTAAAACAAACAAAAACAATTCTTTCACTAGTACTCACCTGTGTCAAGAATGAACCAATCGCCAACGAAGCCGTAGGTTTTGATTGGTCTTTTGAGCCCCAGCTGGTATATTTGCATACAGCTATGCATGATTCATGAGCTAGCGAGGAAGCCGAGAAGGGTAAAAAAAAAAAAAATATCGAAAAGGCCTCGCGGCTTCACCACTCGCTCGCGCGTTCCTAGGAATCTGGCCAAGTCACCATATCAACAGCTAGTCTCGTCTAAGTCGTGCGCGGTGTGGAATATATCTAAGATGCGAGGCCTTGACAAAAGGCTACCGAAAGATAGGAAAGAGTTTGGGTGTTAATTTCTAGTGCAAGAAAGCATGGGCGTAAATATGCAGGAAATTCTTTTCATCAGAGGGGGACGTAACAATAGGTCGTCCCCCCCTGATGAATAGAATTGCGTAACAAATCTCCGCCACTGCAAGAAAGACATTGTTGAGCTGGTTACTGGATGTAGGTAAAGGACTGTGGGTGATTCAATGTACATGTACAGGCTAAGAGGGAGAAATTTCTTCATTTTTCAGTTGTGAGATAGGAGATAGTTTGGGTGTTGATTTCTAGCACTAGAAATACATTACTGAGCTGCTTACTTGATTTGAGTGAAAGCCTGTCAAGTCTTAGAGGCCAAGTGGGAGAAATATCTTCATTTTCAGTCCTGAGATAGGAGGCTGCTTGGGAGTTGATTTCTAGTGCAAGAAAGACGTCGTTGAGCTGGTTACTGGATGAGAGTGAAAGCCTGTCAAGTCTTAGAGGCCAAGTGAGAGAAACATCTTCATATTCCGTCCTGAGATAGGAGATTGTTTGGGAGTTGATTTCTAGTGCAAGAAAGACGTCGTTGAGCTGGTTACTGGATGAGAGTGAAAGCCTATCCAGTCTAGAGGCTGAGTGGGAGAAATATCTTCATTTTCAGTCCAGAGATAAGAGATTCTTTTGGGTGTTGATTTCTAGGGCTAGAAAGACGTCGTTGAGCTGACTGCTGGATGTGACTGAATAGCCAAGGATTATTAGGGAAAGGTAGTGCACTGGGGAGGGGTGTATCATCTTTTTTTTCCTGTTCCCTTTTCCCCCTCCCTTTTCTCTCTGTCCTTTCCCTGTCTTTTAGCTAGCTAGGACTTCTTTTTATTTGGCATATCCCAAGATAGCTATGCATCTGGAAACAGAATCAGACAGCTAACCTACTAAATAGACATTCTGTGCAGTTACACACTTGCGCAGTTGCGCAGTGATGAGAAAAGTGGGCTTTAAAAGGATGATAGAGAAATGGGATACATCACTTGTTAAGAGCTAGAAAGGCTTTATAATTCATACTTTTACACAGAGAGAGAGCAAGAAGGGTGTTTAACTCATACACTTCTGACATAGCATTGTGTCCTTCTTGCTTTCAACAGAGAGTACCTTAATCTGAAGGAGAAGAGGATGTAAGCTTAACAACCTCTTCAACAACTTTCTTGCTTTAATCAGATAATGAACCTGCTAAAAGGACATGCCAGGCAGATGTTTTGTGGTAAGAAAAATGGGTTTTAACAGGATGAGGCAGAAATGTGATACGAGAATATCTTAATCAAATGGAGGAGTGGGTGTGAGTCTAACAACCTTCTGGCTCTGAGCAGATTTTTTTGGTGAAATGATAAAAGGACATTCCGAAGTGATGCTTTGTGGATTCTAAAATGTGGGTTTTAACCCTTTCAAGACAATTGACCACATTTTGTGGTTTGGCTCAATAACTTTTGATTCAGAGCTCTAAAAAATATACCAGATGCATGAGTAGAAAAAGCAAACATTTCTGCACACACTGTGTCCATTTTTCTTGCATGACCATATTGCGTTTGATGCCAGGAATTTTAAAAAGGAAAATAAGCTTTAAAATCCTTAAATTGGCAACATATCGAGAGGTTCAAAATCATTGTTTTTTATCAAAATTGGGAACTTTTAAAACTTTTCAACAAAATTCCTAATCATGTATATCGTTTTCAAAGACATTCAACCTTATTAGAATCATGTAGCACTAAAAGAAAAATATTGTTGTTGCCAATTTGAAGAACAAAATGTGATCAGTTTAGCCCTTAAATAATTCCTGTCCTGAAAGGGTTAAAAGGATGAGGAAGAAATATGATATATCTGAAAGAGAAGGTCGAGATCTGGGAAAGGTGAAAAATAATTTGTGAAGCTTTCTCATTCCTTTTATATGTATCAGTTACGAAGAACACCATAGAAGACATGTCGCCTGAAAAGAATTGCTCCTCAAATGCCCTCATATTTGAAATATGACCAAGAATAGCTGAAGTGTTCAGCCAAACATTCATGCCAATTGTGTGTGCAGTCCCACATACCCATTTATGGGTGCAGTCCATGTGCCTTTCAGTGAGATTTGGTAAGTTTCTTATCATTTTGATGATTCCATAACTTCATAGTACACACCAATTCTCATGTAGACATGATCAGTGTTTCCCAATTGCTTTGAGACAGTTTTTTTCACAATGAAATCTCACGATCAGAACTCAACTTTATCTTTAATGCCAGACAGGAGTAGATGTGAGTCAAAAGACCTTCTTGCTTCAATCACTTAGTGAATGTGCTAAAAGGACTTTCCGGTGGTGAGAAAGGTGGGTTTTAAAAGGATGAGAGAGAAACGGGATACACCTTAATCTCAGGCAGAAGTGGGTGTGAGCTTTTCAGCCTCAGCTTTAGGTAAGAAGGATAAAAAGTGCATGTTCAGTGAGAGCGAGATTTAGGGAGAAATGGATAACAAGAAGAGAGAGATGGGGAGAGGGGGAGAAAGAGGGGGGGGGGGAGAGACAGAGAGAGGAGAGAGACAGAGAGACAGAAATAAAACATGTAATAAGAAAATTACAGAGAAGGACAGAGACAGAGAGATGGCACTGTTTCAGGGTGAAAGAGCTAAAGAAACAGCAAGACACACACAGAGAAAGAGGATAAGACAAAAAACAAGAGAGAAAGACATATAGACAGAGAGGGAAACAGACTGCCAATGACACTCAGAGAGAGAGAGAGAGAGAGAGAGAGAGAGAGGCATACAGACAGACAGACAGAAAAAACAGAGACAAAGAGATGAGTGTAAATCCTCTGACATGAGAGCAATGTTGGATAGTGACTAAAAGACAAGTTAATCTGTTGAGATCCAGAAGGGCATTAACTCTGTGTTAAAGTATATATGAGTTAACGCCCTTCTGGCTCCAAACAGACAGGTTTACAAATGGGTTCAAACCTTAGATAGAGCCCTTACTAGAAAACCACTTGACCTAATTGCCTGACACAATTTAAAAGTGAGAAGGTTACAACTGTACTCATCTGCTGAGAACTGGAAAGGTGTGAAAATTCAAATTCAAGTTCAAATTTAAATTTTCCACACTCCATTAAAGCTTCTGCGAGAAGCAAAGTAATTGCATTTAACTACTGCGACGATGACATCACCCTCGATGTGAATATTGAAATTGATGATGAAGAACATAGCAGTGATAGTGACATCGATGAAAATGATGGAGAAATTGGAGAATTTGACGTTGAAAATGGAGGTGCAGGTGATGGGGAAGCTGCTGCAGATTTACGTATTTCATTGTCATTTGGGGGAAATTTACACCTATTTTTGAATGGAGGGCCCCGAAAAAACCCACATTTAAATAAAAGTGGGCCTCGAGTTCAAAAAGGTTGAGAAGCACTGGTCTAGACTAGATCGATCAGCTTATCATCACTCGGAACAATGTAAATACTTTTTAATTTAGTTAGACTACAAAGTATAAGTGGTATGCTAAGTAATATACTGTATAAGTGGTTATTTTCGCGATTTTCGCGAGTCGGTCCTCGCGAAAATTTCCACTTCAATATATGGCTGTTTATAGTAACAAAAACATCACAAAAATCGCGAAATTAAACCCTCGCGAATTTTCCTACCTAGTCCAAAATCGCGAAAATATTTGTACGCGAAAAAAACAGCTTATACAGTACACTGTCACTATGTAAGTCATAGTAGTACTACAGTAGTACGGTCCAGCGCTTCTCTACAGTAGTACGGTCCAGCGCTTCTCAACTGGTGGGCCACAAACTCATCCAAAAATAGAAATAAGTATGAATAATAAAGGGAATAAAACATAATAATAATAATAATAATAACTACATTTATAAGGCACTTTATACGGGCGTTTCTAAGCGCACAGGTGGTCTGTCTAACTCAGTATACATGGTACATCCAATAGCTTAAAAGCAACAAAATGAAATAAAATATTACTAATACAATACAGTTAAATGTAACTAACTACTTGTGTGCTCCTCCGGTATACTATGACTGATTAAAAAGGTGGGTTTTAAGAAGGGTTTTAAATGATTCAATGGAGGGGGCATTTTGAATATGGGGTGGGAGTTTGTTCCAGAGGGTGGGGGCAATAGATGAAAAAGCACGGTCACCATATCGGGTTTTCGTACGTGGGCCGTGAATTAATTGCATAGAGGAAGATGAACGGAGGGATCTGACAGAAGAGGAGGATCGTAGGGAGACTAGGTCTTGAAGATATTTGGGGGCAAGATTATGTGATATTTTGTATGTAAGAAGTAGAATCTTAAAAGTAATACGATCATGGACCGGTAGCCAAATGAAGTAATAATGATATTAAGCATTACAATTCTAACAAAAACAGTAATAATAATAATAATATAGATATTTTATTGACAGTGCCTTGTTTCCAATACTCTGTATCATAGCCTAGACACATACAGACTGTTTATACAGCGCGGACGTGTACCGTGACTGTGCGCTTCGCACTTTGCATCATCGATCTAACTTAGATATTGAACTACCACTACTATCTACGATATCAATTTCATCTTAGTATAACAATACTCCCTTATGTTTGTGATAAACATTTACATAATTCATTGTCATTTTTCCTGCTTTTGAATGGTGGGCCCGGAAAAAATCTCATATATCCCATATTTAAAGTGGGCCTTGAGTTCAAAAAGGTTGAGTAGCGCTGGACTAGACTATATGATTTTTAACACACAGGTAGACTACACCGATTTGAACGCGATGCCTAGGCCGATGGAGAGGGTCGAAAAATGTCCCAAAAATGTGTTTTATCGAAATAAAAAAAAAAAAAAAATCTGAGATACTTACCCAAAGACTATATAATCAATAAAAATACATTTTCTCAAAAAAAAATGAACACAAACAACAAATTTACCTGATCAAAACGGAGTCAATAACTCGGCGCAAAACACACAACATCCCAAGTAAACGCTATGTGAGTGCGTGGGGGATTATGGGATTTGTTTACCATCGGGTCTGCACATTTACATCACGGATCTTGTTCAGAATTCTTTTTTTTCTTACAACTCGAGCTTTGACGATTTGTGGGGCATGTTTAAAATACGATTTGAGGGGTTCAGGTGATGGTATCATGAGGTAAATCGAGTCGTATGGTGATCGGAAGTGTTGAACTATCATAAGATGCGAAATTTACACGATTTCCCAAATAAGGACATTTTTTTCTCGCAGGAACTTTAAGAAAAGTTGACAAATGGTCATGTAGTCAAGACCTGGGGTCCTGAGACGAAGGACAATAGGAAAATTTATGATTACTTTCTTTTCATATGATCTATTTGGAGCCAGAAAGGTATTAAGTCCCATCATTTGTACAGAGTTAAAGCTATTCTGACTCCAAATGGATAGTACGTTACAAACAACAATAAACAGTGCCCTTCTGGCTAAAAATTTCACCCCCTCAGGATAAAATAAAATAAAAAGACAACTTTTAGCATAACTTTTATACTAACAAATATGTTTCAGATTCAAAGGAAATCAAACATTTTTAAAAGCAAAACAGGATATACAAGATGCCATCAGTATCTCAATATAAATTTGAGTAAAATCTTTCTTTTTCTCGGAAGATGATAAAGGATACATGATCATAACACAATTACCCTCTGTTGCTATAGAAACACAGCATGTGCATTTCATGACATATTTTTTACACTATTACATGGATAGGATATAACACATCATGTATATTTCAGGACCATAACAGGAAGTTTGATATCAGTAATGAAATCCTGTCTGCATAACATGAAACTAAATCCTTACGGAAATATGTTCACGTTTTAAATTCCAATTCGTTCTTTTTTTTTTACAGTGCTTTCCATTTTTTGTTTTATGCATGAAGTATTTAAAAAGGACAAAGAATCAAGCATGATTTTATTTCCTTCTGAAATTACAGAAGATGGAGATATTATTCCATGTACATTGTGGTGATGTTTTTATATCCATGTGAGGGGAGCCAGGATGTCTTCTCCCATCACAATATTGCTGTCGTGGCAAGCCTTATGTTTCCCTTTAAAAAACACTTACATCTACGCATCTTTTATAATTAGTTCCGCTACATTTGTGAATAAATCTATCAAAAATTGACAGAACAACCTAGTCTTGCAAAGACACCACTTCATGTCCAAACAGTATGCATGTCTATACTCAGCCTAACCCCCATCAGCAACTCAAAATAAAAGTTGGATTAGCTAACAGCTTAAAAATATTTTTTGAAATAAAATAAAATAAACTAAGTTTGCTGCTTACTAAAGCTATTGAATTTCACTTGATGTAATTTGGTCCAGAAATGTTGGTGGGGTGTGCAATATTGGCAAGGTTAGTTTTGGTAGGTTTGAAATTCCAAACAAAAAATAATAATTTCCTTTACCAGAGGGTACATTAATCTGAAAAGATGTTCTCTGTAGGTTTCCATGGTTTTCACGAAAGAATATATCAACAGCCTTTTCACAGAGGCTCCCACATGGTGTTACCGAAAACCTTCAATTGTGAATAATCTGAAAAGGTTTGTCAATTTGATCATTTTGATGCTTTGGTGCCCTGATCCATTAATGAGAAATTTTAATTATCAAAAACCTTCATAATCATGAACCTGCCAATAAATTAACCTTCAGAGTAATAAACTGGAACCACTAGGATAAACTGCCCAACTTGGGAAAATGCTTGCAAAGTCTCATGACTGAGGTGTATCATGTGCGTAAAAAGTTTACCAATCAGATCGAATTAATTTCAACCGAGGCTGATACACATCACCATCCTACTCTCTCTAAAAAAGAATGAATTTTACTCTATTTTCACTCCCCCATTAATCATGTCAGTGATCACCTGTTTAGGAGTGAATATCAATGAATTTTCACTCATTGTTCACTATACATTCACTTCCACAAGGAGTTAAGTCAGTGGTTAACTCTTTTTTTTTTTAGAGTACAAATATCAAGTCACATTAAAATCTGTGTCACTGCATAAATGGGGTGACCAGAGATCCAGATACTAGACCAACTCCCATCTTTAAACTACGATGTAAAGTTTATTTGTCGTAAAGGAGAATGAAATGAAAGAGTCTGAAAGTCACAACTAGGCTGTGTGGCCTCAATTACTTAATGGGTTCCAATCAATGAATATTACATAGGTTTCATCTTACAGTCATCGCCACACCTAGAGAAAGTTAAATGATTGAATATCGCACCAAGGATGCTGTGTGAAAATAAACGGTTAGATTCTCAAATATAAAGATCTTGTGGGTTAAATTCTACAGTGAAATAATGAGGATGTACCTCTTTCTACCTTTGACAGTAAGCCTACATGTAAATAGTGACTTTCAAAATAAAGAAAGCTTGTTGATTCAAGATATATCTGATGCCCCTCCATGCATATCAAAAATACATGAAACAATATAAAATTTGAAATATGAATACCTAAAAATATTCATGCATATGCAATGTTCCTTAGTCAATCACAATGACCCAAATCCAAAATTAAGTAACTGATAATATTCTTTTACTGTGGATATTCTGACGAAAAAAAAATCTTCAAAAAATGTGATGCAGTGAAAAAAGTTTCCATAAATGTGTTCATTGATGCAATCTGTTTTCTTTCTTTGAGAGGGTAGTTAGATGGTACATTTGATAATTTGATAAGTCTAAAACCTTTGCACATGCTTTATAGAACAGGGCTTTTGTGATTTCATGGAGAAGAGATTGTAACCATAAGATTTTAAAGCAGTGGCCATATAACCTTTGTTCACAAATATACCTTCAGGACATGGTACACTGTTGCAAGTGCATTTTGATCACCATAGGATGTCATTGCATCTATTTATGATGCGATCATGATGAGATCCAGTCGCAATATGATGCGATCATGATGAGATCCAGTCACAATGGGATGCGATCATGATGAGATCCAGTCACAATTGTAGTAATGATGAGATCATGCACAACAGGATGCTACACATGTATCATGATACGGTCACACAGAACAGGATATGATAATGAAGCAATCATGATGCCATTACATACAACTGAATGCAACTGCACACAATAGGATGCGATTATGACAAATTTGTATACATTTATGAAGTAATCACATGTACTACAAGAAGCCATCATAATGCAATCACACACAAAAAATGCAATCATGATATGATTCATACAATTAGGTTTACACACAACTTGGTAGTCAACTAGGAGGCATGACATCACGAGTGACATCATCAAAAAGGCTTAATGAGCCTCCCCTAATATTTGGCTACAGTTCTGTGTTCAAAAGTAGATCATAAAATAATTTCTTATCAACTTGTGTAAATGGAACACACTTCGAGACTAAAATATGATCATTATCACACGAATATTTGTTGAATTGGGGCCATATTCTGAAACACATATTACCTTTTATTCCAATAAAAGGTATGTTGATTGTCATAGCAAACTGATACCAGTGGTGGATCCAGGATTTTGTGAGGGAGGGGGCCCCAATATTCACAAAATTTTCTGACAAGTAAAAAAAAAAAAACAGGGTCATCAGCATTTGGGGGGCTCTTTTTAATTAAACAATCTCTGACAAGCAACAACAAAGGAAAAAAAAATGGTCATCAGCATTTTTTGGGTGTCTTTTTTTTCCCAGGCAGGGGAGGGGGATATCCGCCCCCCCCCCCCCCCCCCCCGATCCGCCCCTCACTGATACAGCCCAGAATAAACACTTAATATTGGGTGCTTGTGCAGATGTCTCTCTTAAATACATACACGTACAGGGCTACAGGGAGCTTTGCACAGACATCAACCTTATCCAAATTTAGATTATTAATCAGCATATATCACTAACATACAAATAACATAGTTTTCAAAATACCTTCCGTGTTTTAAAAACAAAGCTTGCATTGACACCTCTTGGCATCTGGATAAGGTCACATGGCACCATACTCGAGCACCAAGCTTTTTGTCTCTATTAGAGAATGTATTAGTTCTTTCATTTCCAAAACAGTTTAACCTTCCATAAAACCAGGCAACAGGGATTAACCTTTTAGAATTCATGTTTTATTCATACAATCATCAGGCTTTGTAAGTTTTGCTCCGAAATTATACTCTCCTCAAGTCAATGTGAGGAGTATATAAAGGAATTGTGTTCATGTGTGGCAGGTCATAATATATTCATTTTGATATGCTAATTAAAACTTATTTCTGGAGATTCTACTTCCTCCCCAAAAGAAAATAATTTACAAAAATATAACAACTAGATAATAAAGAAGCCAATTAGAGATACGCCTTTACAACACACACACAAAAAAATCGAAACTATTCTCACCATTTCTCTCAGTCTCACTTGTCTGTTTCCTTGTTGTTGTTTTTTTGTCTGTTTGATTATTTTTGTTTTGTTTTGAGGAGAGTTGCATTTATTCAAAACAATTTGCTTTCAAGGTTGGATTTCTCTGAAAAATTCAACTCAACTAGTTAGGTAAAAAATGCATGATGGAAGCAACACCAGAGCAACTTATCACCTCACCACATAAATAAAATCCGAAAACCCCGTTTCATTTGCATGTCATGAAAATGAACCTGCGTAGCAAACACAAAATACCTCAGAATAATTACCCCCTGACTTACAAAATAGTTGACATTTTCGCAAATCCGTACAGGGGGAACGCCAATAAATGTTATTTCTTCACGCTGACTGACGTCAACAACTCTCATCCAAGCCGCATCTCTTCTCATCTTACAGCCGCGGTTTGGAACAGGCGGTGAATCGAGCTTGCTGGCGGAGACGGGGTGAGAGTAGGAGTCGGTTTACCTAGGTTTAAAGGGATAGTCTACTCTGCGGTATGGAAGCTATGTTTGTTCAGCTTGAAATGATTGAATCAGGTACCATGCATGCAGGTTTGACAGGAAAATGGACAAGATGTAAAAACAACAGCTTGCATTTTCAAAGATAACTTTCAATCGTCAACTGTACTCCTAAAATTGATTTTATTTTTCCTTCACACAATACACACAACATTTTCACAATTGAAGTTATTCAAATGAATTTGACTCAATTGATCCAATTTAATATTTTCAGGGCATTAGAATACAAATCCACTGAATGCCATGAAGAACATGGACATATATATATATATATATATATATATATATATATATATATATATATAAATTTCAACTTCATACACTGCATACAGTATACAAAAGCATAGACTACTCTCTAAAAAAAAAATCAAGTGATCCCTGACATGACTCTAGAGGAGAGTGAAGATAGAGTGAAAATAGAGTGAAAATTCACTCTTTCCTTTTTAGAGAGCACTTGATATTCACTTGATATTTACTCCTAAACAAGCGATCACTGATGTGCCTTCCGGGGGAGTGAAATTAGCATGAAATTGCACTGGTTTTTTTAGAGAAAGTAAAATAAAATTATAAGGGGGACTACTCCTTTAATTTCAAAGAGGCTCGGTTTCAAGGTTTACTGCAGCATGTCCTTATTTCTTGAAAACCTTGCTAGAAGGTAGGAAAATAGCAGAAATCAGTGGAAATAACCCCCTTCACACTAACAAAAAAATGAGATTTGGAACTCGATCCGTATCTTTCCATTTTCGGGCCCAGGCATATAAATGAGGGACACACTTCATTTTCTTACCTCCTTTTCGATTGCAGTTGGATGAAAAAAAAAAGCACTGGTAGTACAATTTGAATGGTAATCCACATCTCAACAATTATTGAGAATTTTGGTTCAGGCACATAAAAAAATGACATTTTGACTGTGCTTAAGAAAATCATTTTTGAACCACAAAATAAATATATATAGTAAATAGTGTATGTATATTATGCGCTGTGATTGGTTAGATTCGCATCACGTGACGTGCCAAAATTTTGTTATAGTGCACAATCGTGCACTATAACAAAATTAGGCCCAGTTTAATACACAATAACAGTTATAGATCTAGGGGTCTACTTACTATAACAATTAGTGCAAATGTTCTATATATGCACCATTATTGGACTATATGAACTCCAAATGCTAAATTATCCTTCGTGCAGTTCTATTTCACCTCGGCCTGTGGCCTCGGTGAAACAAAATTGCACTCGGGATAATTTAATATTTGCCGTGCACATAATCCAGTATAGTGCATGATAGACCATGCACTATTTATATAATATTACATTGGTCTTTATAGTTTTTTTAATACTGGTACTTTTAATGGAAAGCCTGTTCATGAGAGATAGAATTGTGGTCTTTATAGACAGGTGGTCTACATAAAATGGAGATTCCCTTTAATACAACTTATAATACGAATAACTATTCAAGGGAATCAAAAAGTATGGTCTTCATAGAAAGGTGGTGTTTCAGTACAGGTTCCTCTTCACACATGTTTCAATGCATAATACTGCTCGAGGGAAAAATATGTGGTCTTTATGGAAATGTGGTATCCGCATGAAAATACATATCCCTATCAGATCAGGTTTCTACCATTCGAGGAAAACAAAACGTGATCTATACATGTGGTCACCTAACCAGGGTTGAAGATAACGTTGAGTTCTGGTTGTGCGATTACAATGTGAAAGAAACTGAAAGAAATTGGGGAAGGCTGATCATGTCTACATCAGAATAGGTGTATACCGTGAGGTTTTGGAATCATCAAAATAGACCCTGTTCACAAATATATTCAAATTTCATGCATACTTTTCAAAATAAGGTTGTTCTTGACAACCTGAAAGCTTGTCAGAGGCTTGTCAGACATAGCAACAAGTAATGTATGCAAACTGGATTCCAAGTATTGTAGTTCATTCATTAATAACAGGTTAAAGGAAAACCTTGTTAATTTAGGTCCCCAGGAAAGAAACATCCATAAATTTGAATAACTTTGTGAACAGGTCTGTTACAAGATATTATCCTAATTTTCGCTGAAAAGCACATGCAATGCAGTGAATGCACACAGAAACGGGTATATGGGACTGCACGCACATGAAGCATGAATGTTCGGCCCAAACACTTCAGCTATTTCTCATCATATTTAGAATATGAGGGCATTTGAAGAGCAATCCTTTTCAGAGAAGATTTCTAATATGATGTTCTTCCAAACTGACATAAAAGGAGTGAGAAAGCTCACAAATTATTTTTCACATTTCCCAAAACTCAACCTTCTCTTTAAATTATTATCTTTATATGTAGCAGAATCAGAAAGTGGCCACTACTGAAGTCTTGACTGTATACAATTCTAGTTTTCTACATTTTGACTTTCATAACTTTTACATACTATGTATACTTGTATAGAATTAAGAATGGCAGTTTGTGAGCAGCTTTCGCCTACTATTTTCACATCTTGATTAGATATATGCTCTCCTTAAGAAAGAGGATTATTCATGCACTTTAAAGAAAATCCTCCTTACTGAAAACTAAAAACTCATCAAAACATGATATGGAATGAAATCTCCTGACCTGGGAAGCCAACCCAGAAATGCCATTATTTTTATACATAAATGCAAAAGACATGCTTTGTCGATTAATTCCAGGAAAGCAGTCATATCAAAATGCAGATTTGGTGAAACTGTAAACATCTTGGGTACAAGATATAAAGACTATACTTTTAAAATGATAAAGTCTGCCTTGACTTGTTTTTAAAGATATTTTGCCAATATTGAAGTCATAAATGAATGAAAAATAAAGTTAGTGCTTGTACAGAATAATTCATTAGCAAAAGCGAATGCGCACAAAGCCTCCCCCTCCCCCACATCCACAAAAAGACATCTGTGTCAAAGATATTTTAATACATAACTGGATGAATTCCGTACAGTTATTTTAACTCTATTTCTTTAATACATTGTAATCTCCCTGCCACCTAATATCTGCAAACAGGGGAATAACTCCTTGAAAGAGAAGGTTGAGCTCTGGTACGGGGGGAAATAATCGGTGAGCTTTCTCTTTCCTTTCATTCCTAAATGGAATAGTATTACAGATACAATGTGACATGCAAAGGATTGTTCTTGAAATGCTCTCATATTCCAAATATGAATAGAAATAGTTCACGTCTTTGAACCACATTTCGATCTCACATGCCTGTGTAGTCCCATGTTCGTAATTTTCACCAAGATTGAGTGAATTTATCATTACCAGTGTAATGATTCCAGATCCGCACAACACACAATAATTCTTGTTTACCACATATTCAACCATTCCAGATAACTTCTAGACTGTTTCTTTCAGAATGCAATCGTATGCCCAGTACTCAACTTTCTCTTAAATGCTAAACAATTATGCAACAACAAATCAATGTGATAATACTACATACTCCTCTGTACATGAGGAGCATGGTCCTTTATCAGTGTACAGCTCTGCAATAATCAATCTATGCAATAACAAACTAACCTTGGGATTTCAAAATGAATGAATCCCTGAACTGATATCAGATTTGGTGAGGGTGAATTAGCTTTGGAAAACAAGACACCACTGTTTTCTAAATGAATGCAGAAAACTGGATTTAATTATCTTTGGGGATACGTGCATGGGATGGGGAAAATAAAAAGTAGGACGAGATACTAGATTTTCTTTTGGTAAATGACAAATGATAATTGATATTATAATTTAGTTAAGTGCCATTTCAGAAACTGATAGCCTGGCTCCCATCCTGGCTATCAGTGCATTTTCAATTTGAGAAACAATCATTTATATTTTTGTCATCATATGATGGTTTCTCTGGAGACTTTCATGTTGACACCTATCAGCAAAGTCTGATCAATCTCATTCTACTGTGACTCATAATAATGATCTTTCTCCATAAAAAAACTCTGTCTGTCTTTTTCTCTCTCTCTCTCTCTCTCTCACCCTTTTCTCCCTATGTTTCTCTGTCATTTCTTAAATTCCTTCTCTGATTTACCCTCTCTTTTTGTTCTTTTTCTCCTTCTTCTTCATCCTTCAAACTCCCCTTTCTCTCTGTCTCTTTTCCAACTTCACCCTTTTCTGCCTTACTCTCTCCCTCATCTCTATCTCTCTTTCTGCATCTATCTACCTCCATCTCTCCCTTGATGGATCATTTCTTCCGTCCGTCTCTCTTTGTTTTTCTTTCTCTAACGTTTTCCTCCCTCTACCTATTTTCCATCTCTCTCTCTCCTCCCCTCCGTCTCTCCCCGTCCTTTCTCTCCCTCCCTTTCCTCCCTCTCTCTTCCCCTCTCTCCCTACCTTCTCTCCCCCTTTCTCTCAACCTCCCTCTGCTCCTTCTCTCTCTATACTCTCCCTCCCTCTGTCTGTCTTCCTGCTCTCTCTCCCTCCCTCCCTCCCTCCCTACCTCACTCTCCCCCTCCCTCCCTCCCTCCCTACCTCACTCTCCCCCTTCCTCCCTCCCTAGCACTCCCTCTCCCCCCCAGTCTCTTCCCCTCCCTCCCCCTCCATCCCTCCCTCCATCCCTACCCCTCTCTCCCTCTCCTACTTTATCCATCCTCTTCCCCCCTCTCCACTGCGCCTTTTCCCTACCCCTAGACTGAGCTCTCCATCAAATCAATTTGGCTGAACAAGTAGAGACAGACCCATGAAAGGCTGGAGACACCCTTCCTCCCTCCCCATCCCTTCTCTTTCTTTCTTTCTTTCTTTCTCTCTCTCTCTCTCTCCTATCCCTTTCCCATCTCTCCCTCTTTCACTATTCTTCTCTCTCCCTCTCTCCCTCTTTCACCTTCTCTCACTTTCTCCTCTCTCATTCCTCTCTCTCTCTTTCTCTCCATCTTTCTCTTTAGCTCTCCTTCTCCTCTTCCTCTACCTCTCCCCATCCTTCCCTCTCCACCACCCTCTTCCTCCCACCCTCCTTCTCTACCTCTTTTCTCTCTTACACTCTCTATCTCTCTCTTCCTCTCTCTATCTCCCTTTCTCTCTCTTCCTCTCTATCTCTCTTTCTCTCTCTTCCTCTCTCTCTCTCTCTCTCTCTCTCTCTATATATATATATCTCCCTACCTCTCCCCACTCCATCCCTCTCCAGTCTTCACTGCTCTTTCTTTTTCTCCCTCTTTTCTTTTCCGTACCCTCTCCTGAGCTCTCCATCAAATCAATTTGGCTATACAAGCAGAGACAGACCCATGAAAGGCTAGAGACACAAGTATTCCTTATCTTCTCCAAGTTAATAAATGATGACAGCTCAAAAGGAACACCATATCACTGCTCCCCTATCCAACGTGAGAGTAGCAGTTTCTTAGCATCTGCCTTTTTTTTCTTCTGAGCGCCTCATTTCTTAAAGTAGCAGAATTAATAATTAATTTTAATCAGTGTTGATAAACAATGCCAGCAAATAAGATCATCTTATAGAATACCAGTAGCTGTTTCTTTATAATATCTTCTTCTCTTTCTCCTGGAAACCTTATTTTCTTTAAGTAGTTGAATTACAAACTAAATATTTCAAGTTAAAAAGCAACGACAGCTTAAAAGCAATGCTATTTTATAACTCTTCATCGTATATCAAAGGCAATAGTAGTTTCTATGCAACATCTTATTCTCTTTCTGCAGAAAGCCTCACTTCTTAAAGTAGCAGAATTAATCATTAATTTTAATTAGAGTTGATAAACATTGCTGGCTGAATAGCAATCCCATACCCTCTTATCACATAAGAGAACATCTGCTACTCTGTAATATCTTCTTCTCTATCTCCTTGTAAGCTGCATTTCTTAAAGTAATAGGTTTACTCATTTTAATAGCTAAAGTTAAAAGCAATGCGTCACTAAGCATTAACCATCATCACATAAGACAATATCAATTCTATTCAACAACTTCTTTCTTTTCTTTTTTTACTGAAAGCTGCATTTCATCAAGAAACAGAACTATTTATTTCAATAACTAAAGCTTAAAGCGATGATGGCTCAAAAGCAATGCAGTATCATTATACTCTCATCCTATAAGACTACCAAAAGTTATATCTTCTAAATAGGTAGAATTATGTAGAATTATGAAGTATTGTTCAGGAAAGTTAATTAACAATGATACCTAAAAACCAATGCCATATGATATAACATAATGGCAGCTTTTGCACAAAATCTTCCCTTTCTCCAAAGAGCTAAATCTCCTAAAGAAGTAATCGTTTATAAATGCTAAATACAGTTGATGTACAATGATGGCTTAAAAGCAATGTAATCTCATCCTATTACATTTCTTCTCTGCAATATTTTATTCTCTTCATCCCAGAAGTGTATTTGTAAGTAATAGAATTGTTAACTTCAAATAGAATTAATATGCAAAGACAGCTCAAAGGGAACATTATGCCATTATCATTTTAGAGTACAATCATCTCCTTTACATTTGTTTCTCTTTCTCCAAAGGCTGCATTTTTAAAGTAGTAGAAATTTTAACTTTGATAAAAGTTGATAAGCAAAGACAGCAAAAAAGAAACACCATTTTCCTTTGAGAATACAATATCTCCTCTACATTTTTTTCCTCTCTTTTTTCTAAAGGCTGTATTTTCAAAATAGTAGGATTATTAACTTTTAATAACAGTTAATAAGCAAAGACAACTCAAAAGTAACACCATTATCCTTGGAGAATATGATGCCTTCGCTACCCTTTTTCCCTCTCTTTCTCCCAAAGACTGCATTTTTAAAGTAGCAGAATTATTAATAAATTTCGAAAGGGCGGGATTACAAGATGCGCAGCGAGGCTGGCTGATTTTTTACATCAACAAGATGTCTGAATATATTTGTCAGGCTTTATATGATCCAGGCAAAAAAGAAGAACTTTGTTCATCCGAGGTATTAGCAGTCATTCCCATTATGTAAAGGTTACAGCAAATCAAATTCAGAATCAAACAGAATTTGATGTAATTGGCTAAATGTAAAGTTTCAAGGTGAATTCATTTTATTTCCTTTTAGGCACAATTCTTTATATCTTTATTAAGTAAAGTTCAGTTAAATACTGAATATTTACATCACAAATATGAAGTTTTTTTTTTAAACTGTCATAATTATGGGACATTTTCCCCAATTTCATTTGAATTGTAGCTACATTATACACTAGTAGTATTTTAAAAAAGTATTTGAAAATCATAGTTTTATTAGAGCAGATGCATGTTTATTCATCATTTATCATAGGTGCTTTTTCACCACCATCATCTAGCCTGTATTGTTGGATATTGGTCCAAGATTTGTATGGAAAATGCTTTAAAATAATTCAAAATAAACAGAATGGAGATTTTCTTGACTGGACTACTTCTGCTCATGGTAGCATTGCCAGTGATTGGAAAATATTAATACTAATTGGTTTAATGAACAGGAATTACAAATAGTAACAATATTGGAATCCTAGAAGAAGTTTTGCTGATTTAAACATTTTAATAATCAGCCAGGGAGTATTTTATCCACATCACCCTCCTACCTTTTTTTTTTCAGCTCTAGAAAGGATCTTGTCCACAGATGATCGATCATATGCTCCATTTTCTAATGTCATTATACATGTCGACTTGCCTGCGTTTGTCCACTATTAATGATGCCTCAACACATAAACCCCCATCAGAAGCACATGCCCCATTCCCCAAACTGCGATCAGGTCTTTTTATGGGATTTTACGACTCTCTGGGGTGACAATGAAATACAAGGCTTTCCAAACGTGAGAGAAGCATGAGAGAAGCGGGCGGTGAGATCCATATGAAATCTTGTCGTTTACGCTATTGCCTCATTTTATTCAAACTGTTGAAATGTTTCTCTTTTCTGCGGTAGAAATTTGAGAAGATCGGCCATCCATCTTGTCAAGGAAAGATGGATAAGGGGCCATTGGCGAATGCCTGACTTGTGTTTCTGATTATGGAAAATTTTCTTTGCAGTTATAAGAAATGTTAGTGTGCTATCATGATATATAAACCTGTGATGGACTGCTCAAATACCTGGGTAGTTTATAATCACAAATTAAAATGCAATCTGTATTCACATTCACTTAGAGTATTATTTCTAAAGAAAAATAATTTGTGAATAAAAAATGAAAACACTGTAATTCATTATAGATTTAGCATGTAAATACTTGTGTTGAAATCCATTCAAAATTGACAAATTGCATCTTAATCTTTCATGAGTTTCAGGAAAATATTGAATATCTAACTTCCTCTTATATGTATATTTATATCACACTGCATTTTAACCCTATCATGTCATGAATTATTTAAGGGCTAAATTGATCACATTTTGTTCTTCAAATTGGCAACAATAATATTTTTCTTTTAATGTTGCATGGTTCTAATAAAATGTAATGTTTTCTTAACAATATACATGGTTAGGAACTTTGTCAAATAGTTGAAAAATTGCCAATTTTGATTTAAAAAAAAAACAATGATTTTCAATCGCTAAATGTGTTGCAAATTTTAGGATTTTAAAGCTTATTCTCCTTTTTAAAATTCATGGCATCAAATGCAATATGGTCATGCAATGGAAATGGACACAGTGTGTGCAAACAATTTTGTTCTTTCTACTCATGCATCTGGTATATATTTTTTAGGGCTCTGAATCAGAAGTTATTGAGCCAAACAAAAAAATGTGGTCACTTGTCTCGAATGGGTTAACCCACTGAATACTAAACTCAAGATGACTTAGACAGGAGTCTATGGAAAATATGTGTTATAAATACAAAATCAGATCATACCCAATGGGTTAAAAAAAAAGGTGTTTGAAACAAGTCATTGAACTTCAATTGATATGTATACCATCGATATGGTGCATTAAAAAAAAAATGGTTTCTCTTCATGTACACGTACTTCCTTCTTCAAATTGCATTTTGACTTACAGGTACTATAAAATAGGGCTCCATAATAAATACAGCATTTGTAATGCGCGCGCCATCGATCTAGTACACTATTCTGAGGCGCAGATCAACTTTTTCTGGTGGGGGTCCAGAATGACAGTTTTCAAGTCTAAATGCATGAGTTCTATGGTAAACTTTTGACTTTTTTGGGGGGGGGGGGAGGGGTTGGGACATAGATTTTAGGTGCCCATGTGTCCCTGTAGCCTGTTAATGTCGAGCCCTGTATAAAAGTAATTTTAAAAAGGCTCTATATATCACTTATTTGCACACACTGGGTAAGCTTACAACCCTTACCAGAAGTTCTATGGTAATATTTTGACATTATGGGGGGTCGGAACTTAGATTTTGGGCACCCATGTGTCCCTGTAGCCTGTTAATGTCGAGCCCTGTATAAAAGTAATTTTAAAAAGGCTCTATATATCACTTATTTGCACACACTGGGTAAGCTTACAACCCTTACCAGAAGTTCTATGGTAATATTTTGACATTATGGGGGGTCGGAACTTAGATTTTGGGCACCCATGTGTCCCTGGAGCATGTTAATGTCAGGCCCTGTATAAGAGTATTTTTCAAAAAGGCTCTAAATAATCACTTATTTGCACACGCTGGGTAAGCTTACAACCCTGTTAATGTCAAGCCCTGTATAAAAGTATTTTTTAATAAGGCTCTGTATATCACTTATTTGCACACACTGGGTAAGCTTACAAACCTTGTGTGATATTAATACATGTATTTGTTTTGTCTGCTACCTGCAAATTGGTTTCAATTACTTATTAAGTATATGTACATACATGTATATGTACAGGGTCCAAAGTTACACCACACTCCTGGAATTCTCCTTAACATGCAGTCAGTGAATCTAAACTTCTTGAAGCTTATCTTAAAATATAAGTACAATTAACTTATGCTCTCCATAACCTTTGTGTTATACCTGTATTTGTAATGTCTGCTCTATACACATTTGTTTCCACATTGAATAAACAAACAGTTATGTACAGTGCAAAGTCACATCTAACATCTACTTATGAAATTTCTAATGAGAATAACATCCTCTTAATTTCAAAAATTACCATCATTCTAGATACATGTAGCAGATTTTTTAAATGAGAAAATCTACCACTATTTTGTGTTTATTTCTAATCATTCCACTTCCATAATTCCAGCCTCATAATGTATTTCTTGAAAATATGTTAAAAGCATATCTCGTACAAGATAATTCTAAAGCGATCATCTTTTGTGCACCCAAATTTCAAATGAAGGCAGAAATGAATAAGCTTAAGAAGCTCTATTAACAAGGGATATAGAAAGAGGGGAAGAGGGGGGGGGGGGGGGGGGGGAGAAAGGGAAGGATGGAGGGAGAGAAAGATGAAGGTGGGTGGGAGAAAGAGAGAGAGAGAGAGAATGAGAAAGAGGGGAGATACAGAGTTAAAACAGTTGAATACTTGGACAACTCTGCATGAAACCCATTAGAAGCATGTGTCAAATGAAAGTAAAAATCATCTCAAACTGGCTAAATGCACAAAGGAAAAAGGGGAAATGGAGAGAGAAATATACAGCAAGATGCAGAGACAGAGAAGAACAAGATGTAGAGAGAGAGAGAGAGAGAGAAAGAGAGAGAGAGAGAGAGAAAGAGAGCCACGACGAGACAAGACAAAAAGAAACAGAGAGCAACAGACTGAGGAGTCATAGAGCCTTTCTTAATGCACAGCCTTTTTTTTTTTTTTTTTTTGGCATTTAAGCGTAGTCTTATCAATACTTTCATTCATGCATGCCTGACTTCAGAACAAAACAATTAATCACACATCATTTTCTAAACTTTCACGCATATCAAATAAAAGTCAATTACTGCGGTTATGATGGAACATGCTCATGCATGGCGAAGTACGCGAGGCAGAAGTTTGCTGAAACATTCACTAGGGACTGTCTTCTGGCAAATTACTCAATTGCACATTTATTTTTCTCTTCCACACGGCAGTAATTGCTAGTAGTTGGAAATAGCTAGGTTCACACGACAGTCTGTACACTTTCAGTTCAGATCATGGCTTTAAACTTTGAGGTTATCTTGTAAAGGTGTAGTTAAGGACCATGTGGAAATACTCATGGTTTCAGAATCTTAAAGTTTACTTGCAGTTTCAAACCACAAGCAATCCTTTAGTTAATGTAGAGTGGACACAAATAACAGGTGTTTCCAGCAACTAGTTAAAATTTGACTTTAACGACACTGCTTACTCGGTACATAGCTTAAAACTTCAAGTAGTCATTGTATTATTGCCATGTGAAGGCGCATTATTGTTAGTGGTCATTTTTTAAAACTACCAGTTTCCATAAATGTTTTCTCTCTCTGTTTTTTAAACCAATCAACAATTTTAATGTATATCAGTAATTTTAGGTACTGGTAGTGCACATGTGTTTGAAATTGAAGATTTTCATGATCATTTGTATAATGTACTATGTAATATGATTGTATTCAAATATGCAAACATGTTCAATGCAGCCTTTGGCTACTATGCACTGTTTTTAATTAACACTGTTATTAAATTTAATTTAACTGACTTGAAATAAAGTGACAACAATGCCATGTGAACATACACACACATGCAGCTAATGTGAAGGCTGAACTTACTCAAGCATAAAAGCAATTTTATAACTAAGCTTTGATTCTGAAAATAAAGCATGCATTATGTTAAAACTAAACAGTTTTTGCAAATGCTGTAAATACCTTTGGTACCAATGTAGTTTCACTTGGCTGGAGATGCAAGGTTGCGAGACTGATCATCAAGTTCGATCCTCAGCACAGCACTTACATGTATGTGATTAAGCAAGGCATTTTAGCTACTTTGCTTCTCTCCATCCGGGTGTTAAATGTGTACCCAGTAGGATGCAAGCATCATTGCAGTTGGATTAGCAATGTGTGTGTGTCTGGAAAATGGAGCCTGGCTGGAATGCTCCCCTGGGAGTGGAGATTGTGTACATAATATGCACAGGCAAGCCTGAATTCGATAACTGAACAATATGTCTGTAAAGTGCTTTATAGAGACATTGTCATTGTATTAGGCAATTATAAATCCAGAATATTTTCATTACCACCATTATTATTCAACCCTTTTAATCATCTTACATCTAATGTGGTTATTGTTGCACCACTAACCTGCATTCTTTATTGATTATCTGTGGTAACAACTTGTTTTGAGGAAAAATTAAAATCATTCTGATATGCTGATCAGGAAGTATATATGTAACTAAGGAATACCCAACCTTTATACGGTTCTTGGGTCCAGTACAATTATAAATATTTTCTACTTTTTCTCATCATTCATAGTCAATATTATTTGTTTTACTACCAACATTGTCTCATAAAACTCATATACACTGTAGTTAGTTTTCATAATTTGTAAAGCGCATAGAGATGACTGAATATAATGCGCTATATAAGGTTTATATTATTATTATTATCATTTATAATCTTGTTAACTGAATCAATCAATTTTATCACTGTCATGCCCAAGGAAATTATATATTTCTCCTTGAAAAATATCTATTTTTCCTTGCATGTATCTTCTAATAAATACAACATGTAAGGAAACATATTTTTCACAACAAAGTAAACCCTACCCTTTAAGAATCTACAATCCGTACAGACACAAGTCCAATAAATTGAAATTACCTGTGATCAAGCTGGAAAAACTCTGATATTACAATTATGTGTTTTCAATAATGTCATGTTTCATGTATTACAATTACAGCATTTTCCATACAGATCACTTTCAATCTTTGTTTTTGTGGTCGAGGCACAGCTGAATGAATCCTATAAGGTTTGAGCTTCAGCTTTGCTCCATAAATACATTGTATTATTCCTATGAATAGCCCACATCACGTACAGCCAGCCGGCCCATCCAAAAATCAATGTTATTGATGCCGGAGATTTAATAATAATCCGACGTCTTCAACAGTAAGTATTTCTCCTCTTCAATCTAAGCGTATTCGGCTTTATTATTGATGTCAAGTTTAAGGGAACTATTTCTTCATTCTTTGGAAGGACATGAGACAGTTTAGGGAGATATGTGGTGACATTTCATAATTCCTTTCCTCAATTCTATGTAGGGTTAAACTCATCTTACTTAAAAACCCTAAATACGATAAGTATTTCTCCTTTTTAGCCTAAGCAGATTCTGCATTATTGTTGATGTCAAGTTGGGGGGAATTTTTTTTAATTCTTGGTAAGAAGATGGGACAGAAGAGGGATATCTTGTGACAATTTGTATGTCATTTATTTCTCCAAATCTACTGGAGAATTAGATTCAATTCATGTTAGGCCTACTATAAAGCCTACATACATGTACAGCTGCTTTGATACATGCCAGTTCTAATTATGGTACTGATTGGCTTTTCACTCTTATCAAATTACAAAAAGAAAAATGACAGTATTTAATTAAACAGATGTTTGAACATAACACATGTAGTGCATCACAGTAATAAAATCTTATGGCTAAAATAACATGAACAAATGTACAGACTACATTCAAAACAATGCATTAAGCTATGCAATCCCGAGTGCGGTACTTTACATGTAATTGTGGTGTTATGTTTCAACTAATCAGAATACAATGGCAAACTTCGGATTTTATTACCATTTGAAATATGATAAAATGTTATAATTTTCTCTTCTCTCTCTATCTCTCTGTCTCCCTGTCTCTCTCTTTCTTTATCTGTCTCTCTCTCTCTCTCCCTCTATCTGTCCCTCTATCTATTTGTCTGCATTTCTGTCTATCTCTTTCTCTCTCTCTCTCTCTGTCCCCCATCTCTATATTGTCTCTCCATCTGTCTTTTCGTTTCTCTGTCTGTCTCTCTGACTCTTTATCTGACCCTCTGTCTCTCTGGCAGTCTCTCTGTCTTGTTCTTGTATAGCACATATCACATTTTGATCAGTGTCTCTACACGCTTCCAACGAGCTTTGGATTATCACCCGGGCTCAGCCTAGCTGCCCTAATGAAGGCGCTGAAGCTTCAAGGAATAAATTCCTACTGGCACCCATTTAGTACAGATGGGTCGAGAGTGGCAAATGTAGATTAATGTCTTGCCAAAGGACGTTAGTGTCTAACTGGGATTCGAACCCTGTACCTCGTGATCTACAGTCCGGTGACTTATCCACTATACCACAACACCTCTATTTCTTGTTCCTCCTCTCTATTTCTCTTATTCCCTCTTCTTCCATTCCCTGATGCCTGTAAACATAAGTCTCAGGAATATTTTTGTAATTTCGTTCATGATTCATGTTTTATGTTTTTTCCCATTCCTCATTATGTCTAAGTCCATTATCATGCCTAAACATTATCAATTTCAATTCATCAACATAAAGGAGTTCTAATTCATTCAGTGTCTCATGCCCCAGATTAAATCAGATGAATTTATCCACTCACATAACTCACATGAATTGAAAATCACTGCATTCATCATCCATGACATGTAATGACCCAACTCAATCAAGCGCACAACACAGTTAAGGTTGGCGCAATCAATATTTGCCGTAATTGTGAGCCCCCATCCTGCCCACACAAACAGCATACATGTATTGACTTACCCCATTTTCCCCAATCAATCTAAAATGTGGAAGTAGCTTATATGTATACCAAATCCTTACCAAGTGGATGTCGATCCCGAGGAGCATTTCGATAGTTTCCCCCTCCCCTGATAATTACTGGATTAACTGTGTGGGTTGTACCCTATGCAGTGTATTATTGTATTATTGTATTATTATTGTTTTACTAGTTTTGTTGCAATCTTATACCCTTATAGGCTCTCACTGGAGGATTTTTGTGAGATATTTACCATAAATATCATAAAATTGTTCAGCTTTTCCCAAGGCCATGAACAGTATAAATTAGAGACTGCATTACAAACTATAGCAAGTGCATTGTGAATATTAAACCTGATTCTGTCACAAAAAAATGTTTGTTGAATGCAGCCTTAATAAATTGGAAAAAAGGGTGGCTAAAATTTTATACACCACAATTTGTTGGAGCCCCATATTGGAGCACCATGAACGTCACAGCATGATGGACCGGAGCGCTATACAAGAAACCACCATTATTATTATTATTACTATTATTTGGAATCCATGGTCAAGGATTTCACTTGCAGAATTCTCTGTATAAAGAGTTAAGCATGCATTCACTATCAGACACTATACAAAATATATAGGCCTACTATGCATAAAGTTATGCAAAGTTCTTTTTTTCTTTTTTTGTTGATAACCCTTTCAATGTCCATTCCATTTTTAAATAAGTCATTTTTTGCTTCAATTAGCAGCTCACATTCTGGCATGGTCCATTTACCAATGCAATCACTACCTGTAATCTCTGTGTAATGAATTCCCCACATAGCAGCACCACATATTTTAAGTGTGAAGACATGTCTGGCATAAGAAGAAGTTTGCCAAGTGATAGCCATACGCTCCTACATGTATACTATACGGCCAGATATAAGAATGTTCTATTGAGACTGATACACGAAAATAAAGTATTTTCACAAGCACACAGTCAATGCCATTTGCTACTGTTGGAATTAATAACCGGCATTTTCATGAGCGACGGCCATGCTGATGTAACAAATAAAAGTTCTTAACTTACCTCAAATGGTTATATCCATGAACAACTCCTACAGAATGGTCTACAAGATAAGATGTCTGCAACCTCTAATTGTTGTATTGGTATAGTATAGTCCTTTACTCAACATCAGTGTACGGGTATTTTCCCCCTGCAAGGTAGATGAAACGAGGAAACGGATAATGTAAAATAAAAATATTCAAACAAAAGAATGCCTGAAGCATGAGGAAATGCCAAGTTGACAGAAAACCAAAATATTCCAAACCGTGCAAACAGAACCTTTTGTCAAAATCCATCAAACGCAAAATTGTCACTTTTGGTATAACAAAGGGGTATATCCTTGTGCAATGTCAAATAAAAAATTTGTCCACCCATGCAACAAAAATCAACTGCACTTTCCTACATGATGCTATTAATAGTATGTACATAAGACAGGAGTCATTGTCCTTTGATAATGATTACAGCAAACATATGATTTGTGGTTTTGCTGGTTTATCATTTTAGTTTTGAGGTTTAAATAACGAGTACATGACTGTTTCTACAGTTTGCAACAAGAAAAAAAAAGCCTTCAACAATGAATTAAAAGAGAGATATTATTGAAAATACAAAAACATGCAGTTTCATTTTCTATCTAGGGGCTAGACATCAATGAAGGGGGGGGGGGTGTCAGACCACATTTGCTGACAAGACAGCTTAAACCTTTTCTATCAAGCAAAAAAAAACTCATTAAATTTTGTAATCTGCCAACAGCCTGAAAAAAAGTCAAATTTGTCCACTGAAAATTTGTAATGGGGGTTGTCATGCCCCCATGCTCCCCAGCAATGCCCCTGTTTCTAATTTTGTCTATTTTGGAGAGATCTCTTGGAAATCTCTTTGCTATGATTTCATCTGGGGTAGTGGAGAATGATTGGAATTAAAGGGACATTTTCATCAATTTATCATTTGGAATCCATACCCCATTTCATTTAAATGATCACAATCCCTGTAAGTTAAAAGAATATGTACTTGTAAAATATGGATTAATTTGAACCTTTTATTTCCTTTATCTGTAAAATTTTATGGCAGGCACTGTGTTGTATATGTTTTTTGTTTTGTTGTTGTTTTATTGTTTCATCGTTTTTTTTTTTGTTGTTTGTTTTTTTAAATTTTTTTTTAGGGGGGCTTGGCAATGATGTGTTTTCTCACGTCATTGTAATCTGGTACATGTACATTTACGTTCAACTTTTAACTTGTGTCTTATTTTAGGTGGGCCACTTAAAAAGGGTCATTTCCTTTGTGGCTGCTACCTACCAAGCAACTTTTTATATTTTCTGTACCCATTGTATATATTTCATGTACATGTATGTATGTTGTCTTTTATTTGCGTTTGTGAAATAACCTGAACTTGAACAATTTTCGGACACTTTAACCCTTTAGAGACAACTGACCACATTTTGTGGTATGGCTCAATAACTTTTGATTCAGAGGTCTAAAAAATATACAAGATACATGAGCAGAAAGAGCAAAAATATCTGCACACCCTATGCCCATTTTCGTTGTATGACCATATTGCGTTTGATGCCAGGAATTTTTAAAAAAAGAATAAGCTTTAAAATCCCTAATTTGGCAACACATTAAGAGGTTCAAAATTGTTGTTTTTATCCAAATGGCAAATTTTTTCAACTTTCCAACAAAATGTGTGGTAACTATTAGGCCTGAGTCGAGTCGGTCGGTCCACCGGCGCCCGACCGATGCAGCCGGTCACCGGTGCAATTTCATGCACACCGGCGGACCGATGAAATAAAGAAATACATAAGAAATTCAGTGTCAAAGACTTTGAAAATTAACCAGTTTTAAGAACTAAATTTCCTTATTTATATTAAAACTTTCACATATTAAATTTCAATCCTTTAATCAACCAAGTGGGACTATGGAAATAAGATCACCGAGCAAGATTTCTCAATTTTCTTGCTTGAATTTATCGGCCCGTATATTATTGTTGAATTCTGTGTGAGCGCTGCTGGTACGATTCTGCGCACCTTGCCCCGAGATGGCGCTAACTCCAGGCTAACTCTAGTGGAGTAATTACGAGTTTGCAAACAAACAGATAAAAGATGGCAGCGCCCATACACGTATACAGAATGCAACAATATCATCATGTTATGGGCCGATAAATTCAAGCAAGAAAATTGAGAAATCCTGCTCGGTAATCTTATTTCCATAGTCCCACTTGGTTGATTAATGGTTTGAAATTTAATATCATGAAAAAGTTCTAATATAGATGAGGGAATTTAGTTCTTAAACTGGTTGATTTTCAAAGTCTTTCATTAACACTGAATTTCTTTATGTACCGGTATTTCTTTATTTCAACGGTCTGCCGGTCTCGCCAAAAAATCACCGGCAGACGCCGGTCAAAAAAAGAAAACCGTTATGACTCAAGCCTACTTGTAATATAAATATTATGTTCTTTTAAGATCTCTCATGTTTTCCCTCTTCAACAATCAAAAACATGCTACTTTCCCGATGCGGGCGGCGCGTTATATGCAGCTTTTTTGCACCGCATATTTTTTCATGAAATTTCATCGGTCCGCCGGTCTCCGCCGAAAAATCACCGGCGGGCACCGGTCAAAAAAAAAAACCGTTATGACTCAGGCCTAGTAACTATATATATTGTTTCCAAAGATATTACACCTTATTAGAACCACATAGCACTAAAAGAAAAATATTGTTTTTGCCAATTTGAAGAACAAAATGTGATCAATTTAGCTCTTAAATAATTCCTTTCCTGAAAGGAGTTAAAGCTCCTATATTCTCTTCCTCACCTCTATAAGAATGGATTTTTAATCACTGCTTCACATTTCCTCATCCAATTCCGACCATAGGTGTCATCCATGAGATCACATACAACATGAATATGAAACCCCAAACCGTTCACCTCTGAGAAAAGGCTACATAATTATCTGCTTATTCTGCTATAATTAGACGTTAACATGTAATCTAGCTCTTTTTGAGTGCCTGGAGATAGTGTTCAAATAAACATGATCAGTGAAGTTAGAGAGAATCAATACAATTAGAATGACCTTGAAATGCTGAACCTGAGCAAGGTGACAATGAATAAAACTGCCATATAACAATTTGACCTAGTCATTATTTAAATCATTTCAATCTTTACCTATTGGATATGGCTTGATTTTGGTAGAACACATATTTTCCAGACCATAGACTCCAGCAAGTGTTATCTCCAGCTCAGCATTCAACTGGTTAAAGAACTGCATTCCCAGGAGCATTTGATGCTTCAAATCTCCTGACAATTTCCGTGAAAGAAACTGCCTCACAGGAACAAGCTAGTCTTCAGAAACTAGACACAAGGATAAGATGAGAAAGGATCCCCAAATCGGAATGACAAGTCATGTGAGATATGGGCATTTAGTGTAGCTGACACGGGTTCCATCTTAAATCACTTTGAATAAGTCCTCAGGAAACTTTCCTTGAATCAGGTAATGTTTCAGCAAATATTACATCACTCAGCTTTATAACGAAGATGGACGAGACAGGGAGAGCTTCAGAGCATGCTGAAAGGAGATTGCTCATCTTTCAAGTTCACACCGAAAGATCCCATTTGGAATGACAAAATACTCCCCTCCGGGTCTGAAGTCAGAACTAACCGAGTGCACCTGTAACAGTCACGTCATCAAAAAGCAAGAAATCTTTAATTTAACTGTAAAACACGTCGCTACCCCCCAACCAGCCTCCAGCATTCCTCAGCATGGTCTACCTTTCACGATTAATTGCATCTGTCCTGATTCCCCCATCCGTGCCGACCAACTCGTGCATACGGGGGGAGGGGGAGATTCCAATCTGCCTTGTATTATTTTCTCTCTACGACGACTACATCCACGCGAATCCCCCGGATTGCGCATTATTGATGTTCATGGCTCGGTGCCGTGAAATTCAATCAGCGCAACTCATCTGCCACGAGGAATCAATTAGAACAACAACGGGTCGATGATGGAGCGTTTAGCAAAGGGGGACAAAAGAGCGGGGGTGTTCTTCAGAAGACGGGCTTCATAGCTAACTCTCATCAATTACTGTCAGATAAGACATCCGCAGTTGCGTTACAAACAACGAAACCTCGAATCAGCGTGCTTCATGTGCTCATAAGCACTTGCCCCATAACCTCAGGCAAGCAAGTACATGTATGTCAGGTTTGAAAGAACATCTCATTTTGGTAGTGGAGATCAGGTGAGCATGACAAATGTTCCCTTGAAATTGAATACACATGTACCAAGGCAGCTGGATGATTATCCCAAGCAATAATCACATTAAAAATAGATTTGCTGTTTTCTATAAAATATATCATCTTCATCTAATTAGGCAATGTGTATTGATATATGTCTTTCAGTAAGCAGAGCATATAAATATGTCAGCGGTAATATCTATGACCCCGTTCTCATTACGAGATTTACGGATCGCGCTATTGTGGGGCAACCCATGGCACGCGCCAGGGAGGTCCACCGCGGGTTCACACCTGCAGAGGTTAGCACAATCTATCTTGGCACTCTCTGCACAGTAAACTGCCAATAGGTGCACTCTAGATCGCACTATCTCTCATGGAACACCCCCTAGAGGTGGTCCAGTTTTAGATCGCCATGGACCTCTGTAGATCGTGCAGAAACAACATCACTGCATTCTCACCTTAGAGATGGCGCGATATAACATGCGCTAGAGCGCACTATCTCAGTGATGAGAATGGGGTCCATGTTTCCATTTAGTTGCTGATTTGGGGAACCTGAACCCATACTAAGACACAAAGATAATACACATGTATCACTAAGAAGATTTCATGAGACAAGTTTTGAAATACATATATCCAATCCAATCCCATCACATCCATAGAATTATATTTTAGTTCCTCTTCTTTGCACTTACCAAGCACTTCACAATATCCTGTACATGTATTTGGATCACTTCAAAATAATTAGATCACTTCAAATATATGCAGATGAGCGAATATACTAAGTAAATGCATAACAGTCCATACACTTTCCCGCATTTTGGTTTCCGCACAGTGATCAGCTTGGGTGTAAACATACATGTAGCATCAACTGTTCATAAATCAGACTTGACCCCAAAATTCAGCGATGACCACTCAATAGCAAGCATCGGTACGCAATAATGCGGGGCAGTGAGGGACCAAGATGTGGGCAAGTGTAAAAGGGGCATGAGACTTCCTAGAGCACATTAAAAGTAACTTCAGGATATCTTTTTAACTGGTCCACAGATACAATCCATATTCTCTAGGAAGATACATGGGACATTAGAAGTTTCTTGAACTGGTCCACAAATGTACGTGTATGTAACTAGTTCAACTTCTTCGCAGTAACAGCTGGAAAGCACATTTCACAAGCTCATTACCTTTTTTTTCCAATGGTCTCCTTGATACCAATGGTGTTTAATCACAGATTCATACTTCACAATTCATAAACCTATCTTGGATTTCAAGAATAAAGACCTTCTGATCAAATATACTTCATACAACATCAAAACATGGGCAATTTGCACCACCTACAGCACTGGAAAGGTTAATATTTTTGTAGAATGAGTTCAGTCTCCAACCTAATATACTTTAGCCAATTTGCACAGCTTGGTTGGTGACTGTACTTATACTGGCGTATATAGGAGCACAACCGGACCGTGCCCCCTTTTAAAACCCTATTGGTATATCTTAAACTGCACCGATCACCTAAAAAAATTAATTTATATACATGTACAGCCAGAATGTATAAAAAACAACCTCAAAAATCTTTACCTAGCATTCTATGGATTACTAGTTAAGGAATATAAAGAAAATAAAGGATAACATAAAAATGCATGCACAGAACATAAGTCCAAATTGGGTTCCATACAAGCCCTACTCTTTGCAAGCGTGTACGGGAGTGTCGACTAGGCAAGTCACAGTTCGTTTTTACGTTTTATTAAAAGTGTCTTCAAACTTGCAATATCTCTTTACAGAAGTGAATTTGTAGCCTATATTTTGACGACATGGAACTTCTGAAATTCAGATCAAATTATTTTGGGGCGATTGTACATTTAAAGTACACATAAAACATGTGCCCCTACCCTTTAATTCTATGTAAAAGGCGCCTGGAAACATAATTTGTATATGTTTACATGTATATATTATTTTTTAAAAACATTTTTGTTGGGGGGGAGGGGCTTGTCAAAATTTTTTGCAATTGTGACACCCTCTCCACTCCTTTTACAAAATCCTGGATCCACCCCTGCCTACATGTTGTATTGCAGAATCCTTGATATGATTCATCCCTCCCCTCATGTGTTCATAACTCCACCATTAGGTGTAATGAAATCTAACGAACCAGCCAAAAATGGCATCAAATTAGGACCAAGGCTCTGCAGTATTTGGGAGTTAAAATGCATGCAAACAGCAGCACAGAAGTTGCTTATGAAGAGCAGCATGTTCTAAAGGAATATGTCCTTATCAATATGTCCTGCATGTATGGGATAATCCACAAATTGCAAATGATATGCCTCGGAAACCTTTTCCGTTGATTAGATGTATGTCAAGAGGAAAATACAGAAGTCTCAGAATTATTTCAATTTCTGCATTCGGCCTCAGGTTTATGATAAGACAAAGTCCTCTGATTTTATTTGGGCATGAAAAGGAAAAGCTAATAAGTCTCTCACGAGCCAAAAGAAGCCTTTCTGTAAATACCATTTGAATGTGCCATAAATGCAAACGTGCCAGACAAACTATTGCCGAATAATTGCAATTGATATCTTTAGTGCCCCCACCCAATGATGCCCATGCCACCTCAACGTCTGGACACAAGGTATATGCCACTATGCATTCACATGACTGTCAGATGTGTACACGCCAAATGTGCCAAGCTGAAGCGTCGGCAATAACGAAGCATGCTACAAATTAGTGGTAAATTGTCTAGCGGTGGAGCTGCAGTGTAGATAAACTTACTTGATGAAAGTGCAATGCTCCTGTGTAATCAATCATTAGCTTTCGGACATCAGCCTCTCTGTACACGACTAACATTGGATTACGATTAATCATATTGATTACAATCAATTACACTATAAAAGCAACAGCATTGTCCTCTGCAATTTTCAGAGCTGGGCCCTGTCTTATAAAGAGTTGTGATCAATTCGAATCGATCGCAACTTAAATTTAATTGTAATCCTATCTTTTCAGTACGCGGTTGCGATCACCTTAACTGTTGTGCTTTTTAAATGTGTTTTTATTTATGTATTTTTCCATGTTTATAATATTGTTTTTTATGAAAATGTGGAAATAAACTTTGAACTTTGATTCAAATCAATTGCAACTCTTTATAAAGCTATGGTCACATCCCAGAAAATCAGCCTGCTCGGCGGCCGGGCTGCGAGTTTTGATCCAATTTCGCCTGTGCACCGAGCGGCGGCCATCCAGGCATCGCTGTATTTAAGGGCATCGCTCAGTCGCAGCTGAAGTTTTAGCGCAGAGTTAAAATTTCAGCGGAGTTAAAATTTCGGCGGTGCCTGGCCACTTTTCACTCGCTGCCCAAAATATGCTCGGTGTCCGGGCGGTCGCTGCCCACGCACCGACCTAACCGAGCGGTCGCCGTCGAGCGATTTAGGTCAAAAATTGAAGCCGCTAGATCAAAAGCTGTCGAACGGGCGGCCACCTGGTCGCCGCTGGGAGATTGGTGGGTCACCGGTCCAGGCTTTATGTTGATGAAGTCAATAGGGTTAGGGTTAGGGTTAGGGTTGCTATTGGTTTTGAGGTCAGATTTGGGGTTAGGGTGAGGTACAGCATTTGGTCCAGGGTTGAATTTAGGATTTGGCTAGTGAAGGAAATCGACTACTAAGTAATTGTTGCCAGAGAGGGCGTCATAGAACCATAGATGCAAGTATCAAAATATATGTCATAATCACAGCTCAAGAAAATTCATTTTTGGGGAAAATCATAACTAAGCTAGGCTGCCTTAATAAAATTAAAAACTTCTAACATACACAATGGCAGAGTGTAAAGGAGGCCCCTTTTAATCAATTTCACATGTAGGCAGGGAGATACATCGCATAGAGGCACTTGCCCAGTTCTGACAGTATGGTAGATTTCACCCCAAACTAAATATCATTTGCCTAAATCTAATACAGTCAAACTTGCTTTAGCGACCATCTATACAGAAAGACCACCTTCTATAAAGACCACCTGTCTATAAAGATCACATTTTTTGTTTCCCCTCAGTTTTTCTTACTAAAATAAGTACTAAAGGGACCTGTACATAAAGACCATCTGCATTTAAAGACCACATTTCTTGTCTCCCTTGAACATTTTTAAATGCAAGTTTCACTGTACGACATTAATCTAATATACCTCTATCTCTTTTTAAAAGACACTATTAAAAAAACATTAAAGGGAAATCCAACCTTAATAGCAAGTTGCTTTGAAAGAAAGAGGAAAAATCAGAGAAGCAGATTGGTGAAAGTTTGAATGAAATCGGACAAGCAATAAGAAAGTTATGAATTTTTGAAAGTTGTAATCACTATACATATGGGAATTTAAATTGGCCGAATAGGTAATGTCTCACTGTGATGTAGCTGTGGACAACTACCCCATTCACTCCAACACACAAACTGACTAAAATGTCACTTTTTTTCAAAATGTATTACTCAGTAGGATCTTTTTCTTTCATGAGGACCTATAACAATATGCTATCTCCAATTTATTTTGAGTACTGCCCCGAGGGTATAAGGGCCTCAAAGAAAACCGCAAATTAATATTTTTGTGTATGACAAATGGGAGAGTTGTCCACAAAAATGTCACAATCGACTTACCAAATTGCTAATTTGAGATTCGCATAGATGTAGTGATCTCATTTTTCAAACATCCATAACTTTCTTAGTCCTTGTCCGATTTCTTTCAAACTTTCACCATCCTGTTTTTAATTTTCTGCTTTCACACAAATCATCTTATTACCAAGGTTGGATTGCCCTTTAATACTGGAGTTCATGACAGACAACTAGATTTTAAACATTCCCCTTTCTTACGGTAAATCTGAAAACAAAAATACCTCTAAGCGCCATCTATCTACTCCATTCTTATCACATTCACTGCAGGCCCCTGAGGCCATCATCTAATACAATGCAACATGGTGAGAACGCACCATTTGAAGTGTACACAGATCAATACGAATATAATACTCAAGATAATTTGTCCAAAATGTCTTGGAGTGTATTTGTCAATGCACAAATTGCTTTTTTGGATCGATCGCTACTACACACTACTTGTATCAACATGCTCCACCATGCAACTTGATACTGCATGAGCCCCCTTAACAATCTATCTGGTTTTTAAATGTTTTCTATGCCAGACAAGAGAGTCTCTACTTTAATCACTCTTAAAGGGCAGTTGGTGCAGAAAAAAAAAAAACTGTCCCTGGTTTTGCAGACAGGCGAAAGTGCAATGCTTAAGCCTATGAGCATACACTGGTTCAGGAAACCAGAAAAGATATGATTAGATGAATCTTGAATTTGTCTTCACAGTCCTCAATAAAAGTTAGCAGCAATGTGCTTGGTAGTAGAATTAAATGTTGGTAAAACTACAAATTAAAACAAACTTATTTCCTTATTTGCATAATTTTGGAAATATGGCTACGAGGATAGAACACAAGTCCTAAACTATTTGATATTTGGAATGCCTGCATTTTTGAGAAATCACATGTTTACATAAAATGTTAATTTTTCTTGACAGGATTTGTCTGTCACCAATATAGTATGTATACATGAATACATATTGGGTGACAGGTGATTCACTGAATCATAAATATCTAACAAAATTATCAAAAATTGTGTCCAAACTTGGAATTCATAGATAATATTGAAATATATCATAGCAATATCTCTGGCACTGAAAAATGTTTTCACCTCCCACCCCCTTCTCTTTCTCTCTCTCTCTCTCTCTCTCTCTCTCTCTCTCTCACACACACACACACACACACACACACTCTCTCTCTCTCTCTCTCTCTCTCTCATTTCTCTCTTTCCAATCTCCCTCTAATCTTTTTGGTCTTGAATTTCATGAAAACCCTGGAAATTGCAGTTAAAATGCAAATTGTGTCAGTTTCATATCAACAAGCCCTACAAAAATAATACACAAGCAAAACTAGATCCAGACAAAACAGGCTAGTAGATATTAAACACATAAAAGATATTTATTGAGGAAGGAGAATGTGCAAAAAGGAATATATATCTTTTGGCCTCTCAAAACCTGGGTGGGTCTATATACATGTAGTGACTAACTAATACAGAAAGAAATTCCTTCTACTCCATTTGAATGAAGTAAGAACATGTAATATGAGAGGAAATCATGATTCCTTCAGCAAGTCAGTTCACTATATACCCTTTGCTGGGAGCCAAAAGGATATTTATTCATATTGTTTCAGAAATACATTAATGTCACTACATGACAGGTTGCACTGAAATAAAAGAAATTACTTTATGAAGAAAGGTCTCTTGAGAGCAAGAAGGGCATTAATCTTCAGTTTCAGTTTCAGTTTCAGTTTATTGTTTCATATTTCACATTTACAATGTGTTTTTTTACAGTATACATGTAAATGGGTACAAACAATTATTGGTACAAACGAGATAAATGATACGAACAAACAAGAGATATATTGTTAGAGAAAATAAAAGAAGATGAGTACCTCATATCTATGCGTTTGCATGCAATATTAATTGAGCAGACTGGGCTATAATAATAATGAAATATTGAGGAGCCTAAGGAGGAAGCTACGCTTGTGAGTTATAGGCTCCAAAGAGTAATAATATTTGAAATAGTCTTTGAAAATAGTAAGAACGAGCAATGCATGATACAGCAATATGAGTATATAAATGAATATAAATTAAATTATTGTGTTACAGTAATCAAAATCGAAGAAATAGTATTGGATGGCTTTGTCACTTTCATTACAGCAATGATATAATAATTCACATTTTTAGGGTAAATAAACATTTCCTGTACGCCGTGGCAATTTCTGAAGCATATATTCCGAAGTGCTGACATGATTTTTTATTCTCAATTTTTACCGATGGCTTAACGCAACGCACTACATAAGAAAAGACATATAATACAGTAATCACGTATAAACCAACGTGACAGGATTATGATGTCAGCATTTCGGCATAAATGAATAGAACATTTTATCAATATGCAGAAGAAGAAGAAGAAGAAAGATAAAAAAACATCTCCCAGCACCGAGCGACGGGCCACCACACCCGCCCGCAACGAGCTATATTGCACCCCAGAAGTCAGAACAATGGCTACTGAGGCGCAACAGCTCGCTGCAGGCGAGTGAATTGGCCCGTCCCCTGCCACTCGGAGAATAATAAACTGCATAGGTGTGGTATACGAAAATAAAAATGGCCTATTGAAAAGATTCTTTTGACAGCACTACATGTCGGCTTCTGCCTGTATGGCATAACCATTTAGAAGAAGAAGTTTTAGTTTCCGTTTAAATATAAACAATGAGGTGGCTTCAGTAATTTCACTTGGGAGTTCATTCCAATACTTTGGACCTGAAAATGTAACGGTTTTCTTTGCAAATATTGTACGAGTTCGTGGCAAATGGAAAGAGTTACTTTGGCGTGTGGGGTATGGGTGGATAGCGTTGTTTTTTACGAAAAGTGCAGAAACGATTGCTGGTAATTCATTTATATATAACTGATACATGAATATCCCTAAGTTGTACACATAAATGTCTGAGATTCGTAAGAGTTTATTCTTAAAAAACAATTGGCTAGTATGAGAGAGAAATCCAGCGTTATTAATATTTCTTACGGCCCGTTTTTGAATGATGAGTATCTTGTCAAGTTGAATTTTGGTCCCATTCCCCCAGGCAAGAATTCCGTAATTGAGATATGGTAAAATTAGAGTGGTATACAAAGATAACAAAATTTTGGGAGGGAACTCGTGTTTGAGTTTATTTAAGATGCCTGTATTTCTGGACAATAATTTACATAAGTAATTGATGTGTACCTTCCATGATAAATCACTGTCAATGTAGATACCAAGAAATTTTGTGGAATCCACTTGGCTTAGATTTGTATTGTCAATTAATATGTTCCCTGGTAGGGATTTCATAGAATTACTATATAACATATAATGAGTTTTTTTAACATTCAAAGATAGTTTATTAGCATTTATCCAAGCTTGGACCAGTTTCAGTTCATCATTTACAATTTGAAGGAGCATTTGGGGGTTACGATGTGAAAAGAAAATATTAGAGTCGTCAGCGAAGAGAATAAATGACAGAATTTCAGACGAATTTTGGAAGTCATTTATATATATAATAAATAACAAGGGACCTAATAAGGAACCTTGAGGAACACCGCAAGATATTGATCGTTGGTAAGAATCTTGACCATTTATACTAACGAATTGTTTTCTGTCAGTGAGATAATTCCTGAACCACTCCAAGGCCTTCCCTCGAATCCCATAATGGGATAATTTCTGCAATAAAATATTATGATTGATAGTGTCGAAGGCCTTGGAGAAGTCCAGGAAAATTCCGACAGTATGTGACATGTTGTCAATGGCATGAGCTACTTTATCTAAAAACATAAGTATTGCATGTGTTGTGGAATGTTTCTGTCTAAAGCCAAACTGATTATCAGAGAGAATATTGAAATCAATAAAAAATTTCATTGTTCGTGAATAAATGAGTTTTTCAAGTATTTTAGAGAGGGACGTCAAAAGGGATATAGGGCGATAATTACCAAGATCTTGTGTGTTTCCTTTCTTAAAGACTGGTACGACCTTGGCAATTTTCATCATTTGCGGAACGATACCTTTTGTTATAGATAAATTCAAAATATGTGTTAAAGGTGATACAATTTCTCCAATTATTTCTTTTAAAATGTGGTTTGTGATACCGTCAAATCCTGCACTTTTTTTTATTTTTAAGTTATTTACTATATCTATGACCTCATGTTCTAGGATTGGGGTGAAGAATAAGGAATGGGGATTTTGCATTTTTAAGAAGTATCGAAAGTCTAAGTCTGGTACAGGAATATTTTGGGCAAGATTCGGGCCAATATTTACAAAATAATTGTTAAATTCCTCTGCTATTGCAAGAGGATCAAGGGTTACTGTTCCATTTACGATGATCTTAGTAATTGGGGTTGATTTATTTTTTGTTTTCAAAACGTTATTAATTACCCTCCAAGTACATTTGATATCATCTCTATGTAAATTAAATTGCCTCGTAAAATAATTCTTCTTGGCTAGTCGCAATGAGGTTGTTAGAATATTACGATAGCGAGAATATTTGGATTTGGTCTGGACAGTTGGGTTGCTTTTATATTTATAGAATCAACCTTTCCA